>BPLQ01010101.1:79486-679486 GCA_021605075.1 Caerostris darwini
ATATATATATATATATATATATATATATATATATATATATATATATAGATAGATAGATAGATAGGTAGGTAGATATATAGATAGATAGATATAGATATATATATATATACATGACTGTCCTATTTTGGAGAACCAACATGCCTTTCGTTATCACAGCATATCAGATCATAATTTTATGATCTGGATCTTATATATCCTTTATGAGTAGACATTATATCCATTTGCCTTAAATTCTTTATGCTGTCATTCCATTAAACATTAAAGTGATATTTTGCAATGTCTGATAAATATTTTAAAGTACATATGAGCAAGTTATCTGTCATTTATTTGCTTATTCTATTAAACTACATATTTTATGAGATAGCTTTAGTCACGATTCAATTCATTTGAATTATTTTCATAAATAAAAAGAAATATAAGTTAATATAATTTAGAAAATCAACACAAGTATTTATCGATTTAATAACATTAATTCAAACGTTTAAATTGTAAAAAGCAATTATTTTGAAATCAGAAAAATAAACCATTTTCATTTTTCATTTATTTGTACGTAAAGTGATAAGAGTTCACTAATTAAATTCAATACATTTTTTGAAAATCAATTTTCAAATTTTATCATGCTCAATTTCACCGATTTATTATCAATAATATTCTATCACATACATAATAATATTCTATCTTGCACTTTTTTAATGGCGCAACAGACCCGTAGAACAAAGGAATCTCATTACTGGCTGATTTCGAAGTATGATATGGTTTCTTTTTACAGGGTAGGATTGTCAGACCTATATCAAACACTCTACAGCCATATTATACCGGGACTTACGATTTTAAGTAGATTTCAAACCACTACGAACATCTCTGGTACCACCGGAACTTGAACCAATGGCACACTGCGGCAGAGCGCTAGTCAAGAATATTCTATCCATTATTTAATGTAACCTATATTCCAATATATTTTCATGAATGAATTGCAAATGAAGATATATTTTATGTGACTTTTAATATATATTTATACTCTGAATAGTAGAGCTAATTAAAATATTCAAATTATTATCTCTACTTCTTAATTTACCTTTCAAATATTTGTTATTAAATTACAACAAATATAAGTTTTTTAAAGTAGTAAAAATTATTAATAGTAAAATTAAATTGTTGAAATACATATTTAAATAACACTTTTAAATAGATTTTTAAATTATTAATTTCAAATTTTTCAATTATTAATTTCAAATTTTTCAATTATTATTTAAATTATATTTTTCAATAAGTTACACACAATATTTTTTTTTCCAATTTTAAATTCAAAATTAAAATAAATAAATTATAATTTTATGTTGCAATATACTAATGAAATAAACTCCAGTGGAAAACTGGACTTTATAAAATCAATCAATATTAATGAATATTAGTTCAGAGAAATTATAAAATCAATAAAGAGATAAAAAAAAATTTCAAAAGGCACAAATAAGCACAATTAAAGATTTGCCGCAAATCCAACCATAAATGATTTATTTCCTTTCCTCGTGCACAAGCTAAGCTGATAGAATTTTTGCAATGAAAGAAAAGTTGCTATTTCCAAAGGCTACAGAAAAAAAATCAATCCACATCAACTTTTTCTTCTAAACGAAGTAGTTACGAACTTTAAATACCAGTGCCCTAATTCAGTCCATCCATCATCACTTGTTATTGGACAAGCCCAATTTTTGAAATTATGTGAGCAACTTTCCAGACGATTCATTTATCTTGTATTGTTACCAAACTGCATCGAGTCCAGCATCGGCAGAGTGCATATCGGAATTCGATTAATTCCAATTTTGTTCTCTAAAAGAGCCTCGTCGCTCTGTTTCATTCACTGTTGGAATAACCTGCTTAATTCCTTTCCTAATAAATTCGTTTTATGCTTAGTTCTGTTTATAGAGAATTGGATGAATGAAGTACCTTAAAATACCAATAGCGTGTTAAAGCCTTTCTAACTCTAATACGTATTTAACAAAAAGAATATCTTGATAAGACCCTTTACCATGTTTTTAATCAATTTATTCCTAATTTGATATCAACCTAAAAGATACTACAAAACACTATGGTATGACATTTTTTAAAAAAGGAGTAAAAAAAAAAATAATTCTTTGGCACGTCCAGTATCATGGATTTAGACGGTTTAATGGTTTCAGCAATATAGTTTCAGTGTATTGGAGGTCATTTTTGGGCAATATAATATGCTGAGAGCCAATAACATTGATATTTCTTGCTGAAAAAACATTTCTTATGATGCCTTTTTTTAATATCATTAAATGATCGAATCTCATTGTTCAGTGTAAAGTATAAACTAAATAATACAAAACGTTTTTCTTTAAAAGTAAATACAAACAATGAAAATACAACTTAATTTTATTAATAAATCATTAAATTTAAAGGTAGTTGAATGAGTAAAGGGACTTGGAATATTAATAGCTTGTTATAGTTTTAACATATAAATAAGATATCTTGTTAAGAAACGTTACCATGTTTTTTAATAAATTTATTATTAGTTTGATATAAATCTAAAGGTTACAGTAAAACACTATATTATGTCATTTTTTTATAAAGAAATTAAGAAAATTAAATTTTTTGATCTGCCCAGTATCATGAATTTAGACGCTTTAATGGAATCAGCAGCATAGTTTCACAGTAATAGACATCATTTTTTTTAATTGAAAAAAAAAATTCTTTGGCGTGCCCACTATCATAGATTAAGACGATTTAATGGATTCAACAACATAATTTAATGTAATGGACATCATTTTTGAGCACTGTTTATATGCTGAGAGCCAATAACTTTGCTACTACTTGTTGAAGACAAACATTTCTTAGGATGCAATTTTTAGAATATCATTAAATGATCGAGTCTCATTGTTCATTGTAGAGGACAATAAATACTACAGAACTTTTTTTTCCCAAAAATAGATGCAAACAGAAAAATATAATTTAATTTTATTAATAAATTAATTATTACCTTCAATTTATAGACAATTTGGTAAATAAAGGGCCTTGAAATACCAATATATTGTTACAACCTCTTTAAACCCAAGATCATGTTTCTCAACGAATTTTTTTCCTAATTTGATATAAATTTAAATGATATTAGAAACATATTGTAATTTTTTTAAATGAAATTTAAATTTTTTGATGCTTAAATGCATGTAATTGTTGGAGGTCAGTTTTGAGCACTATTAGTATGCTGAGAACCAATAGCGTTGCTATTTCTTGCTGAATAGAAACATTCCTTAGGATTCAATTATTAGAGTATCTTCAATTTTTATTTGACATAAATCTTCTAAAAAGTGCTACAAAATATATTATGTCCTTTTCCTTAATTTTTAAAAAACAAATTTTAAATAATTTCTTGCCAAAAATTTGTTTGTGCCTATAAGCTAAATTAAAACTGATGACATTGTATTAAACATTATTGTCTTGTTGGGATACCATTTAGAAATTCTTGTAGAATAAGGATTTTCCAAAGATAAATAGATGGCACTGCTGATATAACAGAATGCAGGATTTTAAAACCCAAAAATGTGCCACAAAATGCATGTTTGTTATAGCTGAAAGATATATTTAATACATACATAGTGTTGCGAAATTACCTTCAAACTATATTACTAATTACTTTCTTTTATTTCAAATTTATTTCCTATTTTTATTTTATAATGTCCATTACTTAGGTATGTCCATTTTAACGCATTTATAAAATGTAAAGCAAATAGATATTATTGTTGGTTCCCAGTTCTATGGCAACGTCAACATCAAGTGTTCAAAGGAGAGCTGGTGCTCAAATCCAATGGTAGCGTCAGTTCTAGTCACAGTTTTAAGAAACGAAGAAATTATATTTTATTTTATCTTTATCTTTCATTTATTTTACGAGGCCTGATGGACGAATGGCTGACGTTCGGTACCACAGGTATCGGGTTCAAATCCCGGCTTTGCCCATAAGTGTTGTAGGGGTTCGGAATCCACTTTAAGCCGTAGGTCCTGGTCCTAATAGGATCGTAGAGCGTTGCGGGGACATTGTTACTCCGCTTCAGTGGCTTACTATCAAGTTACACGCGCCCCCTGGGTAAAGCAAAGTGAGTAACATTGGTGCAGCCCTTATGGCGAAGATCACGGTCTATTTGCCAGCTGCATTAGAAGAAAAAAAAATTACTAATTACTTTCTTTTATTTCAAATTTATTTCTTATTTTTATTTTATAATGTTTATTATTTATGTATGTCCATTTTAACGCATTTATAAAATGTAAAGCAAATAGATGTTATTGTTGGTTCCCAGTTCTATGGTAATGTCAACAGCAAGTGTTCAAAGGAGAACTGGTGCTCAAATCCAATGGTAGCGTCAGTTCCAGTCACATTTTTAAGAAACGAAGAAATAATATTTAATTTTATCTTGATCTTTTATTTATTTTATACATCTGAGACTATAATTAAAGAATTTCTCAAATCAACATTTCTTTTTTTTTTTATTATCATTAATACTGTATAATTTAAATGTATTGTTTCAGCAATAAAAAATTCTTTACAACTATTTCTGTAAATTACAGAAGTACCATATTTTTATATATAATCAGCATAATTATAATATATTATAGCGTTATAGATATTCTTTTTAATCATTGGTTTTATTTTACAAACTTCGCAGACATGTGTCTGAAAATATTTCAACTTTTCTATTAGCTCTAAGCCTTTTGCAAACTTTCTTGAGAAATTAAGTTAAAAAAAATTAATACAGCATCAATATTCATAAACGAATTTATTTTAAAAGCAAATGTAAAATATATTTTCAAGATTAAAAGTAATCTTAAAAACGAATAATAATGTTTGAAAAGCATTATTCTTTGACAGCATAATGAATTAATTATCCCTTGTTTATATATGTGTTATAATTGTCTAATTTATTTTAATATTAATCCAGAATTTATGCTTCTGATTATTAAAACACAGAAATTGTGTCTGAAAAATAATTAATCTCGTTACGAAATTAAAGTATTATTGAAAGTGGTTACTTCTTAATAAGAATTTAAAAATCGACGCTCAAGAGATTATAACTGCAGACATTTTCTTAATGTTCGCTGATTTGAATTTAATCATCTAAAAAAAATCCTTGTAATTAATATCGCAGGGAAAATATAGTAAAAACCAAATAAGATATATTAATTAAGACACAATGCATAAAAGATAGATGGATATTTTCTCTAATTTAAATTAACAGTAATTGTTGTTTAATGAGTTTTGAAAGAAAATTAATATCAAACTTTGCTTTTAATTAGATAAATTAATTTAAATTCTAGAATAACAAAAGCTTTACATATATATGTTCATCACAAATAAATCTTATCTTCCATTTCTTATTATTTAAATCACGAAATCTTTTATTTCCTTACATTTCAAAAAGTTGCAATAAATTATTAAATATTTTTCAATGTATTTTTATCTTTATTGGTAATTAATATTAATACCAATATTCATTAATAAATATTTTTTGAGTTAAAAAAAAAATTAATATTTTTTTTCGAAAAAAAAATGTGTGTCGCCATTTCTTTATTATTTACGATAATATTGCTTTCTATATTTGTACATAAAATAAATTCATCAACTAATACAGAAAAGAAATTTAACGAGCAGTAAATTTTCCCTGAATAATTTTTTATTGGCATCTTGAGTTCGAAGTGATTGTTGTTTCTTTGGATGACTTTGTTAAAGTAAAATGAAATTCAATTTAAAATATTTTTTTCGGTTGTAAAATTAAAAGATAATTTTATCTATTGTTTATACATATACATTTTTTAATACCATGAATAAGAAATTGCTAAGCTGTGAATTCAAATTAGATTGGTGTATTATTTTATCACTAAAATAATCAATAATTTTATATCTAAAAATTAATTTAATGCATATATATTATTTCTATAACCATTGAGTTAAAAAAAAAAATTATAACTTTTAATTTTCATATAATGCAACACAGAAATTGCAGTTTTCGACAAAAAAATTGTTTCATTCAGTATCAAAGAAAAATATGTAAACAAAACAGAACTAAAAAAATTTATATTTAAACTTTTTATTTATAAGAAATAAACTAGCTTAAAATGTATAATTTTAATTTAAAACAAAACGTAAGCAAATATTTATTACATTCTTTATAGTTACTAAAAAAATAAAATATATTTAATATAATTTTTTAATACAAATTTAATTCCGTAATAGCATTTAATTATCAAAAATAATTCATATGCCTTAATTTTATGTTTACATAAGTGTTGTTAATTCTGTTTATTTACATTTCAAAATATTCGAATATTTTGTGATTTTTTTTTATACATCATTTGCGTGTGCATCAAAATAAAATGAAAAATTGTGCAAAAGTCGTTTCAAAAACGAGTGTAACTGTTAAATCATTTTTTAAAATAATAATAAAAAAATTTTGTTGAATAGCTCCTTATAAAATTAAAGATAGAGCAACATTATCATATATATAACTAACTTATTATTGTTGTAATACTTGTTTATTGGTGGGCACTTGTTTTTGGGTCATTCATTAATTTAAAGCTGTTTACAGCAGATAAAAAGTTATCTAAACTATAACCTACAACATTTTACCAACAAAAAGAAATCAGAGAGAGATAGAAGGACAATTTCCTAAAAGCAACTGCCTCAAATTTACCATGCACATAAGGAACTCCAAGAATACGTTTTCAAAGAGTTTACTATTTTTACTATTATTATTGATATTTTTAATATTTCAAGTTGCATTTGTAAATATGAGCAATAATTGATGTTCATCGGAAGAACAACAAATCATTGCGTAGTGATGATTGAATTGTCCAAACCACTATTTGCTTTAATGTTATAAATGTTCATAAAGTGTAAAATATATATAAATAATTTTATTTTTTCTGTTTCCGAAATTTTTAATAAATTTAGAAAATGAATTAGATGTATTGAGTGCAATAAAATAATGAAGATTAATAAAAAATAATGACTGTAGTTAAATATTAAAGAATAGTTAAAGCTATTGAAGATAGTTTAAAAAAGTAAAGTAATTTTAAAAGTTACTAGCTCTAAAAGAAATATTCTGAAGGTAATCAAAGTTTTTTTTTAATGGTTCTGTAAAGTTATAAGAATAAATAAATTAATATTTGAAAATTAAATATTAATATTTGAAAAATATGTAAGAAAACGTTTGATTTAGATTAACTTGTAACTTAAGAAAAAACATAAACGGTTTCACTTAAACAAACTGATTTTATACATATATTAAGAATAAAGAAATAACAATTTTATTCAATCGTAAAAAAATATATATAAAAATAAAAAATTTTGTATTCAATTGATGAGAATCACATCAATGAAAAAAGACCAACCAAATTTCCATTACCAGAATTGATAATTTATTATGTTTTTTTAACTGAGGAGACCAAGCGCAATCAAAGGCAGCTGCAGCTGATGTTTTTAAAGCTCGGCCGACGCATCGCGTGACACGGGGGGGGCTCTTCCCTTCCGATCATTTCTGTCGGAAACAGAACCGTCAGTGTTCCGATAATTAGGCGGAAACCGAAGAGTTGGATAACAAGTCCATCGATGGAGTGTTCGGAAGGGTGAAGTCCGGAAACAAGAGGAACTTAAAAGCAGGGAAAGAATGCGTGTTTGTTCCGGTTCTGCAGTTTAGAAATGAATTTGAAATGATTGTTAGTGCTCATGATTATCTTACGTAGAAGGTGGGAAATGAAGAAGCTGTTAAAGTAGAATTTTTGAAGTTAAGCTTCTTACATGAACGTCACAGAAAACTAAGGGGCGTGAATGGCCGAGTGGCTAGCATTCTGGATGTCGGTACCCCAGGTTTCGGGTTCGAGTCCCGGCGGTGCCATGGATGTTTGTAATAGTTGGTAATCAACTTTAAACCGTAGGTCTCAGATTAACATGATTGTAGTGTTGCGGACGTATTGCTACGCAGCATTCGCAACTTATCTGCAACCTACACGCACCTTCTGTGTAGCGCTAAATGAACAACGTCGGTGCAGCGCTTGCCTTAAGGCATCAAAGACAATTGTCTAAGTGTTCGCTAGCTGCATTAGGAAACAAAATTCTTCAAACCATATTTCGTTTTTATTCAACGTCTTTTTTTAGCGAGGTATTATTCAAAATCGTTTCAAGTAAAATGAAGCTGCCCAAAAACTAATAGAGGGAAAAAAATATTGAAAAGGGATTTAATCTTGAGAGTCAATTCTCGTGTTATCAACGACAGTGCGTAATCCAAGATTACGATTTCGAAGAGCAGGAATAAAAAAAAAAATAAAGCAGAACCCCCGAAAAATTCGAATCGCGGGTTCAGCAAACTTTTAGAAAACACAAACTTCAAAAAAATAAAATAATAATATAAGGACTTCTCTCTCTTAACAACTAGTTCTTTAAATCAATAGATCTTCTGCAAAGGAACTCAAATGAAAACAAGGAACCAAAATTGGAAGAAAAAACCAGTAAATAAATAAAATATTTTGTAAAGATGTTCCGATATTCAGAGATATCTGTTTAGCATTCTGCCGTCAAATATTTTCCAAAAGTTGTTTTTTTTCGGCAGAAGTGGGGGAAAAAAAAAATGACTTTTTCTTTCCCATTTTTCCCTTATTTATTTTCTTTTTTGGGGGGAGATTTTTATTTTCCTTTTTCAACAAAGAGGTAAGGACAGCGAATTCAATCATAGTTCTCTCTGCTGTGCTGTAAGGTTCAAAAGTATATTGAAGATGAGGGTACAATTTCAAACCAAAAAGGTTAAAAAAAATAAGTTCAAGATTATTAAACCTTAGATAAAATGCACATCTATATTTAATAAAATCATGAAAAAAATATTTTTTAACGTCTCTCCAGAAATGGTAGCAGGGAATTTAGGCATGCAAACGAAGAATAAAAAAGTGGAATTTGGTACATTCAGCTATCAAATGTCTTTTTCTGAATATAATTCAAGTTTTTTTATTTTGTTCTTGTTTTAAGATACTTAAGTGATGTGCTTTTATATTATATAATACAGTTAATGCATACTTATATTTCAGGAAAAAAAAAAAACCGAATTTATTACAAAATTGTCATATAATTAATTACTCTATTTGTAACTGAATTGCTTCATGTAAATACTTATTGATTTTTTCTAAAGAATGAAATAGTTGCATAGTTATTGTTTTCTAATAATAACTTTACACATAGGGAAAAAAGGATTAAAAAACAACATAAGATATGGAAAAAAAATCAATGCAAATTTTTCATTTAATTACTGTTATTGTAAATGAATTGCTTCATGCAATTATTTAGGTTTCTTTTAAAGAATGAAATACTTGCATATTTATTGCTTTCTAATATTTGTTTATTCATAAGCAAATAAATAAATAAGTCTTTCAAATATGCTTTGTAGAACGTAATTTTACATATTAAAATAGTGTATCTAAGAAATACCTGTGATCTTTATGGAATGCGTGACCACTGGAAGGTTAATATATAAAAACTCCCTGACTGCTTTTCGTGTATATAAAGAATATTATATTTGTTTGTTTTTCAGTAAATGAAATAGTTGCATATATATTTTTTTTCTAACACAGTCATGTCCATAAATTAAGGATAATGAAGTTCAGGCAAAGAAAGAGACAGAAGCAAAACAAATTTGACTTATTTGTAAAGTCTGTTTATTAAACAAAAGGTAAAGAGCAAATAAGATGCTATATGTTTGACATAATTAAAAAAAATTGCGATTTTTCCTCCCTGGAGCAAATTTCAAAAAAGAACCTATTTACAAAAAACAGTATAACATGGTTAGTACGATGGTTAATATAGAGTATGTCTCCCGGACGATGCAATACAGGTCTTACAACGCCTAGGCATGCTGAGTATCAAATTATCAATATGATCTTAGGGAATATTACACCACTCAACAAGCAATGCCCTCCGAAGTTCCGGTTGACAGGTGGGAGGGGGTTGACGGGCTGCAATTCGTCGGCCAAGCATATCCCACACACGCTCTATTGGATTCAAGTCCAGTGAGTATGATGGCCAATCCATACGGGTGATATCCTCCAATTGAAGGCATTCGTCTACAATGTTTGCACGGTGAGGACGGCCGTTGTCATCCATAAACAGAAATTCAGCCCCCATGGCGCCCCGAAACAAACGTACGTGTTGTTCCAGAATGACATCCCGACAGATGTGGCCTGTCATCGTTACACTCTAAACATGCATTTCAGTTCTGAAACCAAGAATAATTCCTCCCCAAACGAGCCATCCTGCACCACCGTAACGCTGTCGTTCAATGGCGTTCTCTTGGTGGTAATGGGTATCTGGCGCTCTCCATATAAAAGTCCGGCGAGAATCAGACTGCAAACTAAACCTGGACTCGTCGGAAAACATCACACCAGACCACTGTTGCGGTGTTCACAGTGCATGCTCACTACTCCAGGTTAATCACAGGCGACAGTGAGTTGCGGTAAGTGGAACACATTTGACAGGTCTACGAGCATATAGACCAAGGTGCCCTAAGCGTCTGTACACGGTCTGCCTTGAAATTGTCGTACCGGTAGCTGAAGAGAGCTGACGAGACAGGTCTGATGCTGTGATCCGTCTGTTTCTTTTGGCAGTAACTGCTAAATACCGGTCCTCATTCAGTGTTGTAACTCGGGGGCGACCTGCGCTGTAACATCTACTCACATTACCATCATCTTGGAATCGTTGCCAAAGCCTGGAGACGACACTCTGGCACTCTGGGCGATTCCAAGTTCCTCGGATACTTCCAGCTGGGTACGTCCACATTCCAGCCGTCGGATAATTCTACCACGTAAAAAATAATCCAAATGCTTCCTTTGTGCCATAACTATGCGGCTATTGCACTGAAAGGCTTATAAAGCGCTTGTGAACAATTTCACTTCTTTGCCACCATTCCTTATATACCGCTCTCTCACACTCTCGTGATTGTGACGTACTATCCGTGCCATCTGGTGGATTCCTGTAATTTGTATATTCTTCTTCAAGATGTGTGTGATAATTCTACAGGTGAAATTTTTATTTTAGAGTTCAATTTCTGTGTGATTCTGAATTATCCGTAATTTATGGACATGAGTGTAATTGTTTCATTCATAAGCAAAAAAAAAAAAAGTAAAGTAAAATATGATAAAAAACAAAATTATATATGGAATACAGATAAGGAAAAAAACCCAATGTAATGGAAAATTGTCATTTAATTACTATTTTTTTAAGTGATTTGCTTCATGTAAATATTTATTGATTTTTTTAAAGAATCAAATTGGGGCATATTCATTTTTTTCCAATAACTGTTTTATACATAACCGAAAAAAAAATAAATAAATAAAATAAATAAATAGATTAAATTAAATTAAAAAAAAAGAAAAAGAAAAAAGGATAAGAACAAAATAAAATAAGGAGGATAGATAAGGAAAAAAACCCATTCAATGCAAAATTTTTATTTAATTATAATTTTCGTAACTGAATTATTTCATGTAGATTTTTTTTTTTTTTAAGAATGAAATAGTTGCATATTTATTGCTTTCTAATAACTGCTTTATTCATTACCCTATCAGTGAGAAGAAAATGCAACAAATAAATCGTATATAATGTAAATAATCAATATTGTCAAAAAGCAATTTATTAAAGGTATCGAAATATTAAAATATATTTTAAAAAGGGAAAAATAAACTTCATTTATATACGCACATTCCAATTTTTAATAATTCTTTTAAAGAGATCGAAATATATTTTATAAACCCCGAAATTAAATCCATCAAAGCTATTGTTTTCGTTTTGGCTCAAGAACTTAATTTAAAATATTAAAATATTATTTCGAAAAAAATCATTATCCACTTTTTATAAAACATAAATATATTTATAATATTATGTTATTTATTATATTATGAAATTTATAATAAAACATAATTGTATATTTTAAAATAAAAATTTATTGTAAATATAGGAATTTCTATTATACTTTCCTATTCTTATATTAAATAATTAACAAAATCAAACAACAAAAGGACATTTTTTTAGCTTAAATAGCGTAACGTCATTTTTAATTTTAATTTTATTTTTGTAAGATAATTGCTTTTTTAAGTAGTTGTGTTATATTATATGTAATTATTATAAAATTTTAAAATTGTAGATACTGCTTGTTTTAAAGCTAGATAATGATTTTTATAGAAATTTGTCCTGCAAATTGAAATGCATTATTTTAATTTTTGTTAATACTTATAATTTTAACGAATAACGTTTTTCTTTTTTTTTTATTTATTATGTTAGAAAAATGAACATAGTGTGAAAACTCTGTATACGTTCCCATTTAATTTACTAATTTGAATTTTTAACATTGAATTATTTTTCAATGCTTTGTTTCCATCTGAAGAAAGTAAAGAAAAAAAAATGCTTAAAAAATATAAAACTGCTTTATAAGTTACGGTAGAACAAAAGCACTGCTAATAATTTTGTATTAAAACTAAAGAATAGAAAACGCGCTTTCAATTAATTATTGCGTTTCAAATGAAGAACAAAGAATTGTGTATGAAAATAATACAATTAAAGCCATTTTCTCACTTTTAGTTATTATAATTATCAAAATAACTTTAAATAAGTATAAAAATTCTGTAGAACAAAATAATTTTATTTAAAAGTACGTCAGTTTTAAAATAAAAAGTGCAGTTGAATAATTAAATATTTAATTAAGTTGCATATGGGCTACACATTTTAGCTACATAAAATGTGTGCGTTTTTAAACTTTCCTAATATTGTATTACTATACATAATAAAAAAAAAACTTAATGGGTGAAATTTCTGCATTATTTCTATAATTTCTTTTTAATGAATTTGATTATAATGTTAGAAAAATATATATATATTTTTAAAATTGGTTGTGCAAATGTTAACATTAACATTTTATTCAATAAACATAGAAATATGTTTTAGAAATCCATAATTATATTAATAAAAAATAAAAGTATATTGTATACTTATTTAAATAGTAATTACATTTTATTTTTCCATTATTTAAAGTGCATAGTGTTCAAATAATTAATATTATATAGATATAGATATAGATATATAGAAAGATTGCAAATAATTTTTCATACGTTATTTTATTGAAACACACTCGTCTCAAAAGCTACGTTTAATATGAAGCTTGAAAAAAAAAAGAACATATATCAACGCTTTTTAGATTATTTTGTGCAAGATAATATATAGTATTACGATTTGATACGGTTTTATAATGAAATCAAAGATAAATAAAAGAGTCTAATGTTAGGAAATCTAGTAATGCAAAAATAAAAGAGAGTGTAATGTCTTTACCTATATTAGACCTATAGCGGCTTAATGAAGAGGGCCACTTTTAGGTTCATGGGAACACTTTAATTTTTATTGGCAAACATTATATATTTGTGCATATATATATAACTCTTTTTTTACCAAAAAATGTAAATTAAGGGAATAAATTAGATACACAAGTGCATTTCACTCCACGTTCAGAGATATTCAAAGTTCTCGAGTCTACAACAAATCTATTATACCAGGCCTGCGAGAGACGTTAACTATTACACGGCGTGATTTACAAAACCACAAGGGGTTTACTTTAAAAACAGGCGGAAAACTCTGGCCTATTCAATCACTTCGGAGAAGAAAAGAAAACAACACTTCTGGTCGACTCGTCGCAGAACTCGCTCCCTTCTTTACCAAAAAAAAAAAAACCTCCCTTTAAGACAACCCGTCAAAGAGGGCGATAAACTTCTCTCACTTCTCATTGCAATAGATATTTTTCAGCTCGTGGTCTATCACCCATCACAATCAAAGAACTCATGGTGTATTTCATATTTAATCTATAGTTGTTTCGACCTGTGAAGGTCACACAGACATTCGTTAATTTCCTCATTATAAATGATACCGAATATCTACTATCAGATTTGAGTGACAGGTTGTTCTCACTGGTACAAAGCACTCATTGCATGTAATTCAACTATATATATATATATACATATTGTCTGTCTGTTGTCAAATTTGTGTGATGATTATATACTTGTCAAATAACATACATTCATCTCTCCTGGGAAGGAAATGCCTAAACTCTTCTCTTGAAAAAAAAAATGATACATTACTAATATTAATGGTTACAAAGTTGACGATATTTGCACTTTAAAATTACAAATTGTTAGCGTAATTAGTATTGCCACAGGAAATCTATTGCATTTCACTCACTTTGTGTATTTGCGAGATTTCCAATCTAGTCCTTTCGTCTTGAGCATAATATTGAAACTTGCCATCTTATAGATTTAATACGACTTTCTCTAGTATTTGCCATCTTATAGATTTAATACGACTATCTCTAGTATAGACACGAGAATTGACGTTCATACTTTCTTCAAACTAAGTTTGTTTGATTCGAAAGCTCAAAGAGTTACCCAAAATTTATTTACATAAATATAAATAAAATAATGTTTCTAGATTTTGTAGTTAATACTCAACAAAGCAGTATCCTGCAAATATAAATATTCCTTATAATCACAAATATAAAAAAGGACATGTTTTTAACAATATTGAGACTTGCCATCCTGTATATTTACTACGACTATACCTAGTATAGAGACGAGAAGTTTCATTCTGACTTTTTTCAAACAAAGCTTCGTTGATTCGAAGATTTACCCAAAGGCTATTCGCATAAATATAAATAAAATAACTTTTTTAGATTCTGTAATCAATACACAACAAAGTAGCATCACTCAAATATAAATATACCTTATAAGCCCAAATATATATAATACTTGTTTTTACATAACACAGAACAGATTTTAAATTTTATTGCATGATACCTTCCTCAGATGTACTACTTTTATTTTCTTTCGTTACTCTACACCCCTAGTGAAATATAAAAGATGCCTTGAAAAATAAACCGAAATGAATACTTCAAACTAGCATAAAAGATTCAACCTTCTTCTCCATAAAATAACCAAAAACTTCCTTAACTTAACCAGAGAAAGGAATAGAGGTGAATCTTTATTCAATTCAAAGCTTTGAACTTCAGATTTGCTTTTCTTTAACAGATTTAGAAGCTCTTTAAGATTCAGGGATCATATCCGAATTCGTGTTAGCCTTGAATGGTAAGGTGGACGTGGCGTTGACAAGACGTGATTTTTTTCTCATACCCAGAGGCCTTTCTTTTCTTATTAAAAAAACCTTCCGAAAGATTCAGTTTCGATCCTGAATTCAATGCATGATTTGTTATTATTCAGAAAGGGGCATTTTGTAAATGGATATATCCTTTAATTTACTTTACTTATTTTTGTCTTAAAAATATGAAGGGAGGTATATTTACAAATTATTTTTTTTTCTAGAAAAAGTAATTTAATTTTTCTGAAAAGGATCGAGATGTACTCTTTATGGATATAATTTAACGGTAAGTGGGATAAAATAAATTTAATGTACTATATTTCATTTTTTTTTGTCGTGAAACGAAATATAATCTGATTGACTTTAAAGGAAATGTATTTCATATATTTTTTTACTAATTATATAGTATCATACTAAAGAAAACGTTATTCTTCACCAAGTACAATTTTTAAATTAAGAACTTGTAATTTGTTAGTTAAAAAAAATGTAAGATGTTAAATAAAAAGTAAAGATGTCAGATAAAAAAAAATTAATGTATTGAATATTGTATTGTATTAAATTGTATTGTATTTTGTCGTGAAACGACATGCAATCTTATTGACTTTAAAGAACATGTAATTGAAAATTTCAACTACATGTTCTTCACAGGTCGAAACAATTACAGATAGAATATGGACTACAACATGAGTTGTTGCATTTTGATTAATGATATACCATGGGCTACGGAACTGTAGACCATCAGTGAGAAGTGAAAGAAGCTGACCGCCCCCCCCCCCTTAGCTTGACAAAATTTCTTAAAGGAAGGTTTTGGGAGACGACGAAAGAAATCTGAAACGAGTAAATAAGATGCGTTGACTTTTTCTCTGAAGTGATTGAACATGCTGGAGTTTCCACCTGCCTTTTAAAGTGAGCACCTCGTGGTTTCGTGTATCACGTCGTGTGATATTTAACGTCTGACGCAGATGAGGAAATGACATTGATTCAACGTAAGCTCGAGAACTCTGCAATCTCCGACTTTGGGGTGATCTGCAACTTGTGATTTAATCATGCACGTGTGATCAAACTTTATTTTAATTTTTAATTTCTTTGTATAATAAGTCAGAGTCCATTATCTGTGTGTATATATTGCTTGGAATTAAAAATTAAAGTGTTCCCATGAACCTGAAAATGGCCTTCTTCTTGAAGCCGTTATAAGTCTAGTATAGGCCACTACCATGTACAAGAAAGTGTCTGCATTTAGTATTTTACTGACAATAATCGTTACGAAATTGAGAAAATTTGCATATCTTAAATGACAGTTTTTTAGCATAATTAAAGTTGCTGCTGAAAATCTACTGCATTTCACCCATTTGTGTATTTTTGAAATACACAAACTATACCTTTCTTTTTGCATATAATATTGAAACTTACATCCTATAAATTTAAAACGACTATCTTTAGTATAGACACGAGAATCTACATTTAGGCGTTTTTCGAACTGAGCTTCAAGGATTCGAAAGTTCAAAGAGTTACCCAAAAGCTATTTACGTAAGTATAAACAAAAAAAATTTTTTTTAGATTTACAGTTAATACTCAGCAAAGCAGCATCATTCAAGTACAAATATACCTCATAAGCCCAAATATAAATAAGGACTTGTTTTTATACAACACAGACGAAATTTGAAGTTTTATTGCTTGATACCTTTCTTATATGTACTTTTTTCGTTACCCTATACCCCTAGTGAAATATAAAAGATGCCTTGAAAAATAACTCGAAATGAATACTTCAAATTATCATAAAAAATTTAACCTTCTTCTCCATAAAATAACCAAAAACTTCACCAAATTAACTAAAGAAAGGGAAGAGAGGTGAACCTTTATTCAATTCAAAGCGTTGAACTCCAGATTTGCTTTTCTTTAACAGATTTAGAAGCTCTTTAAGATTCAGTGATCATACCAGACTTCGTGTTAGCTCTGAATGCTAAGGTGGCCGTGGCTTTGACAAGACGTGATTTTTTTTCTCATACCCAGAGGCCTTTCTTTTCTTATTAAAAAATCCTTCTGAAAGAATCTGTTTCGATCCAGCATTCAACGCATGCATCGTTATTATTCAGAAATGTGCATTTCGTAAATGGATATATTCTTTACTACACTTTGCTTATTTTTCTAAAAATAAGTAAATGCAGGTATATTTACAAATTTTTTTTTTTCTAGATAAAGTAATTCAATTTTTCTGAAAATGATCGACATGTACCCTTAGGGATATAATGTAACTATAAGTGGAATAAAATTATTTTATGGTATTATATTTCATTTTTTTTTGTCGTGAAATGAAATAAAATCTTATTCATTTAAATGACATGTAATTTATCTTTTTTCTCTAATTATTTTAAAGTAAATAAAAGCTTTCTCCTAACCAAGAAGAATTTTTTCAAATAAAAACCGGTTTTTTTTTCGTTTTTTTTATTGGATAAATATTCACATTGAATTCCATAGTTTACATGCAATTGTACTGGAAAGATGTTATATAAATTTTTTTAATATTTTATATTGTATTTCATATTGTATTAAATTATATTTTATTTTATCGTGAATTGATATCGTAAGTGATCTTACTGACTTTAAAGATGTAATTGATATTTTTTTTGCGTATTATTCTATAATAAATAAAATGTCATTCCTTATCACACAGAACATTTTAACTAAACATTATTTTTTTCATTTATTATTATTAATTGTAATTATTAATAATGAATTGTATTATTCATATGTAACTGTACTGAAAAGATGTTAGATAAAGAGATTTTACTGTATTATATTTCTTTTTTTGTCGTAAAACGAGATATAATCTTAATGCCTTTAAATAACATGTAATTGATAATTTTTTAAATAATTATTTCATAATAAATAAAAATTTTATTTTTTTAATCAAGCACAATTTTTTCAATTATGTAACTGTTATTTTTGTCTTTCTTATTGGATAATTATTCATATTAATTTGTGTTGTTCATATGCCATTCTGAAAAAAATGTTAGATACAAAAATTCAATCAGCCGAAAAGGTTATTAATTCAAGAAATTGAAACCACTAAATCTTTTCTTTTTTAAAAGGTTTTATATGACTACTGTATCATTTTAACAATATAAATTGCGTAAGTATTTTTTTCTATAATAGACTCTTTTTGCATTAACACTATCTATGGGAATAGGGTTTGGTAAAATAAAAGTAAAAGTAATTACCACCCACAATATATTGAATATCACTTTAAAAAATTAGTTTTCTTCTTTTTAATATTATTATTTATTTTCTTTGACTTGAGGTTATTTTATTTTTAAATTGATGTGTTATTAATTTAAACCGAAATTTTCAATGGCTCTAATATTTTAATACTATTTCAAAACATATCGTACAATTAATCTGATTGAATTTGTAACAAAAATAGTTTTTGTGGTAATTTTGATGGAGGAAAATGAACTTATAAGATATAATTACTTACAAAACAAATTGATTGTTTAATGAGATTTAAATAAAGTAATTTATTTAAAAGTAATTAAAAATAATTTATTATATGAAATTTATTTAAAAGAAGTTTTAATGATAAATGCTTTTAAAAATATTCTATATCAAATAAAAATATTAAATTACATAGAATAATTTTACACACCAAAATAAAATTAATCCAACTAATCTTAAAATAAAAATTATGCTTGTGGTTAATTTAATGGAGGAAATTAAGCTTGCAGAATATAATTGTTTGCTCAATAAATTAATTGTTTAATGTAATTTTAGATGAAAATTTAAAATATTATACATGGTACTAAAAGTAATTCAATTTAAAAGAATTCATGATGATACTATATTTTATTTTTACTACTTGGGGCTAAAAGAAGATGTTTTTTTTAAAATTTAATTGGTAATATTCAAAGAGACTTTATGCACCCAACTATAAATTATTTTCAATTTATAATAATTCAAATGCAACGATTTGTTTGTCACAAAAATTAAGAGTAATAATTTAGTTTGGACTATTACATTATATTTCATGTTATTGAAATTTCAATATTATTTTTAAAAAATTGTGCTTTTAACTATTATAAAAGTGCATACATTGTTTGTCATCAAATGAAATAATATTCAACAAAAATTAAAAACAAAACTGTGATTACTAATTTAATAAAGAACTCCTTATTGTATTAAAATAACTCATTTAATAAATTTATTCTTTAATTATTTTAACAGACACATTAATTCTATAATTAACAAGAAGTTAAAATTAGTTTTAAATTATTCATCGACTATAGTCAAATATTTTGATGTTTATAGATTTTAATTTTTGCTGTTTCTAATTAATCGGGATACAGAATACAAGACATATTGGATTTAATAGTTGAAAAATTATATAATTATAAAAAAAAGATATATCTTGACTTAACATTACATAGCCATCTTGAAACTTTTGATTTGCTTCATATATATAGAAAGCCACATGGAGCATGTGACATTAAAAAAATATGTTGGGTTTTCTTATTTTGCATATCGTCTTTTCTTCAATGTTTTGTTTTTCTCGAATTATGAGGAACTAAATTTTACAAAGTTGTATTCTAGCTTGGAACAATCTACAATAATTGCAAATTTTGCATCACTCAATTGAGTTTGCTGATTTAACTTATTACTAAACGAATGTAATACACTCAAGAGCCAAAACATTATGACCACCCCTACATTTTGCAATGAACTCGTCTGGATGACGTGGAAGGCACGTGGTCAGGTGGAAGTGGTATTTAACTGGTATTAAGTGGTGGTATTAATCCACGCCAAGGCGGGTTGATGCTGTGTTGTGCACCAAAGGTGGTCCAACTCGTTATTGACAGGTGGTCATAATGTTTTGGATCTTGAGTGTATATTAGGTGCTGTAAATATACGTTACTTGGAATCTCCAAATGTGAACTTTTTGCTGCTACCCAGTTATTTTCATGGAACCCCAAGTAAACAAATAGAATGACGTTATGTTCGAAGAACTGGCAGATCAAGAAGTGGTGAATCCTTTTCATATCCAGCATCTAGGAATGATTAAAATAAAACATTTGATAGTATCCCCAATAAAGTGTATTGGAGGACCTTAATGCTGAAACATGAAATTTAGAAGAACAAAATGAAAGAGTAAATTTCTAACATGTCAAATTAAATATGTCCTGTTCTTACAAATCTCATTAACATCTCAATTAAAGTGGGTTGGAAGGCCATAATCCATAACGATGAAATTTAGGGAAATCTATAGAACAGCAAAACTGTCCAACATGTCAAGTTAAATAAACACGTCAAGTTAAAAGTTTTCTTTCAATGCCAATTTTGTAGAAAGATACTCTTCTACATAAACCTTATTAACAGAAACTTGTTTTATTTAAATTAATGCAAATTATATAAATAAGCATTTCACAAGCATAAAGTTAAAGAATCTGCTTGTAATTGGTTACTCGTTGTAAATGCATAAACGTTTTATGTAGATAAAATTTATGCATTTACAAAAATATTTTTATTATATATATATATATTTATATTCAAATATTTACGCATTACAGAAAAAAAATTTAAATGTGCATATGAGTGTTTATATTATTAAATGTTATTATAGAAATGTTGTAAATTGAATAAATCGACACAAAGCAAAATAAACGAACTTATGATAATTAGTCTGCGTTTTTAAGTTCAAAGTATTATCGCATAAAGTTGAGAATAAATATTTTATATATAATAAATATTTTATTACGAATTTTCCTGCAATTTCAATAATTAATGTCTTTTGATTTAAAAAAAAAAAAGAAAAAAAAAGAAAAAGATAGTTTCAAATTTTAATTCAATAACCAAAATATATGCTTTTAATAAAACGAAAAAGCTTTTAATTAACTTAAATTCTAGCGGTACATTAAATTTCTGACTGCTTACAAACTATTTGAGAGGAAGAACATGAGCATTTCATAAAACTATTTAGAGGTTAACTAGCATACTCTAGAAAAGATTTTTTTAATTCTTTAAGACTCACAAATTTTCAGGGGGATTAAAGTTATCAAACAAAGTTTCAGGGGGATATAGGAGGAACATTTTATGTTTAACGTACTTTTTTTCCTAAGAAACTCAAAACTTATATTAAATTAAAACATAACATTCTGTCTTGAGTAAGAATAAAATACGAGACACGAAAAGGGTACATTCTTTTTCTAATTTGTGCCGAAAGTTAAGTTTCTCATATATCAATGTTATGCCTGAAATTCCATACGTTTGACAAACTCTGTAAATTTTTCGTGCGGTCATCATCACGTCAAAACCTCTTCACATGAATAACTTGAACAGAAATGAAAGCTCTGCGAAAGCACTGCGCATTTATGCTACTGCCATCTGAAAATTTGCATATTGCTATCCCACAGTGTATTTTTAATGGAAATAAAAAAAGGGGAAATTTACATACATATCCCATCATCTTCGCAATCCAACTTTTTATTTCTTGTATCGCGTTTGAAATTTGCAGACAAAATATTTGATGTTTTTCTTCGTGTTTAATAATTTAATTTCAGATTTGTTTTATTTCATAAAATATGCTATGTCTCGTTATTTTTTCCCATTTGTAAGAAAATTAAACCTTTTTTGAATGAATCCTTTGCTTTCATAACTTTTATAGTTAGTTGCAACTTCTTTAATTTCATTTTCTGCAAAAAGATATGAACGGTTTGTGAAATGCAAAGTTAAAGTAATATTAAAGTTGGATTAAAATATACTAAATGTTAATTTATTTTTTAATTGTATGACTTACTTTTAAATAAAATATCAAAATTGAAGTACTACTATTATTATTATTACTATTTTCGTTAGCATTCTTTTATCGATGTGTGATGTCTAAACAGTTGTAGCAGCTTTAAGAATTAACTGGAGATTTAATAATTCAATATATAAGTATTCAATGAATGAATATTCAAAGTTCAATTCATAAGCATACATAAGTATTCATAAGTTGCATATACATATAATGACTTCTATTGTTAAAAATAAAAATTTAAATTTTTTCCCAATTATTTTATTCGTTGCTCGCCTTTTCTTCTTAGAACACCATATATTAACCTCCAAAATAATTCCTCATCCCAATTTTATGTTCGAAATCATAATATCCTATAATTGTTTTGAGCAGTATTTAATAGTAGAACTATATATGATGCAGAAACAAAGTTTTTAATTTGGAAAATTTGTTACTTTTTCTTTCCTCGGCATCAGGAAGTTATTTCGAATATGGGCCATTAAACTTAAAGCGGAAGTTAAGGTATAGATTTATTTAAAAAATATCAATTTGCAAATTGAATGGTTTTACTTACTAATTAATTAGTGGCATTTTAACTTTAAGTTAGAAAATTGTATTTATTGTGATGAGAAATTTGGTAAAATATATTTTATTCATCAATAAGATTTAATAAATGCTAGACCTTACAATTTGTTAACGTTTTCTGTCTACCTACATTGTACGTTTCAAACGTGCGTTAGGAATGTAGTTTGTTTGGCAGCAAAATTTGTGGTTAGTGGTTGGTAGAGACTTTACAACTTTACTCTGACTTCTTTACAACCGAAAAAAACTTTTTTTCGGTAAACTTGACAATTTAGAATATTTGAATTGCGATTCATCCTTTATCCGAAGATCAACGTAACTTACTAGTTACAACATACACACAAACACATATATATGTGTGTATATTTAATTAAAGGTATTATATATATATATATATATTCATATGCAAGTGAAATTTTATTTCTTGAAAGATTGATGGAAAACATAAAATCTAATTTTCAATTGCCTCTGTGTCATTTAATATTTTTTATTTTTTATCATTTAATATTTTTTGTCATGGTATTTTTTATTCATGAAATAATTTTATTTTTGAAAGAAAAATTGATGTATCCTTTTTAAACGACAGAATGATTCCATTTCTTAATCAAAATTTTGAACAATAATATTATGTTCGTTGAAATGATGGCATATCCATTTATTTTCAATATCTTAAAAGAAAATTTTTCTTTAGATCCACTTATAAATAATATTATTTAATCATTTTCTATTTTAAATTTAAAATTGCTATCGCCTAAAAACAATTTTAAAATAATCGGGATTAATTTCAATAATAATGTTAATATTTTTTATTTTTTATCATTTAATATTTTTTGTCATGGTATTTTTTATTCATGAAATAATTTTAAATTTTCATGTAAAAGAAAAATTGATTCCTGTATTCTTTTTAAACGACAGAATGATTCCATTTCTTAATCAAAATTTTGAACAATAATATTATGTTCTTTGAAATGATGGCATATCCATTTATTTTCAATATCTTAAAAGAAAATTTTTCTTTAGATCCACTTATAAATAATATTATTTAATCATTTTCTATTTTAAATTTAAAATTGCTATCGCCTAAAAACAATTTTAAAATAATCGGGATTAATTTCAATAATAATGTTATTTTTGCTTTTATGAGAGTTGCACTAAGTTTTCTCCAAATAATAATGCAAAAGGAAAATCAAAAATAAAACCCTTAGCCACCTTTACATATTTAAGATTTTCTTGGAAATATGCACTTAAAAGCAATTAAATGATATGTTTGAAAATCTACCTGAATGTATATTCTTTTTATTCAATTTCACTTTACGTGGAATCCAATTCAAAAATATTTTATTTCATGAATTCCACATGAAATTTATCTTGATTATGAATTATTTTTACCTCGAAATAATATGGACATCAATAAATAAAATCATATTTGAGTTAAATGGTTGATTTTGCTTCTGAAGGAATGTTTTCCAATTAATTTCAGTTTTAAAAGTAATATTTTATTTATTTCAATGTGATAAAATTTTATTAAAAATAGGTTTTGAAATAAACTTTAAATTGTTGAAAACAAGTATTGATAAAACTTTTATGTGTTATTATTTATTAATTATTCATTTCAAAAGATTTATAAAATATTTCGATTTATTTAGAAGCGATTTAAAAAAATATCAGGAAAGAGAAACAAAAAGTATTAATTTCAAAAGATTTTCCACGTATTTTACAAAAAAGGCACACTTTGATGCTAATTCATATTATAAGAATTTAAATTTTAAATTTTGTCTTAGTAAATTTTAAATTTTTTCTTTTGTCATTTATTTTTACATTCATCATAAAAAAAGTTGGACGGCAGCAGTTTTCCAGATGTAAATTTACCTTTTTACAAATATATAAACAATCTTCTTTTATATCTTTTCTTCACCTGTTATATTTCTTGTTCAAAGCATACATGAATGGCGTATAAGGAAGATTGTTACAATAATGTTCGAGAATGTTTACAGATGGCGCTGAACTTACGGCCAATGGTTGAATAAACTATGCACATATCGACTATACTTAAAAATATATATACTTATGCATTATTTTTCATTACAATATTTTATTAAAATGTTTACGAAATATTACAAGTGAGATGATCTAGGTTTAATTCAATAAAGAAGAAAATACTTAAATCATAGAAAGTACGTCTTTTAATGTTTAATATTGTATTACAAAGAAGATCATATCCTTTGTCAATAAAGCGACATTCTGAACTCAGGATATCTGCTTTTTTTTAATTCTACGATAGTTACATAAAATATGTAGTACTTTAAGAACTAAAATTGCTAAATAAATACATTAAAATAACAAATTTTTTCGGTTCAATACATATTTGGGAACAAACATTATTATTCGTACATATCAAACAAGTTTTTGAATAAAAAGTCTTTGACTGATCACATTTGCTCTTGGTTATCAATTATTAAAAACAAATATTAAAACAATAAATTAATGTAATTTCACAGATCTTTGTTTGTTTATATTAAATTAAATCACTTTTATTATATATATTTAAATAAAATTTAATTTTGTTAGATAATTCTCAAGTATTAATTTGTACTGCTTGCCACCATGTTACAATGGTTTGGTTTGTCGCTCTATGGTCATCGTGTATACACGAGGGCTAAACAGAACGGGACCTACAGTTTAAAGTGGATTACCTCTAGTGGTTTACCATTAACAAATCTCTATGCCGCCGCCAGCATTTGAACTTGAAGACTGTGGTACCAAATGACAGCGTGCTAGCCACTTGGCCACCAGGTCACCATGTTACAATCATAACATAGTCTCCATGGTTAATGTATCTCTGCATTAACATCATTCATTGAAACACTTGAATGAAAAATTCAGGGGTTGTTGAGTAAAACAAATAAAAGACACAGACCATTGCTTTTTGGAAAATAAATAACTATAAATATCTCAATAATTTTGAATAAAATTTATAGTAAAATTCTATAATGCGTATTCCTTTCAAATTTAAGAATCATGGATAAATGTTGTGGTTTTATTATTTTTTGGGGCATCTAATATGGCATTTTTATTCACAGTATATTTCATAAACAAGTAAAGAAAGAATAAAAAAAAAAAAAACTATAAAATATGTATGTAGTCCAACTTTATTGCTGGCATTAAGGATTTTTGAGTAAAACGCTAAAGGTTAAAATAACCCATCCTTTGATATTAAGAAGGCATTACAGATGGTGAATATTTCATTCCCTGACATTCCCATACATTTAAACTCCATCTTGCGCCAACTTGGAAAAGCGATATGGACAACTCTGGTGCACTTCCAAGAAATTCTTTCTTCGAAATGAAGAGCATATCTGGAGCAATGGACTTTAATCATCGGGCTGCAATAAAAAAGTAACACACACTCCCTCTCTCTTTTTCATACTGGAGTTCGTAAAGCCATCCCAAATCAACATTTTACGACCGACATCAATCAGAAAAAAAGGAAGAAAAAAAAATAATAATAATAATAAAAGAGGTTGGATATTTCTTATGACTCCAGATCAAATATTCAACAGTACATCAAAGATCAGGGAGATTTCTTTCTTAAAAAAATCCGGCTATAAAAATGAACGTTGTCCTTAATCACATTAATATTTTATGTGGTTTTATTGCTGTTTCACACGTCAAGACACTGAGCCCACTTGAATATTATATTATAGCTTAAACCTTAGGTGTGTGTCCTTACACTTTTGAGGATCGTTAAGTTAGACCCTTAAAGAGGAATTACTTATTAAAATATGACCCCCTGTTAAAAATGAATATATATTGCATTATATAACTACTGATATGCTAATAAAGTTTTATAAATAGCTTATAATTCCATCGTGTAATTTGGTCTTTGTATACTTACATTGGGATTACCTTGCAATGCTCTCATTTTTTACTACACTGTATCATATTAATTTTTTTTCCATTGGCGTTTTTAGTTTTAGGGGGATAGAAAATTATTCAATTAAAGATAGTTTAATAGTTCAATTAAATATGTTTTTGTACAATGGAATTACTTTTTTTCAATTTAAGCAAATTGTATATTTGTTTAATTAAATTGTATAATTAATTTAAACCTACATATTTTTGAGAATCTAGTTTCGCCTCTTGATAAAAGTTTTTTTAAACTATTTTAAGAGTTCCTTATAAAAACTCCTTGATTTCTTAGAGATTGCATTAAATAACTATTAAAATGCTAATAAAGTTTTATAAATAGCTTAATAGCTTAACTATATAATAGCTTAATAGCTTAACTACATCATGCAATTTGGGGTTTATATACTTACGTAGGAAGCCAAAGTTCTGACTGAAGCTGAAACGATACTCATGGAATGGAGAAATTACGTGAGTTATTACGTGGAATATGACGTCTCACTGCTTTACGGCGAAACGAAATTCAGGATGATTTGAGTCAGGGGTTCTCCTCATAGGGAACCTGTACTTTACAATATGTAAATTAAAAGCACATATATGTTAAGCGTATATAAAAATTAAATCTATATTTTGCATTCATACAAAATTAAATGAATATTTTATATTCATATAAAAATTAAATGCATGCGTTAAATTCGTTTAGAGTTCACTGTAGATGGCGGAAATCTTCCTCGTCTACGGCACCTGGGCCGTTCGCACCTTCCTCTTGCTCAAGCTAAACGGATGAACTTTCTGGCATTTAGATTTATCTATTCCATCCCTACAATAAACATAGAGTTTCTGGTTCCTTTTCACGTATCCGAATTCGCACTACACTTTATTATTGTTATTTAGAATATAATGCACTACGTAATCAAGACAAAATATTTCAGGTCTGATATGTCTGGCTAGATATGAGATATGACATGTTAAAATATTATTTTCTCATAACTGTTTTTAGTATTTCTATAACACCTACATTGCAGTTTTTATAATTAAAAAATAAAATTAAATACTAAAAACTGATATTCTTTACTCATTTTTGTAGTCTTACAAATGAAGGTTTTTAAGATTATCACATTTAATTAAGTATTTTTTTTATCCGGATTAAAAAAAAACATCTTCCATCTTCATTAATTTCCGTCTGGATTATTGAATCCAGAAAGATTGAACACTTAATCACTAAGAATCGAAATCCATTTTCCCAAAGATACTTCTAATGGAAAGCCATTTATGGAATTAAAATTAAATTAAATTTTAATTCCATATTTTAATGCCAGACAGATTAATTTTAATTTTAATGCCAGACAGATAAGAAGAAGAATTTCATTTCGAAACATTTACTCTAGACGTTAATTAAGAAATGTCTGCGAAGGTTTTGATTCCTTTTTTGCTGCAGTATCAATTACTTCTTATAACACTATTGAACATTGTAACAACTTAATATAATTGGGAACCGAATGTATTACTTTGTATTAATAAGTGAGGCAAATAATGTAGAAGACGTGATGATGAGGAAATTGGGGGCAGACTAGTACAAATCAGTGAATAACTTGATTCAATATGAAATAAACAAAATAGAATGTAATCCAGTTAAACCATATACTTATAACTTTTGTAATTAATTCCATTAAAAGGTTTATGCATGTTAAATTATGTTACTAATTTTACAGAAAAGTTTCATAATTTGAAAATAGTTTCAATCATCAATTCATTCGATACTTTTGAAGAATTTTTCAATACACATATGACTGTATTATCGTACAATGTGGCTATAATTATAGTGACTCTATTCAAACCACTCTAGAACCTGTTCTGCCTAACGGATTTTGATGAAACTAGTTATATACGGTATATGGCCCGCGGGGAAAAGATTTCTGCAGTAAAAAGAGACCAAATATGACCACCAGGGTTGCAATGTTCAAAATTTTATTGTGAAATTAGTCAAACCTATAAAGAGATTTGCAGGCACATTTGCGTGCCTCTGTCTTTGTTAATCCTGCCCTTACAGCAGAAAAATCGATATTTATTGGTAAAACAGTTTTATCAGAAAGGAAGCAATAGCTTCACTGCACTTCGTGAGTATCGTTGTTTAAAGGGATTGCGAAAAGGATCCATGTCGAAGAATGTTTTGACGAAGATGGTTATGAAATTTGAAGAGACTGGAGACTTGGCGGTCTGCCAGGAAGAGGGCAGGAAACGAGTTACGAATGAAATTATCGAAGAAGACGCTACTGCTGCGATTGAAAAAGTCTCCACTTGTAGCTATTCTTCAGCGAGTGCTCGATCGGTGTCACATGAATTCACGATTTCGTGGTTGGCAGTACGAAATATTATGCGATCTATTTTAAAATGGTATCCGTATAAGATCCACGTGGTGCAAATGCTGCAACCTGAAGACCATCAGACACGATATGAATTTGCTTGCCGATTTTCAGTGAAAATGGAAGTTGATGACGCGTGGCCTTGGCAAACTCTATGGTCAGATGAGGCGCACTTTTTTTTCAGATGGAGCTGTGAATAATCAAAATTGCCGCATAGGGTACGCTCCACCACCTAATGCACTGCATTCCGATTACGTGACTGCATGGTGGGGATTTACTGCTAACTTTATCCTATTTTATTTTCAACAATAGTCTTTTCCATACTATTAAGCAATATAACTTATACTCTATTATATTTTCCGCAATTGTATATTCAGATACAATACTAGTATATATATTTTTAAAAATACTTTAATATTCTATATCATAGAATTATTTAGAAATAAATTTATTTTTATTAGAAATAAAACTATTTAGAAAATAATAGAAATAATTTTTTTACTTGCTAATTTATATTTAAATATTTATTTATAAATTACTAAAAATTTATGTTTTTCAAAGTAGTAAGAATTAATAGTAATAAAATTAAATTGTTAAAATTATCATCCTCAGTGACTCAACAGCCCGATGGTGGGTCAAGGCTGTCTGCCTACTGGCAGATTTCGAGAGAGGAAATATGTTCTTTTTTATGGGGTAGGCTTGTCAGTACTACGCCAAACGCTCTATAGTCTTGGAAGACTGAAAACGTTGGGGTTTAAAGTGGTTTCCGAAATACTATAATCATCCATGTCATCGCCGGGACTCGAACCCTAGCCCTGTGGTATCGAGCATCAGATCCCTAGTCACTCGGTCATCAGGCCCCATATATATCGATAATTTTTTTTATATCAATTTTAAAATCATTCATTTCAAATTATTAAATAAGTATTTAAATTATATTTTTCAATCACTTTCTAATAATATATTTTTTTCAAATTTAGATTCAAAATTAAAATACATAAATTATAATTTTATGTTTTAATATTCTAATGAAATAAACTCCAAAAGAAAACTGGACTGTATAAAATCAATCAATATTAATGGATGTTAGTTCAGATAAATTATAAAATCAATAAAGAGATAAAAAAAATTCAAAACACACAAATAAGCACAATTAAAGATTTGCCTCAAATCCAAAAATAAATGATTTATTTCCTTTCCTCGTGCACAAGATAAGCTAATAGAATTTTTGCAATGAAAGCAAAGTTGGTATTTCCAAAAGCTACAGTAAAAAAAATCAATTCACATCAACTTTTTCTTTTGTGATCGAAAACGAAGTAGTTACGAACTTTAAATACCAGTGCCCTAATTCAGTCCATCAATCATCACTGGTTATTGGACAAGCCCAATTTTTGAAATTATGGGAGCAACTTTGCAGACGATTCATTTATCTTGTATTGTTACCAAACTGCAACGAGTCCAGCATCGGCAGAGTGCATATTGGAATTCGATTCATTCCAATTTTGTTTTCTAAAAGGGCCTCGTCGCTCTGTTTCATTCGCAGTTGGAATAACCTGATTAATTCTTTTCCTAATAAATTCGTTTAATGCTTGCAAAGAATTCGATGAGTGAAGTACCTTAAAATACCAAAAGCTTGTTATAGCCTTACTGAATCTAATTAACATTTAATAAATAATAATCTTGTAAAAACCAGTTAGTATGTTTTTTAACCATTCTTAACTAATGTAAGATTATTACATTAGGTACTAAAGGGTACTGCAAAACACTATATTATGTCATATTTAAAAAAAATTAATAAAATTAAATTATTTGACATGTCCAGTATCATGGATTTAGAGGGTTTAATTGATTCAGCAGCATAGTGCATAGTTTCAGTGTAATGGACATCAATTTTTAAACTTAGAAAGATTAAATTCTTTTTTGCATGTCCACTATCGTGGATTTAGACGGTTTAAGGGATTCAGCAGCATATAGTCTCAGTGTAAAGGACGTCATTTTTAAAAAAATTATAAAGTTTAAATTCTTTGACATGTCCAGTATCATGGATTTAGAGGGTTTAATTGATTCAGCAGCATAGTGCATAGTTTCAGTGTAATGGACATCAATTTTTAAACTTAGAAAGATTAAATTCTTTGGCATGTCCACTATCGTGGATTTAGACGGTTTAAGGGATTCAGCAGCATATAGTCTCACTGTAAAGGACGTCATTTTTTAAAAAAATTATAAAGTTTAAATTCTTTGACATGTCCAGTATCATGGATTTAGACGGGTTTAATGGGTTCAGCAGCATAGTGCATAGTTTCAGTGTAATGGACATCAATTTTTAAACTTAGAAAGATTAAATTCTTTTGGCATGTCCACTATGGTGGATTTAGACGGTTTAAGGGATTCAGCAGCATATAGTTTCAGCGTAAAGGACGTCATTTTCTAAAAAAATTAATAAAATTAAATTATTTGACATGTCCAGTGTCATGGATTTAGAGGGGTTAATTGATTCAGCAGCATAGTGCATAGTTTTAGTGTAATGGACATCAATTTTTTAAACTTAGAAACATTAAATTCTTTGGCATGTCCACTATCGTGGATTTAGACGGTTGAAGGGATTCAGCAGCATATAGTTTCAGTGTAAAGGTCGTTAATTTTTTAAAATAAACTTAGAAAGATTAAATTTTGGCATGTCACTATCGTGGATTTAGACGGTTTAAGGGATTCAGCAGCATATAGTTTCATTGTAAAGGAAGTCATTTTTTAAAAAAAATTACAAAGTTTAAATTCTTTGACATGTCCAGTATCATGGATTTAGAGGGTTTAATTGATTCAGCAGCATAGTGCATAGTTTCAGTGTAATGGTCATCAATTTTTTAAACTTAGAAAGATTAAATTCTTTGGCATGTCCACTATCGTGGATTTACACGGGTTAAGGGATTCACCAGCATGTAGTTTCAGTGTAAAGGACGTCATTTTTTAAAAAATTATAAAGTTTAAATTCTTTGACATGTCCAGTATCATGAATTTAGAAGGTTTAATTGATTCAGCAGCATAGTACATAGTTTCAGTGTAATGGACATCAATTTTTTAAACTTAGAAAGATTAAATTATTTGGCATGTCCACTATCGTGGATTTAGACGGTTTAAGGGATTCAGCAGCATATAGTTTCAGAGTAAAGGACGTCATTTTTTAAAAAAAAATTATAAAGTTTAAATTCTTTGACATGTCCAGTATCATGAATTTAGAGGGTTTAATTGATTCAGCAGCATAGTACATAGTTTCAGTGTAGTGGACATCAATTTTTTAAACTTAGAAACATTAAATTCTTTGGCATGTCCACTATCGCGGATTTACACTGTTTAAGGGATTCAGCAGCATATAGTTTCAGTGTAAAGGACGTCATTTTTTAAAAAACTTATAAAGTTTAAATTCTTTGACATGTCCAGTATCATGAATTTAGAGGGCTTAATTGATTCAGCAGCATAGTACATAGTTTCAGTGTAATGGACATCAATTTTTTAAACTTAGAAAGATTAAATTCTTTGGCATGTCCACTATCGTGGATTTAGATGGTTTAAGGGATTCAGCAGCATATAGTTTCAGTGTAAAGGACGTCATTTTTTAAAAAAATTATAAAGTTTAAATTCTTTGACATGTCCAGTATCATGGATTTAGAGGGTTTAATTGATTCAGAAGAATAGTGCATAGTTTCAGTGTAATGGACATCAATTTTTTAAACTTAGAAAGATTAAATTCTTGGGCATGTCCACTATCGTGGATTTAGACGGTTTAAGGGATTCAGCAGAAAATAGTTTCAGTGTAAAGGACGTCATTTTTTAAAAAAAATTATAAAGTTTAAATTATTTGACATGTCCAGTATCATGGATTTAGAGGGTTTAATTTATTCAGCAGCATAGTGCATACTTTCAGTGTAATGGACATCAATTTTTAAACTTTGAAAGATTAAATTCTTTGGCATGTCCACTATGGTGGATTTAGACGGTTTAAGGAATTCAGCAGCATATAGTTTCAGTGTAAAGGACGTCATTTTTAAAAAAATTAATAAAATTAAATTATTTGACATGTCCAGTGTCATGGATTTAGAGGGGTTAATTTATTCAGCAGCATAGTGCAGAGTTTCAGTGTAATGGACATCAATTTTTTAAACTTAGAAAGATTAAATTCTTTGGCATGTCCACTATGGTGGATTTAGACGGTTTAAGGGATTCAGCAGCATATAGTTTCAGCGTAAAGGACGTCATTTTTAAAAAAATTAATAAAATTAAATTATTTGACATGTCCAGTGTCATGGATTTAGAGGGGTTAATTGATTCAGCAGCATAGTGCATAGTTTCAGTGTAATGGACATCAATTTTTTAAACTTAGAAAGATTAAATTCTTTGGCATGTCCACTATGGTGGATTTAGACGGTTTAAGGGATTCAGCAGCATATAGTTTCAGCGTAAAAAGGACGTCATTTTTTAAAAAAAATTAATAAAATTAAATTATTTGACATGTCCAGTGTCATGGATTTAGAGGGGGTTAATGATTCAGCAGCATAGTGCATAGTTTCAGTGTAATGGACATCAATTTTTTAAACTTATAAAGATTAAATTCTTTGGCATGTCCACTATCGTGGATTTAGACGTTTTAAGGGATTCAGCAGCATAGTACATGGTTTCAATGTAATGGACATCAATTTTTAAAACTTAGAAAGATTAAATTCTTTGGCATGTCCACTATCGTGGATTTAGACGGTATAAGGGATTCAACAGCATATAGTTTCAGTGTAAAGGACGTCATTTTTTACAAAAAATTATAAAGTTTAAATTCTTTGACATGTCCAGTATCAGGGATTTAGAGGGTTTAATTGATTTAGCAGCATAGTGCATAGTTTCAGTGTAATGGACATCAATTTTTTAAACTTAGAAACAATAAATTCTTTGGCATGTCCACTATCGTGGATTTAGACGGTTTAAGGGATTCAGCAGCATATAGTTTCAGTGTAAAGGACGTCATTTTTTAAAAAAATTAATAAAATTGAATTATTTGACATGTCCAGTGTCATGGATTTAGAGGGTTTAATTGATTCAGCAGCATAGTGCATAGTTTCAGTGTAATGGACATCAATTTTTTAAACTTAGAAATAGTAAATTGTTTGGCATGTCCACTATCGTGGATTTAGACGGTTTAAGGGATTCAGCAGCATATAGTTTCAGAGTAAAGGACGTCATTTTTTAAAAAAATTATAAAGTTTAAATTCTTTGACATGTCCAGTATCATGAATTTAGAGGGCTTAATTGATTCAGCAGCATAGTACATAGTTTCAGTGTAATGGACATCAATTTTTAAACTTAGAAAGTTTAAATTCTTTGGCATGTCCACTATCGTGGATTTAGACGGTTTAAGGGATTCAGCAAAATATAGTTTCAGTGTAAAGGACGTCATTTTTTAAAAAAAATTATAAAGTTTAAATTATTTGACATGTCCAGTATCATGGATTTAGAGGGTTTAATTGATTCAGCAGCATAGTGCATAGTTTCAGTGTAATGGACATCAATTTTTTAAACTTAGAAAGATTAAATTCATTGGCATGTCCACTATCGTGTATTTAGACGGTTTAAGGGATTCAGCAGCATATAGTTTCAGTGTAAAGGACGTCATTTTTTAAAAAAATTATAAAGTTTAAATTCTTGGACATGTCCAGTATCATGGATTTAGAGGGTTTAATTGATTCAGTAGCATAGTGCATAGTTTCAGTGTAATGGACATCAATTTTTTAAACTTAGAACGATTAAATTCTTTGGCATGTCCACTATCGTGTATTTAGACGGTTTAAGGGATTCAGCAGCATATAGTTTCAGTGTAAAGGACGTCATTTTTTAAAAAAATTATAAAGTTTAAATTCTTTGACATGTCCAGTATCAGGGATTTAGAGGGTTTAATTGATTCAGCAGCATAGTGAATAGTTTCAGTGTAATGGACATCAATTTTTTAAACTTAGAAACATTAAATTCTTTGGCATGTCCACTATCGTGGATTTAGACGGTTTAAGGGATTCAGCAGCATATAGTTTCAGTGTAAAGGAAGTCATTTTTTAAAAAAAATTACAAAGTTTAAATTATTTGACATGTCCAGTATCATGGATTTAGAGGGTTTAATTGATTCAGCAGCATAGTGCATAGTTTCAGTGTAATGGTCATCAATTTTTTAAACTTAGAAAGATTAAATTCTTTGGCATGTCCACTATGGTGGATTTAGACGGTTTAAGGGATTCAGCAGCATATAGTTTCAGCGTAAAGGACGTCATTTTTTAAAAAAATTAATAAAATTAAATTATTTGACATGTCCAGTGTCATGGATTTAGAGGGGTTAATTGATTCAGCAGCATAGTGCATAGTTTCAGTGTAATGGACATCAATTTTTTTTAAACTTATAAAGATTAAATTCTTTGGCATGTCCACTATCGTGAATTTAGACGTTTTAAAGGGATTCAGCAGCATAGTACATAGTTTCAATGTAATGGACATCAATTTTAAAACTTAGAAAGATTAAATTCTTCTTTAGCATGTCCACTATCGTGGATTTAGACGGTATAAAGGATTCAGCAGCATATAGTTTCAGTGTAAAGGACGTCATTTTTTAAAAAATTATAAAGTTTAAATTCTTTGACATGTCCAGTATCAGGGATTTAGAGGGTTTAATTGATTTAGCAGCATAGTGCATAGTTTCAGTGTAATGGACATCAATTTTTTAAAACTTAGAAACAATAAATTCTTTGGCATGTCCACTATCATTGGTTTGTAGACGGTTTAAGGGATTCAGCAGCATATAGTTTCAGTGTAAAGGACGTCATTTTTTTAAAAAATTAATAAAATTGAATTATTTGACATGTCCAGTGTCATGGATTTAGAGGGTTTAATTGATTCAGCAGCATAGTGCATAGTTTCAGTGTAATGGACATCAATTTTTTAAACTTAGAAATAATAAATTCTTTGGCATGTCCACTATCGTGGATTTAGACGGTTTAAGGGATTCAGCAGAATATAGTTTCAGTGTAAAGGACGTCATTTTTTAAAAAAAATTATAAAGTTTAAATTCTTTGACATGTCCAGTATCATGGATTTAGAGGGTTTAATTGATTCAGTAGCATAGTGCATAGTTTCAGTGTAATGGACATCAATTTTTAAACTTAGAACGATTAAATTCTTTTGGCATGTCACTATCATATTTAGACGGTTTAAGGGATTCAGCAGCATATAGTTTCAGTGTAAAGGACCTCATTTTTTAAAAAATTATAAAGTTTAAATTTTTGACATGTCCAGTATCAGGGATTTAGACGGTTTAATTGATTCAGCAGCATAGTGAATAGTTTCAGTGTAATGGACATCAATTTTTTAAACTTAGAAACATTAAATTCTTTGGCATGTCCACTATCGTGGATTTAGACGGTTTAAGGGATTCAGCAGCATATAGTTTCAGTGTAAAGGAAGTCATTTTTTAAAAACAATTACAAAGTTTAAATTATTTGACATTTCCAGTATTATGGATTTAGAGGGTTTAATTGATTCAGCAGCATAGTGCATAGTTTCAGTGTAATGGTCATCAATTTTTTAAACTTAGAAAGATTAAAATCTTTGGCATGTCCACTATCGTGGATTTACACGGTTTAAGGGATTCACCAGCATGTAGTTTCATTGAAAAGGACGTCATTTTTTAAAAAAATTATAAAGTTTAAATTCTTTGACATGTCCAGTATCATGAATTTAGAGGGTTTAATTGATTCATCAGCATAGTACATAGTTTCAGTGTAATGGACATCAATTTTTTAAACTTAGAAAGATTAAATTCTTTGGCATGTCCACTATCGTGTATTTAGACGGTTTAAGGGATTCAGCAGCATATAGTTTCAGTGTAAAGGACGTCATTTTTTAAAAAAAATTATAAAGTTTCAATTTTTTGACATGTCCAGTATCATGGATTTAGAGGGTTTAATTGATTCAGTAGCATAGTGCATAGTTTCAGTGTAATGGACATCAATTTTTTAAACTTAGAACGATTAAATTCTTTGGCATGTCCACTATCGTGTATTTAGACAGTTTAAGGGATTCAGCAGCATATAGTTTCAGTGTGTAAGCGGACGTCATTTTTTAAAAATTATGAAGTTTAAATTATTTGACATGTCCAGTATCATGGATTTAGAGGGTTTAATTGATTCAGCAGAATAGTGCATGGTTTCAGTGTAATGGACATCAATTTTTTAAACTTAGAAATATTAAATTCTTGGGCATGTTCACTATCGTGGATTTAGACGGTTTAAGGTATTCAGCAGAATATAGTTTCAGTGTAAATGTCGTCATTTTTTAAAAAATTATAAAGTTTAAATTCTTTGACATGTCCAGTATCATGGATTTAGAGGGTTTAATTGATTCAGCAGAATAGTGCATGGTTTCAGTGTAATGGACATCAATTTTTTAAACTTAGAAATATTAAATTCTTGGGCATGTTCACTATCGTGGATTTAGACGGTTTAAGGTATTCAGGAGAATATAGTTTCAGTGTAAATGTCGTCATTTTTTAAAATAAATTATTAAGTTTAAATTCTTTGACATGTCCAGTATCATGGATTTAGAGGGTTTAATTGATTCAGTAGCATAGTGCATAGTTTCAGTGTAATGGACATCAATTTTTTAAACTTAGAAAGATTAAATTCTTGGCCATGTCCACTATCGTGGATTTAGACTGTTTAAGGGATTCAGCAGAATATAGTTTCAGTGTAAAGGACGTCATTATTTAAAAAAAATTATAAAGTTTAAATTCTTTGACATGTCCAGTATCATGGATTTAGAGGGTTTAATTGATTCAGCAGCATAGTGCATAATTTCAGTGTAATGGACATCAATTTTTTAAACTTAGAAAGATTAAATTCTTTGGCATGTCCACTATCGTGGATTTAGACGGTTTAAGGGATTCAGCAGCATATAGTTTCAGTGTAAAGGGCGTCATTTTTTAAAAAAAATTATGAAGTTTAAATTATTTGACATGTCCAGTATCATGGATTTAGAGGGTTTAATAGATTCAGCAGAATAGTGCATGGTTTCAGTGTAATGGACATCAATTTTTTAAACTTAGAAATATTAAATTCTTTGGCATGTCCACTATCGTGGATTTAGACGGTTTAAGGGATTCAGCAGAATATAGTTTCAGTGTAAAGGACGTCATTTTTTAAAAAAAAATTATAAAGTTTAAATTATTTGAAATGTCCAGTATCATGGATTTAGAGGGTTTAATTGATTCAGCAGCATAGTGCATAGTTTCAGTGTAATGGACATCAATTTTTTAAACTTAGAAAGATTAAATTCTTTGGCATGTCCACTATCGTGTATTTAGACGGTTTAAGGGATTCAGCAGCATATAGTTTCAGGGTAAAGGACGTCATTTTTTAAAAAATTATAAAGTTTCAATTCTTTGACATGTCCAGTATCATGATTGAGGGTTTAATTGATTCAGTAGCATAGTGCATAGTTTCAGTGTAATGGACATCAATTTTTTTAAACTTAGAAAGATTAAATTCTTTTTGCATGTCCACTATTGTGTATTTAGACGGTTTAAGGGATTCAGCAGCATATAGTTTCAGTGTAAAGGACGTCATTTTTTAAAAAATTATAAAGTTTAAATTTTGACATGTCCAGTATCATGGATTTAGAGGGTTTAATTGATTCAGTAGCATAGTGCATAGTTTCAGTGTAATGGACATCAATTTTTTAAACTTAGAACGATTAAATTCTTTGGCATGTCCACTATCGTGGATTTAGACGGTTTAAGGGATTCAGCAGCATATAGTTTCAGTGTAAAAGGACGTCATTTTTTAAAAAAAAAATTATAAAGTTTAAATTATTTGACATGTCCAGTATCATGGATTTAGAGGGTTTAATTGAATCAGCAGCATAGTGCATGGTTTCAGTGTAATGGACATCAATTTTTAAACTTAGAAATATTAAATTCTTGGGCATGTTCACTATCGTGGATTTAGACGGTTTAAGGTATTCAGCAGAATATAGTTTCAGTGTAAATGTCGTCATTTTTTAAAAAAAATTATAAAGTTTAAATTCTTTGACATGTCCAGTATCATGGATTTAGAGGGTTTAATTGATTCAGCAGCATAGTGCATAGTTTCAGTGTATTGGACATCAATTTTTAAACTTAGAAAGATTAAATTCTTTGGCATGTCCACTATCGTGTATTTAGACGGTTTTAAGGGATTCAGCAGCATATAGTTTCAGTGTAAAGGACGTCATTTTTTAAAAAAGTTATAAAGTTTAAGTTCTTTGACATGTCCAGTATCATGGATTTAGAGGGTTTAATTGATTCAGTAGCATAGTGCATAGTTTCAGTGTAATGGACATCAATTTTTTAAACTTAGAAAGATTAAATTCTTTTGCATGTCCACTATTGTGTATTTAGACGGTTTTAAGGGATTCAGCAGCATATAGTTTCAGTGTAAACGACGTCATTTTTAAAAAATTATAAAGTTTAAGTTCTTTTGACATGTCCAATATCATGGATTTAGAGGTTTAATTGATTCAGTAGCATAGTGCATAGTTTCAGTGTAATGGACATCAATTTTTTAAACTTAGAACGATTAAATTTTTTGTCCACTATCGTGTATTTAGACGGTTTAAAGGCTCGTTCCCACCGAGGCGATTGGAAGATGCAAGAGGCAAGCGACCAAATTTTTTCGACCCTTCACAGCGAAACGTCAGAAAAGCCACGCATAGTGAAACCGCTTGAAGTTGAAAGTTGGGCTACTCCACGCGGCGAGCTGCAAACCGGTTTCCAGGCGACCGCGGTGACGTCAAATTTTGATCGCTGCTTGCATCTTGTCGCCTTGGTCACGAGCCTTAAGGGATTCATATAGTTTCAGTGTAAAGGACATCATTTTTAAAAAAATTATGAAGTTTTAAATTATTTGACATGTCCAGTATCATGGATTTAGAGGGTTTAATTGATTCAGCAGAATAGTGCATGGTTTCAGTGTAATGGACATCAATTTTTAAACTTAGAAACATTAAATTCTTGGGCATGTTCACTATCGTGGATTTAGACGGTTTAAGGTATTCAGCAGAATATAGTTTCAGTGTAAATGTCGTCATTTTTTAAAAAAAATTATAAAGTTTAAATTCTTTGACATGTCCAGTATCATGGATATAGAGGGTTTAATTGATTCAGCAGCATAGTGCATAGTTTCAGTGTATTGGACATCAATTTTTTAAACTTAGAACGATTAAATTCTTTGGCATGTCCACTATCGTGTACTTAGACGGTTTATGGGATTCAGCAGCATATAGTTTCAGTGTAAAGGACGTCATTTTTTAAAAAAGTTATAAAGTTTAAGTTCTTTGACATGTCCAGTATCATGGATTTAGAGGGTTTAATTGATTCAGTAGCATAGTGCATAGTTTCAGTGTAATGGACATCAATTTTTAAACTTAGAAAGATTAAATTCTTTTGCATGTCCACTATTGTGCATTTAGACGGTTTAAGGGATTCAGCAGCATATAGTTTCAGTGTAAAGGACGTCATTTTTTAAAAAAATTATAAAGTTTAAATTCTTTGACATGTCCAGTATCATGGATTTAGAGGGTTTAATTGATTCAGTAGCATAGTGCATAGTTTCAGTGTAATGGACATCAATTTTTTAAACTTAGACCGATTAAATTCTTTGGCATGTCCACTATCGTGTATTTAGACGGTTTAAGGGATTCAGCAGCATATAGTTTCAGTGTAAAGGACGTCATTTTTTAAAAAAATTATGAAGTTTAAATTATTTGACATGTCCAGTATCATGGATTTAGAGGGTTTAATTGATTCAGCAGAATAGTGCATGGTTTCAGTGTAATGGACATCAATTTTTTAAACTTAGAAATATTAAATTCTTGGGCATGTTCACTATCGTGGATTTAGACGGTTTAAGGTATTCAGCAGAATATAGTTTCAGTGTAAATGTCGTCATTTTTTAAAAAAAATTATAAATTTTAAATTCTTTGACATGTCCAGTATCATGGATTTAGAGGGTTTAATTGATTCAGTAGCATAGTGCATAGTTTCAGTGTAATGGACATCAATTTTTTAAACTTAGAAAGATTAAATTCTTTTGCATGTCCACTATTGTGTATTTAGACGGTTTAAGGGATTCAGCAGCATATAGTTTCAGTGTAAACGACGTCATTTTTTAAAAAAATTATAAAGTTTAAATTCTTTGACATGTCCAGTATCATGGATTTAGAGGGTTTAATTGATTCAGTAGCATAGTGCATAGTTTCAGTGTAATGGACATCAATTTTTTAAACTTAGAACGATTAAATTCTTTGGCATGTCCACTATCGTGTATTTAGACGGTTTAAGGGATTCAGCAGCATATAGTTTCAGTGTAAAGGACGTCATTTTTTAAAAAATTATGAAGTTTAAATTATTTGACATGTCCAGTATCATGGATTTAGAGGGTTTAATTGATTCAGCAGAATAGTGCATGGTTTCAGTGTAATGGACATCAATTTTTTAAACTTAGAAATATTAAATTCTTGGGCATGTTCACTATCGTGGATTTAGACGGTTTAAGGTATTCAGCAGAATATAGTTTCAGTGTAAATGTCGTCATTTTTTAAAAAAAATTATAAAGTTTAAATTCTTTGACATGTCCAGTATCATGGATATAGAGGGTTTAATTGATTCAGCAGAATAGTGCATGGTTTCAGTGTAATGGACATCAATTTTTTAAACTTAGAAATATTAAATTCTTGGGCATGTTCACTATCGTGGATTTAGACGGTTTAAGGTATTCAGCAGAATATAGTTTCAGTGTAAATCTAGTCATTTTTTAAAAAAAATTATAAAGTTTAAATTCTTTGACATGTCCAGTATCATGGATTTAGAGGGTTTAATTGATTCAGCAGCATAGTGCATAGTTTCAGTGTATTGGACATCAATTTTTTAAACTTAGAACGATTAAATTCTTTGGCATGTCCACTATCGTGTATTTAGACGGTTTAAGGGATTCAGCAGCATATAGTTTCAGTGTAAAGGACGTCATTTTTTAAAAAAAGTTATAAAGTTTAAGTTCTTTGACATGTCCAGTATCATGGATTTATAGGGTTTAATTGATTCAGCAGCATAGTGCATAGTTTCAGCGTAATGGACATCAATTTTTTAAACTTAGAAAGATTAAATTCTTTGGCATGTCCACTATCGTGGATTTAGACGGTTTAAGGGATTCAGCAGCATATTGTTTCAGTGTAAAGGACGTCATTTTTTAAAAAAATTAATAAAATTAAATTAGTTGACATGCCCAGTGTCATGGATTTAGAGGGTTTAATTCATTCAGCGGCATAGTGCATAGTTTCAGTGTAATGGACATCAATTTTTTTAACTTAGAAAGATTAAATTCTTTGGCATGTCCACTATCGTGGATTTAGACGGTTTAAGGGATTCAGCAGCATATAGTTTCAGCGTAAAGGACGTCATTTTTTTAAAAAAATTATAAAGTTTAAATTCTTTGATATGTTCAGTATCATGGATTTAGACGGTTTAATGGGTTCAGCAGCACGGTTTCAGTGTAATGGGCGTCATTTTTGAGCACTGCAATATGTTGGGAGCCATTAATGCTGCTACTTCTTGTTTCTTCGGATGCAATTTCTGGGTATCATTAAATGATCGAGTATCACTATTCAGTTTAGAGAACCCTAAGTAATGCAAAACTTTTTTTCTTCAAAAATAAATGCAAACAGTAAATATATAACTTATTTTTAGAAATAAATCATTTAAATTTATAGACAGATAGATGTGTAAAGGGCCTTGAAATACTTATAGCTTGTTATAGCCTTACTAAATCTAATTAGCATACAACAAAAAGCATGTCTTGTTGAGATCCGTTACCATGTTTTTTAACCAATTTTTCTCTAATTTGATGTAACTCTAAAGGGGTATTACAAAACACCATAGTATGCCCCATTTTAATTTGTCCAGTATCATGGATTTCGGCAGTATAATTTCCAATGCAATGGTCATCATTTTTGAGCACTGCAGTATGCGTAGGGCCAATAACGTTGCTGCTTTAACAAACATTTCTTCGGATACAATTTTTAGAATATCATTTACTTATCGAATCTCACTATTCAATGTAGAGGACACTAAAAAATACATATCTTATTTTCCTTCGAAAAATAAATACAAACAGTAAAAATAGAACTTAATTTTATTAATAAATCTTTTAAATTTATAGACAACAGATAAATAGCCTTGAAATACTAATATCATTTTATATCGTATTTAACCCCGAGATCATGTTTTTTTCAACCAATTTTTCCCAAATTTGATATAAATTTAAAAGGTACTACAAAATAAATGTCATTTTTATGTTATGTCATTTTTTAAAAAATTAATTTAAGAAAATTAAATTCTGCAGCGTCATATAGAGTGTAATGAATTTTATTACTGGTTTGGTTCGGTTTGTCGTTATACGGTCATTTTATGCATACTTTGGGCTAATTTGACAGGGGGCCTACAATTTAACGTGGATTCCGAACGACTCACAAACATCCCTGCCACCGCCAGAATTGGAACCTGAAGCCTATGGTACCAATGGCCAAAGCGCTAGCCAACTGGCCAGCAGGTCGCTATTTCATTTTTGAGCACAATATTATGCTGCAAACCAATAAGGTTACTACTTGTTGTTGAAAATAAACATTTCTTAGGGTGCAATGTTTAAAGTATGATTAATGTTTATTTGAGATAAATTGTTTAAAAGGTACACAGTACATAACATTATGTTTCTAAAATTGTTTTATAATTAAGAAAAAATCTTTCAAAAAATGTTTTTATGACCCATAAACTAAATTAAAACTGTTGAAATTCCCTTAAATGTTATTTTCTGTTGGCCACCATTTTCAAATGCTTGTAAAACAAGGATTCGACTAAAGATGCATAGATGGTACTATTGGACTATTCAATACAACAGACTGAATAGGACTGAATCATTTTAAAACCTAAAACACTAATTTCTTTTTGTCCCCCAAAATGCCACCTTAGAAAATCTTGTAATATAAGATTTTTCTTACAAAGCTATAAATTAGAACCTTCTAAACTTTTCTAGCTTCTAATCTTTAGCTTCCCGCCAATATCATGAGACCCACCTAACATATAGTGGCTGTTGAAGTGGAATCAAATGTTGAGGCCCAGCGCTTCCCACGCGAAGGCATGAATGGAAAATGAAACATCACACGACGTGCCTGCGAGTAATTGGCATTTTAGAGTTTATGCTACATCTTGCACTGGCTCCAGATCGGCAAAAGAGTGTTAAAATTGCTCCTAACTTTCGATTAGAATTGTGGTAATGCAACCGACTTTCAGCAGCGTATCACGTGTGAATGAAACTCTAGGATTGGACACATTAAATGAAAACAATTAATATATTTCACATATTTAATTTTATGAACCATTCAATTTATTCCCAATTAAATTTTACCAAAAAAATATTCTTATTCTATTATTTTTTTAAAAATTTATTTATTAATTAAAGACATTTGTGGCATTGAAATGTTCACGTGGTGGTATATACGGTTCAACCTTGGTAAACTCTTGTCAGTAGTGTTCTGCAAATCTGCAATTGGCAAGGGTTTACAGCATTGTATTTTAAAACGATGTACCATACTTCTTCTTTTAATAAATACTTGCGACATTGTTTTAAAAAAGACTGCGCCTAATCCTGATATTATATGTACTACTGTGTCCAAAAAGTAAGACCAATTTTCAATTTAAAATTCCCAGGGCTTATGGAATTTCCATTTTTTTTTCTTTTTTGGGGTTGCTGGCACTATCCTTGACATCTGTGCGATATTATCCTCAGAATTTTTAACCAGTGCAAATTTTAATATTAATCATCTTTCAATATTTTTAACCTTTGAAAACGCGTGAAGTTTATACATTGTTATGGTTGAAATAAGAAAAAGTCTACAGATTACGGAACACCTTTCTTCATACTTTCACCATTCAGTATAAAGATTAATGTTCTAAGTTTAAAATTTTTTAAAATTATTTTTCCATTTTATTATGAGATATTGTAATGATGTTACCTAAATTATTAAAAAGTTATTGATAGTATTTGCCTTTTCAAAAATTTTAAAAAGTATTTTTACGTAAGCAAAAGTTTGGAATTTAATTTTTGTTTTTAAATCATGTACTTATGTTGCATTTTATTAAAATACAAACTAAACTTGTTGTTACAAAAACTGTTGAAACTTTAGGATGTATATAATATTATGTGATGGAATAAGCTTAGGAAAACTTGATAAAATACTTCAGCAATAGATTTAGAAAAATTACATATAATAAATATTTTACTATACTTTATCAATCTGATTTGTTGAATTTTCTTGTTTTAATTTCTTCCGAAATTATGTATAATTTTATCTTTAGTTTATATTTATTTTATAAATCATAGCATAAAATTAAAGAATTTCTTAACTCAACACTTGGTTTTTTATTATCTTTATTAATATATAATGTAAATATATTATTTCGGCAATAAAAAGTCCTTCACAACTATTTCTGCAAATTACATAGGTACCATATTTTTATACATAAGCAGCATAATTGTAATACATTATAGAAATACATTCTTATTGATCACCGGTTTTATTTTACAAACTTCACAGACATGTGTCTGAAAATAATTATACTTTTCTGTTTGCTCTAGGCCTTTTGTAAACTTTCTTGAGAAATTAACTTTAAAAAAATCAAGACAATCAAAGCAATACATTTTTATAAACGAGAATTTATTTCAAATGCAAATATAAAACATATTTTCACCTTTAAAATTAATCTTAAAGATATTTAAAAGAACAATAATATTTGGAAAGCATTATTATTTGACAATATAATGAATTAATTATCCCTTGATTACATATGTGCTATATTTATCTAATTTATTTTAATATTAATCCAGAATGTGTGCTTCTGATTATTAAAACTCAGAAATTGTGTCTGAAAAATAATTAATCTCGTTAAGAAATTAAAGTATTATTAAAAGTGGTTATTTCTTAATAAGAATTTAAAAATCGAAGCTCTAGACATTACAAGTGCAGACATTTTCTTAATGATCTCTGATTTGAATTTAATCATCTAAAAAAATCATTGCGATTAATATCGCAGGGAAAATAAAGTAAAAACCAAATAAGATATATTAATTAAGACACAATGCATAAATGATAGATGAATATTTTCTCTAATTTAAATTAACATTAATTGTTGTTTAATGAGTTTTGAAAGAAAATTAATATCAAACTTTGCTTTTAATTAGATAAATTAATTTAGATTTTAGAGTAACAAAAGCTTTACATATATATGTTGATCATAAAGAAATCTTATCTGTTATTTCTTATTTAATTTAAATCATGGAATCTTTTATGTCCTTACATTTTATAATGTTGCAATGAATTCATCAATATTTTTTACTTATATTTTATATCTGCGGTTATTATTATTATCATCGTTATTGGCCGTTGATATTAGTAACAATATTAGAGAATAATTTTTTTATGCTTTGACAATATAAACTAATGATTTTTTTTTTGAAAAAGTATGTTATTAGTTTCATATCGTGAATTAATAACATACTTTTTTTTGTATAAAATGGCTTAATCCACTAATTTGGAAAACAAATTCAACATGGAATAAATTTTCCATGAATAATTTTTTATTGGTTTCTTGATTTCTAAGTGATTGTTGTTTATCCGAATGACTGCATTATGAAATAAAATGTAATTATATTTAAAATATTTATTTTGGTTATAAAATTTAAAAGATGATTTTATCTATTATGTAAACATATACTTCATTTAATGCCATATATTGCAGCATTTTTTTTTCTAGCCAGAAGAGTTTTGCCATTTCATTCCCAGGAGTGAGGTATGTGTGTTATTTGACAAGTATATAATAACAACCGATCACTCCAGTTTGACAACAGATAACCAGTATTGTGGGTAGTTATATTACATGGAATAAGTGTTCTGTACTAACGAGAACAACCTGTCACTCAAATCTGATAGCAAATATTCAGTGTCATGTATAATGGGACCTCATAAAATTAGCGATTGTCTGTGCGGCCTACAAGGGAAAAAACAATTACAAATAGAAAATAGACTACACCATGAGTTGTTCTATCGTGAAGGGTGATAGACCACGATTTGAGAAATGTCTATTCCAATGAGAAGTGAGGAAAGCGGACAGCCTCCCTCTTGGGGGATTTTTTTAAAAGGAGAATTTTGGTGAAGTGAGAGAGTTCTTCGACGGAATTGACAAAATGTGCTTTTTTTTTTCCACTGAAGTGTTTGAATAGATAGGAGTTTCCGCCTGTTTGCAAAGTGAGATCTTTGGAGTTTCCGCCTGTTTGCAAAGTGAGATCTTTGGAGTTTCGCTTATCACGCAGTGTGATAATTACGGTCTGCCGCAGACCAGGCAATTAGATTCGACGTAGACTCCAGAACTCTTAAAACTCACCGACCTTGGATTGAACTGTGCTTGTGATTTAATACTGCATTTGTGATCAAATTTTATGTTTAATTTTTCATTTCTTTATAATAATCTATAGTTCATTATTTGTATATATATATATAGTCCTTGTAAACAAAAATTAAAGTGTTCCCGTGAATCCGAAAGTGGTTCTCTTCTTGAAAACGTTTTATTATCTATTTATTTCTGAAATCAAGGATGCAACCCATGCCATAAGAAAATTTGAATCCTTATCGACTTTCACACTTCCTTGCACTGAATGAAGAATCTGGTCATATGTAAAGAATTCAATAAATGAGTACGAAATTCAAATTCAACGATTAGATATTTGTATTACTTTATCACTGAAATATATTATGTCTGTAACCGTTGAGCTAAATAAAAAATTATAACTTTTCATTTTCAACTAATGCAACACATAAATAGAAGATTTCCACAATAAAAATAGTTTCATTCAATATAAAGGAAAAATATGAAGAGAAAACAAAGCTAAAAAAAATTATAATTAAATCTTTTGCTAATGAGAAATGAACTATCTTGAGATGAGTTATTTTAATTTAAAATAAAACAATAGCAAATATTTATTACATTCCTTATTGTTATTAAGGGAATAAAATATATATAAAATATTAATTCCGTAATAACATTTAATTATCAAAAATAATTCATATGCTTTAATTGTATATTTACATAAGTGTTATTAATTATATTTATTTAGATTTGACAATATTTGAATATATTGTGATTTTATTTTTGTACATCATTTGACATGCATCAAAATGAAATAAAAAATTGTGTTAAAATCGTTTTATATTCCAGTCTTGCTTTTCATTCATTTCTTCAAATATTGAAGAAATTTCATTTATTTTTTTGTTTATTCAATAGCTCCTTATAAAATTAAAGAAGTTGCAACGTTATACATCATCCCTTTATAACAGATTATTATTGTAATACTTGTTCATGTGTCCTTTCTCAACAGCAAATTCAACGTTATCTAAGCTATAACCTACAGCATTTTACCCACAAAAAGAAATGAAAGTGAGATAGACGGAAAACCTCCTAAATGCAACTTCAAACATTTTGTATTGCCCATAAGAAAATCCAGGAACGTGTTTTCGAACAGTTTACTATTACCATTACTATTTTTAATGTTTGAAGTTGCACTGGTAAATATGAGCAATAATTGATGTTCATCGGAAGAACAACAAATCATCGCATAGTGATGATTGAATTGTCCAAACCATTGTTTCCTTTAATGTTATAAATGTTCATAAAGTGTAAAATATATATATCGAATTTTATTTTTTCTGTTTCCGAAATTTTTAATAACTTTAGAACATGAGCTAGAAGTATTACGTGCAATAAAATATTGAAGATCAATAAAAAATAATGAATGTAGTTAAATATTAAAGATTAAGATAAGTTATTAAAGATAAGTTAAAGCTATTGAAGATAGTTTAAAAAAAGTTAAGTAATTTTAAAAGTTACCAGTTCTAAAAGAAAAATTCTGAAAGTAATCAAAGTTTTTTTAATGGTTCTGTAAAGTTATAAGAATAAATAAATTAATATTTGAAAATTAAATATTAATATTTTAAAAATATGTGAGAAAACGTTTGATTTAGATTAAGTTGTAACTTAAGAAAAAACATAAACAGTTTCACTTAAGCAAACTGATTTCATACAAATATTAAGAATAAAGAAATAACAATTTTATTCAATCGTAAAAAATATATATATAAAAATAAAAATGCTTGTATTCAATTGATAAGAATCACATCAATGAAAAAAGAGCAACCAAATTTCCATTACCAGAATTGATAATATGCTTTTTCTAACTGAGAAAACCGACCCTGATCAATGACAGCTGCAGCTGATATTTTTAAAGCTCGCCTGACGCATCACGTGACGCGGGGGTTCTTCCTCACCGATTATTTCTGTCTCAAACAGAACCGTCAGTGCTCCGATAATTAGGCGGAAACCGAAGAGCTGGATAACAAGTCCATTGATTGAGTGTTGGAGGAATGAAGTCCGGAAACAAGAGGAACTCAAAGCAGGGAAAGAATTCGTGTTTGTTCCGGTTCTGTCGTTTAGAAATGAATTTGCAATGATGGTTAGTACCCATGAATATATTACGACGAAAGGGGGGAAGCAAAGAATATGTTAAAGTAGAGTTCTTGAAGTTAAACTTTTTACATGCGAGTCACAAAAAGTTAGACAGCTTTTTTCGTCACGGAAGTGGGCGGGATTATTTTGCTCAATTTGTAGCATCTATGTACGCACTTTCTGTTTACATAGATAGAGATCAGAATAATGATAATGTTTCATCGGAATAATGATCTATTAAAACAGTTGTGTAAAAACTAAGAAAGGCGGAAGTCAAACTTCATGTTATGTATCTGTGGTGGAAAATTTTAAATATTCATTAGCATGTTTTATTAAGGAAATATAATTTAATAGAGTACTCTATATGAAAGTATGAAATAACGAATTTTTATCTTCGTTACACAAAAATAAAAAAAAAGTAAAAAATAAAAAAAGAGAGAGTTAAAAAAAAGAGTTCTTTTTTTCAAGTCCTACATTTATTTAACTGAGTGTTTACCGAAGATAAATAGATTCAGGAAGTATACTAGAAGTGCACAAATAGAACTCTGATCATTATGTCTAAACATTGTGAAAATGTTCATATAAATGAATATGTTATTTTATAATCATTTTAAGGAGGATTTTTTTTATTTCCAATGGCAAGTTTCTATGTCAACAGATATCATAAGAAAATAAACACAAAGAACAAGATAGAAACAAATGGCATCGGTTAATCCCTCCACTTAAGTCTGGCAATTAAATAACAGGAACAGGAAGAAAGGTAAGACATATCCGTCTCTTCTTGGCTATCACGCAGATGATGGAGAGGGTCAGTAGTCAGTTTAATTCTGTGAAGGTACTTATGAAGCCTTACCAATATCGTAGAAATACTACCGATTTTTCTCTAGGCTGTTCAGGAATATCAGGAATAGGATCGTGTCAGGGCTTGTGAACGTCTACAGCTGCAACATCCTCAAAGCAGGAATACCTAAAGGTTTTTAAATATCCTTTCTCTTGTTTTGGGACAATCCATCTGCGTTCCACTGCAGAATTCCATGAAACTCCAACTCAGATCCCGACTGAAGGCCGTATTTGTAGATCATTTTGCAATTTTGGGCAGCACAAAGAGGTAGATCTACGTTGCACAAAAAAAATAAAGGAAATAAAACACAATAAGTTTGTTCATAGAGTATGATGTTAAATACTAAGAAAAATTAATTTTACATTTATTTAAGGCTAGAAAAATTAATTTCTTTGAAAATCGTTGTATGATAGTAGATCTCTCCTTGGTGCCAGCCATACAGAATAGCAATAGACATTAGTAACGATTTGCTGACAAAACACGCCAAGCTACAATCGCATATGTTAAACTACAAAACCTTGAATTACATGCCAAAAACTAAGTCTAAACGATTGCAATATATCCTACAGTGCAATATAAGTTTATTTTTCCAAAGGGACCAGTCGTGTACGAATTAATGGCAGAGTGACCATGAAAGTGACCAGTCATTAGACCACTCTTGTCACTAGACAGCGGCAAATGTAATCGTCACGTGAGGTGTATGAACACGTGAGGATCATGCTTTTCCCGAATTACCAATCCCTTTGAGCGATCGATTTTATTATTAATATATACCTATAGCAAAAAACAACTAAATAAATATAAAAAATCAATAAGTTCGTCCATTCTGAAATCACCAAGATAATTAGCAAGTTTTAAATATATTAACATTAAATCAGCAGTATTGGAGCTCAACTTATGGCTAAGTCAAGCCCAAATATAATATTCTTGAAGAAAGAGGGAAAGAAAATAAGTAAATAAATTTACATCCCTCACCTTCTTTAATACGCGCTCTGCAAACAAGATTTCGGGAGTGTCATTTCGGGAAGTTAATTGCCTGTTATTATGCCGTCTAATGAGCTCAGAAGCGTTTTCCTGCGTCAGTTTCATTAAGATAGGTAGCTGATAGTTCTTTAACACTCTTGTTTAAATTATATTTTTTAACGGCCGTTTTTTTTTCTTCTCTCGCGTGGACCATGATGCTAATTAACAAGGGTAATGAGAAAAGCAAATCTTGCAACGCTGAGTTCATAATTGGGAAACGGCCGTCCGGCTCTTTACATCAGATTAACAAGCAATCATCACTAAAACTGGGGTTTAAATTTCCGCTTAATCCTGCCACTTTTTTCGTTTACGTAAGCGAGATGGAAATCAGGATGGAGCGAGATCATGCATAAACTTTCGTTTCCATCCAGTTTTTACAGTTGCAATAAGTTTATAACGCTTAAAACTTTTTCAATAAGTTAGCTTTAAGTATAACTAAGATTAAGTAGATGAAAATGTAAGAAAATCTCAAAATTTGAAGTTTTAAGTTGAAAATAATGTTTCTAGTAGAGTCAGGAATATCCAATAAATGATATTGAGTATAAAGATATAAATAATGGCCTAAAAATAGAGGGGCGGGATAGGCAATAGGACAGTGTAGCTTCGCGTGAGATCCCATTCCTTAAAATTGAGCGCGCCTCCCTATTCTAAAGGAACAGAGACTTTAGACAAACATCTCCCATCTTTCTCGTACTGCGTTTGGCGCTTTATCACACTTTGGCTTCTTTCTCTGCACAAATTTATTTAGAAAATGCAATCATATTAAGGAACGATTTCTGACATTTGGGAGAAATGTCAGATATTGTTCTTTTCAAGTCATACATTTATGTAAAAACGTGTTCACAAAAGAGAGATACTCGAAATGTTGTTTTATATATAACTCTGATCATTCTGTATAAAACATTATAAAAAAGTTCCTATGAATCAATATTTAATTTCATAATCATTTTAGGGAGGAAATATAAACACAAGAAGTTTGTTCATAGAGTATGAACGCTAAATACTAAGAAAAATTAATTTTACATTTATTTCAGCTAAAAAATTGATTTCTTTTAAAATTGTTGTATAATGGTAGATCTTTCTTCACCTTCGCGCCTGCAGCGTAGAATAGTAAGAGCAATCAGTAAAGATTGTTGACAAAAATCGCCAACTTCCATCGCCTATGTTAAACTACAATGTAGAAGACACGTGAGGTATATGATCACACGAGAATTACGTTTGCCGCAAACTGCCAAATCCGATGAGTACTCCAATTTATTATTAATCTATGATTATAATAGAAAAAAATCGTCCATTCTAAAATCACAAAGATATTTTCAAAGTTTCAGTTCTATTAACCTTAAACCAGCAGCTACAGAAGTAGAAGATACGTGAGGTGTATGATCAGGTGAGAAATATGTTTACTCCAAACTGCCAAACCCGCTAAGTGCTCTATTTTATTATTAATCTACGCTTATAAAAAAAACGAAAATTAAAAAAAATTGTCCATTCTGAAATCATTTAGATATTTTCAAAGTTTAAAATATATTAACCTTAAATCAGCAGTTGTGTAGAGCTCGTCGTATTGGTAAGTTAAGTCCAAATATAATATTATTAAAGAAAGAAGGAGAGAAAATAAGTAAATAAATTTCCATCCCATATTTTCTTTCTGCAAACAAGATTTCTGGAGTGTCATTTAGGGAAGTGAACATTATTATGCAGCCTAATGAGTGCGGACATGTTTTCCCGCATCACTTTAATTAAGATAGGTAGCTGATAGTTCTTTAACACTCTTGCCTAAATTAGATTTTTTAACGGCCGTTTTTTCCCTTCTCGCGCGGGCCATGATGCTAATTAACGAGGGTAATGAGAAAAGCTAATCTTGCAACGTTGAGTTCATAATTGGGAAAAAGCCGTCCGGCTCTTTATATCAGATTAACAAGCAATCATTACTAAAACTGGATAAACCTTCCGCTTAATCTTGCACCTTTTTCGTTTACGTAAGCGAAAGGTAATACGATGCATGAATTTTCGTTTCCATCCAATTTTACAGTTGTAATAATTTTCTAACATTTAAATTTTTTTTCAATATGTTAAATTTAATTATAACAATTTCAATATTAGGAAAATGAAAAAATGTATTACGATTTCAAAATGTGAAGTTGAAGATAATATTATAACATAATAGAATATTCAATAGATAGTATGAAGAATAAATAACTGAATAATTACCTAAAAATTGAGTGGTGGTACAAACATAAATAGAGTGTAGTCTTGCTTGAGTTCCTTGTCCATCTTCTTTAGTGGCCTAACAGCCCCATGATGGGCTAAGGCCGTCTGCATACTGGAAGATTTCAAGACAGATGTTTCTTTTTACTGGGTGCTTTTGTCAGTCCTGTGCCCAACAGATACTAGACCGGCATCTACGGTTTACAAGGGATTCCGAACCACTACAAAGATCCATAATATAGTCGGTACTCGAGCTCCAACCCTGTGGCATCCAGCGATAGTCACTCAGCAATCAGGTTCCCCTTGTCCATAAAATAGTAATAATATAGAGCGCATTTTTATATTCTAGAATCTAGAGGATCCGAGAGCTTGGACAAATATTTCCCGTCTTTTTTTATTACTAGATTTGGCGCTTCATCGCCCTTCGGCTACTTTTTCCTGTGTAAATGTATTTAAAAAAAGTAAACATATTGCGATGCGATTCTAAAAATTTTTAGAAATGCCTAATCTTCTTCTTTACAAATCGTGCATTTATTACACTATGTGCTTACAAAAGATTAATAGATACAGTAAGTTTTGTTTAGTTTATAACTCTGATCATTTTGTATAAAACATTATAAAAACGTTCCTATAAATGAATATTTTATTTTACATTCATTTTCGGGAGGAAATAAAATACAGAAGTTGGTTCATAGAGTAGGAATGCTAAATGCTAAGAAAAATTAAAAGTTACATTTATTATCGGCTAACAAATTCAATTTCTTTGAAAATCGTTATATGATAGAAGATCTTTCTCTCCCTTCGCTCCTGCAGCGTAGAGTAGTTACAGCCATCAGTAAAGTTTGTTGACAGAAGTCGCCAACTACCATCGCGTATGTTAAACTACAAAGTAGAAGACACGTGGGGTGTATGATCACGTGAGACATATGTTTACCCCAAATTGGCAACCCGATTAGCGTGCTATTTTATTATTAATCTAACAGTAATAAAAAAGAAGTCCACCATTTTAAAATCACCAATATATTTTCAACTATATTAACTTTAAATCAGCCGTAGTAGACCCAACGTATAGGTCAGTCAAACGCAACTATAATATCCTTAAAGAAAGAAGGAAGTAAGAAAATACGTAAATAAATTCCCATCGCATATTTTCTTTAATACGCGCTCTGCAAACAAGATTTCGGGAGTGTCATTTTAGGAAGTGGATGTTTTTATGCAACCTAACGAGCTCAGAAATGTTTCCCTGCGTCACTTTAATTAAGATAGGTAGCTGATAGTTCTTTAACACTCTTGGCTAAATTAGATTTTTTAACGTCCGTTTTTTTCCTCTCTCGCGCGGGCTATGATGCTAATTAACAAGGGTAATGAGAAAGGAAAATCTTGCAACGCTGAGTTCATAATTGGGAAAAGGCCCGTTTGGCTCTTTACATCAGATTAACAAGCAATCATTTCTAAAACTAGGTTATAACTTTCCGCTTAATCTTGCACATCTTTCATTTATGTAAGCGAGAAGTTAAAATGATGCACAACTTTTCGTTTCCTTCCAGTTTTTAGAGTCGTAATATTTTTTCTAACATTTAAAACTTTATTTCAATAAGTTAGCTTTAAGTATAAAAATTAAGCAACGATTAGCAGAGATTGGCAAAATTAGCAAAAGATTTTGCAACTGAAAAATGTAAAATTTCAGATGTTTAAGTTGCATGTGGAAGATTACTTTTACATCAGATTAACAAGTAATCATTACTAAAACTGTGGTATAACGTTCCACTTAATCTTGTTCCTTTTTCGTTTACGTAAGTGGTAAGGTAAAATGATGCATGCTTTCTTTACCATCCAGTTTTCAAAGTTGTAATGAAAAATCGTGAAGCTATCGTCGCTTATGTTAAACTACAAAATCCTAAAATATATTCTTAAAACTAATTCTAAATTATTCTATTAAATCGTGCATTCTAAAATCACAAATATATTTTCAAACTTTAAACTATATTAACCTTAACTCAGCAGTAGTAGAGCTCAACGTATTGGTAAGTCAAGCCCAAAGATAATATTCTTCAAGAAAGAAAGAAAGAAGGAAAGAAAATAAATTTCCATCGCATATTTTCTTTAATACGCGCTCTGCAAACAAGATTCTGGGAGTGTCATTTTAATAAGTGAATGCTTTTTATGCAACCTAATGAGCTCAGAAGCGTTTTCCTGCGTCACTTTAATTAAGATTGGTAGCTGATAGTTCTTTAACACTCTTGGCTAAATTGGGTTTTTTAACGGCCGTTTTTTCCCTTCTCGCTCGGGCCGTGATGCTAATTAACAAGGATAATGAAAAAAGCAAATCTTGCAACATTGAGTTCATAATTGGGAAAAGGCCTTCCGGCTCTTGACATCAGATTAACAAGCAATCATTACTGAAACTGGGGTGTAACTTTCCGCTTAATCTTGCATATTTTTCGTTTATCTAAACGAGTAGGTAATATGCGTGAATTTCGTTTCCATCCAGTTTGTACAGTTACAATAAATGGCTAATATTTAAAACGTTTTTTTTTTTTTTTTTTTTTTTTTTTTTTTTTTCAATTAGTTACATTTCAGTATAACAATACAAAGATTAGGAAGATGAAAAATGTAAGATGATTACAAAATTTGAAATTGGAGATAATGTTGTAGAGAATATTGTAATGTAATAGAATATCCAATAGATAGTATGGAGTATAAAGTACTAAATAATGGCCTATAAATAGAGTGGCGGTACAGACAAATTTTTAGTGTAGCCTTGCTTAAGTTCCTTTTTTATTGTCATTAATAGCAGAATAGCCCTATGTTGGGCCTATGTCATCTGCCTACTGCCAGATTTCTAGACAGGAGATGTTTTATGCTTACGGCGTAACGTTTTTCAGCACTTCTGCCAGCTTATATTAGACAGGGACCTATGGTTTAAAGTGGATCCGAACCACTACAACATCCATGGCACCGCCGGCACTCGAGTTCTAACCCTATGGCAACGCGCGCCAATCACTTAACAATCCGGCTCCCCGTTGTAAATAGAATAGTAATAATAATATAGAGCGCATCTCCTTATTCTAGAGGAACAAAGAGTTTGGATAAACACTTCCCGTCTTTTTCGTACTACAGTACTACAGTTGGCTCTAGATCACTCTTTGGCTTCTTTTGGCTGCAAACATTTACATAGATAACTGAAACATATTGCAAAGCGATTCTAAAAATTTGGCAAAATGTTTGATATTATTTTTCTCAAGTCATACGTTTATTTAACAATATGCTTTACTCCAGATAAGTAGATACAAGAAGTGTTTCTTTGTTTGTAATTCTGATCATTCTGTATGAAACTTTATAAGAAAGTTTGTGTAATTGAATAATTTACTTTATAATCATTTTCGGGACGAAAAAAAAAAACAAAAGAAATTTGTTCATAGAGTGTAAAAGCTAACGCTAAGAAAAATTAAATTTACAATTATTTTAAAATTTAGGAAATGGATTTTTTTTTTTGAAAATCATTGCATGATAGTTAATCCCTCTCTCCCTTCGCGCCTAAAGCATCAGTAAAGATTTTTGACAAAAATCGCTAACTATCCTCACATGCATTAAACTACAGTTTGTTACGTGACACAGTTACAGTTTGTTACAGTTTTACGTGAGGTGTATGATCACGTCAGAGCTATGTTTACTCCAAACTACCAAACCCGTTAAGTGCTCTATTTTATTATTAATATATGCTTATAAAAAAACGAAAATTAAAAAAAAAAATTGTCCATTCTGAAATCATTAAGATATTTTCAAAGTTTCAAATACATAAAACTTAAATCAGCAGCAGTAGAACTCAACGTATTGGTAAGTGAAGCCCAAATATAATTTTCTTGAATAAAGAAGTAAGTAAGAAAATGAGTAAATAAATTTTCATGACATATTTTTTTAATGCGCGCTCTGAAAACAGGATTTCGGGAAGTGTCATTTTAGGAAGTGAATGTTTTTATGCAGCATAATGAGCTCAGAAACGCTTTCCTGCGTCACTTTAATTAAGATAGGTAGCTGATAGTTCTTTAACACTCTTTTCTAAATTAGATGTTTAACGACCTTTTTTCCTCTCTTTGCGCGGGCCATGATGCTAATTAACAAGGGTAAAGAGAAAAGCAAATCTTGCAACGTTGAGTTCATAATTGGAAAAAGACCGTCGGGCTCTTGACTTCAGATTAACAAGCAATCATTACTGAAACCGGGGTATAACTTTTCGCTTAATCTTGCGCCTTTTTCGTTTACGTAAACGAGAAGGTAAAATGCTGCATAACTTTTCGTTTCCATCCGGTTTCTACAGTTGTAATAATTTTTTAACATTTAAAACTTTCTTTTAAAAAGTTCATTTTAAATATAACTAAGATAAAGTAAAGAAAAATGTTAAACAAATTTCAAAATGTAATTTATAAGTTGAAAATAATGTCTCTAGTAGAGTTAGAAATATCCAATAGGTAGCATGGGATATAAAGAAGTAAACAATGACCTAATAATACAGTGGCTCGACAACTAAAAATGACAAGGCAGCCTATTCTGAGTTGCTCGTTCATGGAATAGTAATAAAATAAGGCGCGTCTTGCTATTCTAAAGGAACAGAGTGTTTCGATAAGCACCTCCCTTCTTTTTCGTACTACAGTTGGCGCTATATCGCTTTTTGGCTTCATTTCCTTGCAAAAATTTACTTACGTAAGGCAAACATATTGAAAAGCGATTCTAAAAATTTGGAGAAATGCCCGATATTCTCCATTTCGAGTAATACTTTTATTAAACTATTTGCTTAATAAAGATAAATAGATGCAAAAATTGTTGTGTTGTTTATAACGCTGATGATTTTGTATAAAACATTATAAAAAAGTTCCTATAAAGGAACATTTTATTTTTTAATCATTTTCGGGAAAACATAAAATACAAGAAGGGTGTTCACAGAGTATGTATTCTAAATACTAAGAAAAATTAAAATTTACATTTATTTACATTTATAGAAATGTATTTCTTTGAAAGTCGTTGTTTTATTGTATATCTTTCTCTCCCTTCGTCTCTGCAGCATAGAGTTGAAGCAGCTGTCAGTAAAGATTGCTAACAAAAATCGCCAAACTACTATCGCATATGTTAAACTACGTAGTAGAAGCACATGAGGTGTATGATCACGTGAGAAGTATGCTTGCCCCTAATTGTCAGACCTGATCAGTGCTCTATTTTTATTTAATCTATGCTTATAATAAAATAAATCGTCCATTCTAAAATCCCAAAGACATTTTCAAAGTTTCAACTATATTAACCTTAAATCAGCAGTTGTGTAGAGCTCAACTTATTGGTAAATTAAGCCCAAATCTAATATTCTCAAAGAAAGAAGTACGTAAGAATAAATGAGTAAATAAATTTCCATCCCTCATTTTCTTTAATACGCGCTCTGCAGACAAGATTTCGGGAGTGTCATTTTGGGAAGTGAATGTTTTTATGCCGTCTAATGAGCTCAGAAGCCTTTTCCGGCGTCACTTTAATTAAGATAGGTAGCTGATAGTTCTTTAACACTCTTGGCTAAATTAGATTTTTTAACGGCCATTTTTTTTCCTTCTCTCGCGTGGACCATGATGCTAATTAACAAGGATAATGAGAAAAGCAAATCTTGCAACGTTGAGTTCAAAATTGGTGAAAGGCCATCCGACTCTTTACATCAGATTGACAAGCAATCATTACTAAAACTGGGGCATAACTTTCAGCTTAATGTTGCACCTTTTTCGTTTATGTAAGAGAGAAGGTAAAATGATGCATAACGTTTCGTTTAAATCCAGTTTTTACAGTTGTAACAATTTTCTAATCTATAAAGCTTTCTTTCAGTATGTTAGATTTATGTATAACAATATAAGTATCAGGCAAATAAAAAATGTAAAACGATTTCAAAATTTGATATTGAAGATAATGTTATAGAGAATGTTGTAACATAATAGAATATCCAATAGAGAGTATATCAATAAATAACTGAATAATCAGCTAAAAATAAGGTGGCGGTACAAAGATAATTACAGTGTAGTCTTGCTTGAGTTCCTTGCCCATCTTATCCTTGTCCACCTAACAGCTCCATGGTGGGCCATACGGGATACTTTTGTCAGTCCTGCTCCCAACAGATACTAGACCGGAACCTGCGGTTTACAAGGGATTCCAAACCACTACAAATATCCATGACACAGCCGGGACTCTAGCTCCAACCCTGTGACATCGAGCGCCAGTCACTCGGCTATCACGCTCCTCCTTGTCCCTATAATAGTAATAATATAGACCGCATCTCTATATTCTAATGCAACGGAAAACTTGGACAATTATTTCCAATCTTTTTTTCGTACTCGAGTTCGCGCTTTATTGCCCTTTGGCTTCATTTCTCTGCTTAAATTTACTGACATACTGCAAACATATTGCAAAGCGATTCTAAAAATTCGGAGAAATGCCTGATATTCTTCTTCTCAAATCATACACCTTTTCAATTATACGCTTACTAAAGATAAATAGATACAAGAATGTTGTTTTGTTTATAACTGTGATCATTTAGAGTTAAACAATATAAGAAAGTTCCAATAAATGAATATTTTATTTTATAATAGTTTTCGAAATAAAACAAAGAAGTTTGTCCATAGAGAGTGAATGCTGAATACTAAGAACAATTAAAATTTAAGTTTATTTACAGATATAAAAATATATTTCTTTGAAAATCGTTGCATGGTAGTAGATCTTCATCTCCTTCGTGCCTGCAGCGTAGCGTAAAAACAGATATCAGTAAAGAGTGTTGACAAAATGCGCCAAGCTACCAACACATGTGTAAAACTGCAAAACCCTGAAATACATGTCTAAATCTAATTCTAAATGATTGAAATACACCCACAGTGCTATATAAATTTACCTTTCCAAAAGGTTTAATCCTGTACAAATAAATGTCAAAATAATAATGAAAATTACCAATCATCACACCACTCCTGTCACTGGGCAGCGGTAATTGTAAAACGTCACGTGAGGTGTATGATCACGTCAGAATCTTGCTTATCCCAAAATTTCAAACCCTATGAGCTCTCTATTTTATTATTAATCTATGTTTTCAGCAAATAATAATAATAATAATAAATAAATAAAAAATCGTTCAATTTAAAATCACCAAGAAATTTTTAAACTTTTTAACTATATTAAACTTCAATCAACGTAGCTCAACTGGAGCTCCACGTATTGGTAAGTCAAACCCAAATATAATATTCTTAAAGAGAAAAAGGAAAGAAAATAATTAAATAAATTTCCCTCCCTCATCTTCTTTAATACGCGCTCTGCAAACAAGATGTCGGGAGTGTCATTTTGGGAAGTGAATGTTTTTATGCCGTCTAATGAGCTCAGAAGCCTTTTCCGGCGTCAGTTTAATTAAGATAGGGAGCTGATAGTTCTTTAACACTCTTGGCTAAATTAGATTTTTTAACGGCCGTTTTTGCACTCTCTTGCGGGGGCCATGATGCTAATTAACAAGGGTGATGAGAAAAGCAAATCTTGCAACGTTGAGTTCATAATTGGGAAAAGGCCGTCCGGCTCTTGACATCAGATTAACAAGCAATCATTACTAAAACTGGGGTGTAACTTTCCGTTTAATCTTGCAACTTTTTCGTTTACTTAAGCGAGAATGTAAAAGGATGACTAATTTTTTGTTTCCATCCAGTTTTACAGTTGTAATAATTTTCTAACATTTAAAACTTACTTTCGATATGTTAGATTTAAGTATAACATTACGAAGATTAGTAAAATGAAAAATGTAGGAAAATTTTAAGTTGTAAGTTGAAGATAACGTTGCTAGTAGAGTTAGAAATATCCAATAGATAGTATGGAATATCAGGAACGTTCAGGAAAACTCACAGTGAAACACAGGAAAACTCACTTGAATTCCTTGTTCATAGAAAAGTATTAATATAGAACGCGTCTGTGTATTCTAAAGGAACATTGAGTTTGGACAAATAATATATAATAGGGAAAATGCCATCCAGCTTTTTATATGAGGTTAACAAGCAATCATTACTAAGACTGGGACGTTTTTCGTTTACGTAAGCGAGAAGGTAAGATGGTGCATAACTTTTGGTTTCCATTATAGTTTTTACATTTGTAATAGTTTTCTAACATTAAGAATTTTTTCAATAAGTTAGATTTAAGTATAACTATATAAATATTAAACAAATGAAAAATGTAAGGAAAGTTCAAAATTTTAAGTTGTAAGTTGAAAAGTATGTTTTCTAGTAGAATCAGGAATATCCAATAGATGGTATGGAGTATTAAGAAGTAAATAATTGTCTAAAAATAAAAAGGTAGAATAGGCAAAATGAAAGGGTAGCCTCGCGTAAGTAATTCGGCTAAGAAACTTCTACTATTCTTTGTAGTAATAATAAAAAGCGCGTCTGCCTATTCTAAAGGAGCAGATAGTTTAGATAAACACCTCCCGCCTTTTTCGTACTACAGTTAGCACTATATATCGCCCTTTGGCTTCTTTTCCCTGCACAAATTTACTTAGATAACGAATGCATATTGCAAAAATGATATATCTGAAAACGAAGATAAATGCTTGATGTTCTTCTTCTCAAGTGCTACATTTGCCAGAATATGTGCTTACTAAAGATAAATAGGTTCAAGAAATGTTATTTTGTTTATTATTCTGGTCATTTTGTATAAAACATTATAAAAAGTTCCTACAAAAGACTATTTTCTTTTATAATCATTTTCGGGAGGGAATAAAACACAACAATATTGTTCATAGAGTATAAATGCGAAATACTATCAAAAAATTAAATTTACATTGATTGGAAGCTATTAAAATGAATTTCTTTGAAAATCGTTGTATTACAGTAGATCTTTCTCTACCTTCGTGCCTTCAGCATAGAGAGTAATAGTCATCGGTAAACATTATTGACAAAATACGACAAGCTACTATCACATACATTAAACTACAAAACCCTGAAATACATGCCTAAAACAAATTATAAATGACTGCAGTCTATTCCACAGTGCAATATAAATAGTTTATCTTTCCAAAGAGACCAATCTGTACAAATGAATGTCAGAGTGAGCATGAAAGTGACCAGTCATCTCGTCAATCCCATCAGTACACTGCGACATATGTAAATGTCACGTGAGGTGTATAATCACATGAGAATCATGCTTATCCCAAACTTGTGCTCCCAAACTCATATCTCAGGTCGTGGCCTATCACCCATCACGATGCAACATCTGTACCAATGTGTGCAAATGAATGGCAGAGTGACCATGAACCAATGGGCAGCAGTCATTGGGAATGTCACGTGAGGTGTAGGATCACGTGAGAATCCAGCTTATCCCAAACTGCCAAACCCTATGTGAGCTCTATTTTATTATTATTCTATGATTATAACAGCCACAAAAATATATAAAAAAATTATCCATTCTAAAATTACAAAGATATTTTCAAAGTTTCAATTACATAAAACTTAAATGAGCAGTAGTAGAACTCAACGTATTGATAAGTGAAGCCCAAATATAATTTTCTTGAATAAAGAAGGAAGGAAAATTAGTAAATAAATTTCCATGGCATATTTTCTTTAATGCGCGCTCTGCAAAAGATATCGGGAAGTGTCATTTTAGGAAGGGAATGTTTTTATGTAGCCTAATGAGCTCAGAAATGTTTTCCTGCGTCACTTTAATTAAGATAGGTAGCTGATAGTTCTTTAACACTCTTGGCTAAATTAGATTTTTTAACGGTCGTTTTTTTTTTCCCTCTCTCGCGGTACATGACGCTAATTAACACGGGCAATGAGAAAAGCAAATCTTGCAACGTTGAGTTTATAATTGGTAAAAGGCCCGTTTGGCTCTTTACATCAGATTAACAAGCAATCATTTCTAAAACTAGGTTATAACTTTCCGCTTAATCTTGCACATCTTTCATTTACGTAAGAGAGAAGTTAAAATGATGCACAACTTTTCGTTTCCTTTCAGTTTTTAGAGTCGTAATAATTTTTCTAAAATATAAAAGTTTCATTCAATAAGTTAGCCTTAAGTATAAAAATTAAGCAACGATTAGCAGCGATTGGCAAAATTAGCAAAAGATTTTGCAACTGATAAATGTAAAATTTCAGATGTTTAAGTTGCATGTGGAAGATTACTTTTACATCAGATTAACAAGCAATCATTACTAAAACTGTGGTATAACGTTCCACTTAATCTTGTTCCTTTTTCGTTTACGTAAGCGGGAAGGTAAAAAGATGCATGCTTTCGTTTCCATCCAGTTTTTACAGTTATAATGAAAAATCGTGAAGCTATCGTCGCTTATGTTAAACTACAAAATCTTAAAATATATTCTTAAATCTAATTCTAAATTATTCTATTAAATCGTCCATTCTAAAATCACAAAGATATTTTCAAACTTTCAACTGTATTAACCTTAACTCAGCAGTAGTAGAGCTCAACGTATTGGTAAGTAAAGCCCAAAGATAATATTCTTCAAGAAAGAAAGAAAGAAGGAAAGAATTTTATTTATTACAAATTTTAAGTGTAGCCTTGCTGAAGTTCCTTTTTCATTGTCATTAATAGCAGAATAGCCCTATGTTGGGCCTATGTCATCTGCCTACTGCCAGATTTCGAGACAGAAGATGTTTTATGCTTACGGCGTAAAGTTTTTTCGCACTGCTGCCCGCTTATATTAGACAGGGACCTTTGGTTTAAAGTGGATCCGAACCACTACAACATCCATGGCATCGCCGGCACTCGAGTTCTATCCCTACGGCAACGCGCGCCCATCACTTAACAATCCGGCTCCGCCTTGTAAATAGAATAGTAATAATAATATAGAGCGCATATCCTTATTCTAGAGGAACAAAGAGTTTGGATAAACACTTCCCGTCTTTTTCGTACTACAGTACTGCAGTTGGCGCTAGATCACTCTTTGGCTTCTTTTGCCTGCAAACATTTACATAGATAACTGAAACATATTGCAAAGTGATTCTAAAAATTTGGCAAAATGTCTGATATTATTTTTCTCAAGTCATACGTTTATTTAACAATATGCTTTACTCCAGATATGTAGATACAAGAAGTGTTTTTTTGTTTGTAATTCTGATCATTCTGTATGAAACCTTATAAGAAAGTTTGTATAACTGAATAATTTATTTTATAACCATTTTCGGGAGGAAAAAAAAGAACCAAAAGAAATTTGTTCATAGAATGTGCTAACGCTAAGAAAAATTAAATTTACAATTCTCAAATCATACACCTTTTAAATTATACGCTTACTAACGATAAATAGATACAAGAATGTTGTTTTGCTTATAACTGTGATCATTTAGAATAAAACAATATAAGAAAGTTCCTATAAATGAATATTTTATTTTATATTAGTTTTCGAAATAAAACAAAGAAGTTTGTCCATAGAGAGTGAATGCTGAATACTAAGAATAATTAAAATTTAAGTTTATTTACAGCTATAAAAATATATTTCTTTGAAAATCGTTGCATGATAGTAGATCTTTATCTCACTTCGGGCCTGCAGCGTAGAGTAAAAACAAACATCAGTAACGAGTGTTGACAAAATACGCCAAGCTACCAACACATGTGTAAATCTGCAAAACCCTGAAATACATGTCTAAATCTAATTCTAAATAATTGAAATACACCCACAGTGCAATATAAATTCACCTTTTCAAAAGGTTTAATCCTGCACAAATCAATGTCAGAATGACAATGAAAATTACCAGTCATCAAACCACTCCTGTCAGTGGGCAGCGGTAATTATTAAACGTCACGTGAGGTGTATGATCACGTGATAATCTTGCTTATCCCAAACTTCCAATCCCTATGAGCTCTCTATTTTTTTTTTATTAAACTATCTTTTTAGCAAATAATAATAATAATAATAATAAATAAATAAATAAACATACATTTTAAAATTACCAAGATATTTTTAAACTTTTAACTATGTTAACCTTCAATCAACGTATTGGTAAGTCAAACCCAAATATAATATTCTTAAAGAAAAAAAGGAAAGAAAATAACTAAATAAATTTCCATCCCTCATTTTCTTTAATACGCGCTCTGCAAACAAGATGTCGGGAGTGTCATTTTGGGAAGTGAATGTTTTTATGCCGTCTAATGAGCTCAGAAGCCTTTTCCGGCGTCAGTTTAATTAAGATAGGTAGCTGATAGTTCTTTAACACTCTTGGCTAAATTAGATTTTTTAACGGCCGTTTTTTTTCCTTCTCTCGCGTGGACCATGATGCTAATTAACAAGGGTAATGAGAAAAGTAAATCTTGCAACGTTGAGTTCATAATTGGGAAAAGGCCGTCCGGCTCTTGACATCAGATTAACAAGCAATCATTACTAAAACTGGGGTGTAACTTTCCGTTTAATCTTGCAACTTTTTCGTTTACTTAAGCGAGAATGTAAAAGGATGACTAATTTTTTGTTACCATCCAGTTTTACAGTTGTAATAATTTTCTAACATTTAAAACTTACTTTCGATAAGTTAGATTTAAGTATAACACTACGAAGATTAGTAAAATGGAAAATGTAGGAAAATTTTAAGTTGTAAATTGAAGATAACGTTGCTAGTAGAGTTAGAAATATCCAATAGATAGTATGGAATATAAGGAACGTTTAGACAAACTTACAGGATAACCTTACTTGAATTCCTTGTCCATAGAAAAGTATTAATATAGAACGCGTTTGTATATTCTAAAGGAACATTGAGTTTGGACAAATAATATATAATTGGGAAAATGCCATCCAGCTTTTTATATGAGGTTAACAGGCAATCATCCCTAAGACTGGCACTCTTTTCGTTTACGTAAGCGAGAAGGTAAGATGGTGCATAACTTTCGGTTTCCATTATAGTTTTTACATTTGTAATAATTTTCTAAAATTTAAATTTTTTTCAATAAGTTAGATTTAAGTATAACTATATAAATATGAAGCAAATGAAAAATGTAAGGAAAGTTCAAAATTTTAAGTTGTAAGTTGAAAAGTATGTTTCTAGTAGAATCCGGAATATCGAATAGATGGTATGGGGTATAAAGAAGTAAATAATGGTCTAAAAATAGAGTGGTAGAATAGGTAAAATGAAAGGGTAGCTCGCCTAAGGAATTCGGCTAAGAACATTGTATTATTCATTATAGTAATAATAAAAAGCGCGCCTGCCTTTTCTAAAGGAACAGGTAGTCTAGATAAACACCTCCCGCCTTTTTCGTACTACAGTTAGCACTATATATCGCCCTTTGGTTTCTTTTCCCTGCACAAATTTACTTAGATAACAAAGGCATATTGCAAAGCGATTCTAAAAATGTAGAGAAATGCTTCTTCTGAAGTGTTACATTTGCTAAAATATGTGCTTACTAAAAATAAATAGGTTCAAGAAATGTTATTTTGTTTATTATTCTGGTCATTTTGTATAAAACATTATAAAAAAGTTCATATAAAAGACTATTTTCTTTTATAATCATTTGCGGGAGGGAATAAAACACAACAATATTGTTCATAGAGTATATATGCTAAATACTATCAAAAAATTAAATTTACATTGATTGGAAGCTATTAAAATGAATTTCTTTGAAAATCGTTGTATTACAGTAGATCTTTCTCTACCTTCGTGCCTTCAGCATAGAGAGTAATAGTCATCGGTAAACATTATTGACAAAATACGACAAGCTACCATCACATACATTAAACTACAAAACCCTGAAATACATGCCTAAAACAAATTATAAATGAGTGCATTATTCATGCAGTATGTATGCATGAGTGCAGTATTCAGTGTACTATTCCACGGTGCTATATATATAATTTATCTTTCCAAAGGGACCAATCTGTACAAATGAATGTCAGAGTGACCATGAAAGTGACCAGTCATCACGTCAATCCTATCAGAAGACAGCGACATATGTAAATGTCACGTGAGGTGTATGATCACATGAGAATCATGCTTATCCCAAACTTGTGCTCCCAAACTCATATCTCAGGTCGTGGGCTATCACCCATCACGATGTAACATCTGTACCAATGTGTACAAATGAATGGCAGAGTGACCATAAACCAGTGGGCAGCGGTTATGGTGAATGTCATGTGAGGTGTATGATCACGTGAGAATCATGCTTATGCCAAACTTGTGCGTGATTATAACAGCAACAAAAATTAAGAAAAATCGTCCATTCTAAAATTATAAAAAATACATAAAATCCAGCAGCAGTAGAACTCAACTTCTTGGTAAGTGAAGCCCAAATATAATTTTTTCGCATAAAGTAGGAAGAAAAATGAGTAAATAAATTTCCATCGCATATTTTCTTTAATATGCGCTCTGCAAACAAGATTTCGGGAAGTGAATGTTTATATGCAGCATAATGAGCCAGAAATGTTTTCCTGCGTCACTTTAATTAAGATAGGTAGCTGATAGTTCTTTAACACACTTGGCTAAATTAGATTTTTTAACGGCTGTTTTTTTTCCTCTCGCGCAGGACATGATGCTAATTAACAAGGATAATGAGAAAAGCAAATCTTGCAACGTTGAGTTCATAATTGGTAAAAGGGCAATCCGGCTTTTTACATCAGATTAACAAGCAATCATTACTAAAACTGGGGTGTAACTTTTATCTTAATCCGAACCTTTTTCTATTACGTAAGCGAGTAGGTAAAATAATGCACAACTTTTCGTTTCCATCCAGTTTTTACAGTTGTAATAATTTTCTAAGATTCAAAACTTTCTTTGAATAAGCTAGATTTAACTATAACAATATAAATAATAGGCAAATGAAAAGTGTAAGATGATTTCAAAATTTGAAGCTGAGGATAATGTTGCTAGTTTGCCAGTTAGCAAGGGTAGAACTCTCATATTTAAATGCACATAGGTGTTTCCAATTATTTAAAAGTTCTAGTTTAACTTTTAGTATTTGGACTTGATTATATTTCACTACTCCAAGATGATTGATAACACCATACATGTTCAAGAAGCTGTTATGTTATGTACATGTTACGTAAATAAAAATCTATATATTATATAAACAATGTGTTAAATATATATCCTTTATAAACAATCTGTTATATATGAAACAGGATTAAAACTTTTACTTTATTGAGCATAGTTTAATTAATAGGTAATTGGGACTGTACTAAATTATGCTAAAATTAAACCACGCATGTATTCGTGTGTTAAAAGATTAAAAATGCCCGACTTGCGGCTCAGTGGACACGGGTGCCGGCCTGAGGTTCAACCCGCTGTCGACTTTGTTGTAAACATTTTTTCAAAAAACGAAATGACTCGATGACGTTTGGGATGTTCAGCATCTTGCCCCGTTCGTCGGAATACCTGGTGGGAGTTTCCCTGGTTTTACATATGTGGGGTAATTTCCAGATAAAAGTTATCTCGAAAATCACTGTCCTCGTTCTTCAGCGTCACGGCGCCAAGTCAGACTTCTACCTACGGCTACTCCATCACAACAGAAGCCGACCTCTTTCCCACCAACCATGAGTAAACTACTCATGGAATGGCAATTTCGCACTGCAGGACACTGAGGAATTAAAATGAACCAAAATTAAAAACTAAATAAATTATTAAAATGCACTTAATTAAAATTACTTTACCACAACGGAATTAAAAAAGACATATTTAAAAAATTTGGCGATATTACTATTAATTTATGTTTGCTTAGTTGTTTTCATTAGATATATATAAGAAATTTTAATTAATGATTTTAATTATATAAAATAATAATTATAATTTAAAATATAAAGAAGTAATAATTATAAATTAAAATATCAAGAAATAATAATTTGATTTATAAAATTTTCATCTAATCAATTAATCTTAATATTAGTAATGATTTTTAAATTCCATATTAATTAACATTATTATTTAAATAAGAATTTTTGGAGAAATGAAATTTCAATTATTATACGTAATTATTATTTTCTCTCTGCAAAATATCACATTGATTCAAAAATAACTGAAATAGCAAATTGATGAATATTTCATATACTTCAATAAATTATATTCAATAAAAATGTTTTAATAAAAAACAATTGACGTAAAGCCAATAAATTATTAGTTTTATTGTTTTGGCGGGAATCAGATAAGTTTCATTACATTTAAATTCGTAATATATAAAACAAAAAATAAATACTAAATTTAAAGAAAAGGAATACATATTTTTTTATTCCTCATTCACACACAACAATAAAGCTTTTTATGTTTTTCTTTAGCTTCAAAGCGATTTGAATATCGTATACTAGATTATGGTATACTAGAGATGAGATATGAATAATTTCCATATTGATTTAATGTCAACAATGTCCATGAACAATGTGAAGACTATGAATATCTTTTTAAAAATGTAAGCCTTAAATTTTTGTTACAGGAAAAGATAAACAAAGTGGAGACAGAATAAGTTCTCCTTTATACCGTAAATTAATTAATGTTTCTTAAATTTTTATTGTAATGCAAATCTGTATTTCCTTTGAAAATGAGAATTATTGCGGTCTACCCCAAGTGTTATGAATATTTGCAAAATATTTTAGCAATTGTTTGGATGTGAAAAATTGTTTATAGTACTTTAATTTAAAACTTACAACAGATAATATAATAACTATACAAAGAATTCATGTGCAATAAAACCGTTTCTAGAAATATACTACACATGAGAGTTATGTACTAAACATGAATAGTACAAGTAAACTTAGATATGAATACTACAAGTGAAATTTATCGACCAATAATGATTATGATGTTATTTATGAAAACATGGGCTTAAATTAAATGAATTCAAATGCAATAAAACTGATTTGAAGAATATATTACAAGTGAAAGTCACGTTGTACAGTTGAGAGTTACATGCTACACGTGAACTTATATGTCAACACTACAAGTAAATCAATATATGTATACTACATGTGGACTTATACATGAATATTACACAACTTATACATGAATATTACACATGAACTTAAAAGCAATAAATCACATGTAAATAAAATCATTTTTACAAATATACTACACATGAGCGCTACGTACTACACGTGAACTCATTTATGAATACTGAAGATGATCTTATATATGAAAACTATACGTCTATTATTTATGAATAATACACTTAAAATTATTTTTGTACAATACAAAACTTATTTATGTACAATGCAAAACTTATTTATGTACAATATAAACTTATTTATGTACAATATAAACTTATTTATGTACAATACAAAACTTATTTATGTACAATACAAAACTTATTTATGTGCAACACAAAACTTATTTATGTACAATATAAAACTTATTTATGTACAATACAAAACTTATTTATGTACAACACAAGTGAACTTATTTATGTACAACACAAGTGAACTTATTTATGAATACTGAGCATTATCCTATATATGAAAACTACACGTGAACTTATGTATGACTAATAGAAGATAACTTTTTTATGAATAATACAAATGAATTTATGTAGGAATACAAGACGGTATCTTGTTTATAAATAATACACGTGAATTCAGATATGAATACTGAATGTGATCTTATATATGAACACTACACATTAACTTATATATGAATAATAAGATAGTACTTATATATGAATAATAAAATAGTACTTATATATGAATACTGAACATGAGCTTATATAGGAAAACTGAAATGTTCATTCTCTAATGCCAACTTATAAATGAGACTTTAATTTTGCTATTTAATTGAAATAAATGTTTCTTGTTATTTTAGCGAGTGTACGCAAATTGTTAACATTTCTATTTCCAAATAACAAGGAAATGAAAATATCGAAACTATCAATTTCAAATTTACGTACCTTATTCTGATGCAAATTTCCATTCTCAATACCTATTTCCCATATTTTATTTACCATGCCAGTGAAGGTGCACGGCTTGTGTTTCACCCTCCATTTTCTATTCTAAAAAGAATGATAAAGCCAAATATGTTCATGAAACAAAAATGTAAATGCATATTATATGTGACAGCATAAAATATGCATTTTCATTTTTTTTCTATTCTTCGATGACATGTGAAAGGAATCCTCATACGGAAGATACCGGGATTGCATTTTCGAATCAGAATCATTTTTTTCTACAGTATCGGATATAATGCATATGGAAGAGGGAATACAATCTTTCATATGCAAACTACACCCGAATTTCTTTCCGAGATTTTCTTTATCAGATATTTGTTTTATTAATCATATTTGAATAAACTATATTTAATATTTTATCTAGTTGCGATACACATATCCATGGTGTCTGTTCTTCACTGTAAAAACATAATACAAATGTGTGGGCATTTTGATGTTCTAATATTCAATCTATATTAACATTAACAAAAATTAATTAGTTTTTAAACATTATTTAATTCAGATAAGAAAATGTTTGCTTATAATAAAATATAATCGTCTCGGAATCATAAACAATAAAATTCTAATTACAATTTAGTGTTTGCTCATAAGAAAAAGATTCATATTTTATTAATTATATATAAATGAAAAATATTTAATATTTTGTATAATTGTAATATAAATTGTATAATTAATTGTCAGTTATTTTGTCTAATTGTAATACTTGAGAACTACATACTACACGTCAACTTATGTGTAAATACTTCAAAGTGAATATATATGAACTTATGTATGGATATTACACATGAATTCAAAAGCAATAAATCACAAATTATAAAATCATATTTAAAAATATACTACACATGAGTGATATGTACTACACATTAACCTAAGTATGAATAATACAAGTGAACTTAGTTGTGTACAATACATGTGAACTTATTTGTGTACATTACATGTGAACTTATGGATGAATAATACAAGTGAACTTTTTCATGTACAAAACACACGTGGACTTATTTATGAATAATACAAGTGAACTTAATGACGAATCATACAAGTGAACTTATTTATGTGCAATAAAAATGAAAATATTTATGAATACTGAACGTGATTTTATAAATGTAAAGTACACGTGAACTTATGTATGGATGGTATAAGTAAACTTATGTATGAAAAATACAAGTGTACTTATTAATTAATAATACAAGTGAACTCATATATGAATACTACACGTCATCTTATATATCAATAATGAGCATGATCATATGTATGAAAACTGAAGTGTTTATACTCTAATGTTATCTTATATACGAGACTTTAATTTTATTATTTATTTTGAAATAAATATTTTTGATTATTTTAGCGGATTTACACAAACCGTTAATATTTTTATTTCCAAATAATAAGAAAATGAAAATATGGATACTATCAATTTCAAATTCACGTATCTTATTCTGATGCAAATTTCCATTCTCAATACCTATTTCCCATATTTTATTTACCATGCCAGTGAAGGTGCACGGCTTGTGTTTCGTCCTCCATTTTCTATTCTAAAAAGAATGATAAAGCCAAATATGTTCATGAAACAAAAATGCAAACGCATGTTTTATGTGACAGCATAAAATATGCATTTTCATTTTTTTCTATTTCTTCGATGACATCTGAAAGGAATTCTTATATAGAAGATATCAGGATTGTATTTTCGAATCAGAATCATTTTTTTTCTACGGTATCGGATATAATGCATATGAAAGAGGGAATGCAATCTTTGATATGCAAACTAAACACGAATTTCTTTCCGAGATTTTTTTTCCAGATATTTGTTTTATTAATCATATTTGAATAAACAATATTTTATATTTTATCTAGTTCAGATATAGACATTGTGTGTGGTTCTTCATTGTGCAAACGTAAAACAAATATGTGGGTTTATTGATGTTCTAATATTCAATCTATCTTAATAATTAATTAATTTTTGAAAAATGACTTAATTCGGATAAGGAAAAGTTTGTTTGTAATAAAATGACTCATAAGAAATAACAATAAAAATGTTAATTACAATTTGTTGTTCGTTTTTCAAAAGATTCATATTTTATTATTCATATGTAAATGAACTAATATTTTTGTCTTAATTGTAATATAAAAATTGATATGTGTTCTTCTCTGTACAGAAAAAAAATGTGTTTGTCTATTGTTGCATAGTATATTGTTGTGTTTGTATACTGTATATTGTTGCATATATTATTGTGTTTGTATATTATTGCATATATTGTTGCGTTTGTATATTGTATATTGCTGCAAATATTGGGTGTTTATACATTGTTGTGTTTGTATTGTATATTTCTGCATATATCCTTGTGTTTTTATATTGTATATTGTTGCATATCAGTTTTGCTAGTCAGTTATCAGTTTTTAGTTATTGCTGTATATCAGTAAAAAAAATAGTAAAAATGATAATCCAAATTTTTGTTCATTAGAAAAAACTTCATATTTTATTAATCATATGTAAATGACCAATATTTAATATTTTTGTCTAATTGTGATATAAAGATTTATAGAATGTGTTCAAATAAAAAAAATGTTTGAAGATTGATAATTTAATGTTCAATTTATCTTATCAGGTTAACAAAAATTAGAATAGTTTTTAAATGTGATTTAATCCAGACAAGGAAATGCTTTTTACAATAAAAAGTAATCTTCTCAGAATCATGCCAAGTGACAAGCGCTCTGGCCTTTGGTACCACAGGTTTCAGATTCGAATCTTGGCCATGGCATGGATGTTTGTTATTAGTTCGGTATCCACTTCAAACTGTAGCTCCTGGTCTGTTTAGCCTTCGTGTGCACAAGATGAGGGTAGAGTGAACCGTACAGTGACAATAAGACCGTAGAGTGAGCCATAGAGTGATGAACCAAACCAAATCTCAGAATCATCAGAAACAACAATAAAAATGGTAATCAGAAAAATGCGTTTTGTTCATAAGAGAAAATTTCATTCTAAAACAATTGTTAATAGGTGGATTCCTATTGTTCGTGGTTTTCGTAATGTCAAGTCATTTTATTTATTAATTTTACTAATTAATCAATTCAATAATTTCCAATTTACTTAAAAGTTATACAACTTTAAAAGAATTGTTATTGTTTCACATAAATAAAGCCCTAAACTTTTTAAAGTGCAATTAATAATAATTATTTAAAAAAATTATTATATGATTACTTATTAATTATTAATTATAACTTATTATATGAGATATTCTAAATTAGATTATATGTATATATACATATATATATATATATATATATATATATATATGTGTGTGTGTGTGTGTGTGTGTGTAGTATGATTATATAATAATAATATAAATATTTATTATTACTTAATAATTATTAATTATTAATTCTTATATTATTAACATACTTATTGAATGCTGCTGACTTTCCTACAGTGATTATAGTGAATTTAATGACTTTACAAAATATAATTTCATTGAATAGTTTTTGATAAGTAAAACAAAAAAAAAGAAAAAAATTCTTCAGTATAAATGATATTTACAGTAACATAAGAAAAAGTTTTCTATTGCCATACTATGCATGTTGACATGTCACTTTGAGAATATATTTTTATTCCTCTACTCATCAGTCAAAGAAAAATTACCTTTTTATGATCTAGAAACTAAATCTGGGAAAGTGTAGAATGACCATGTGACATGCACAGGATATTAGAAATTGATATCGTCTATATCAATCCACAAAAATAACCTATATAATTGCTGTCTAAAAATAAAGCTTCTTATATATCCCAAATTAAATTAATCCGAATGTTATTTTTTCTGATGTACACAAGATGTCATGTCACATGATTTGTTATTGCAGTTTCGATTCCCATTTCCTGTAAACAGGCAACTCAACAACTATCTGCAATTGCTGACTGGAATAATTGTTATTCCGAAAAACAAGTCAGCAGTTTTAATATTAGACTTGAATCGACGATGCTTTGATGATGCGACGATGATGAAAACTTTTCTATTATTACTGTTGCCGCTAACTATAGCAAATTTAGTTAAAAAAAAGGGGGTGGGACATTCGGATTTGAAGGGGTGCTTCAATTCTTCGATTAAAGATCATATAAAATATAAAGACATTTCAATTTGCTGCATGCGATATTAGTTATATGGGGCCTGATGGCCAAGTGGCTAGCGCTCACGCTCTTGGTACTACAAGTTTCGCGTCCGAATCCCAGAGGTTCAATGGATGTTTGTAGTGGTTTGGAATCCACGTTAAGCGGTAGGTTCCGGTCTAATCTGAACGAAGAGCGTCGCATAGCCCAATCACACTTCTCGCCCACATCATTCCCAAACTGTAAAAAAGCATCTCAGCTCTAGACACAGTGATGTGGTATGGTGTAAAAGTAGTAATTGTGATGGTGGTGGTGGTATTAGGTATCAGATAACAACATGGCACGTAAATCCCTTAAATCTTTTTATTCCGTACTTCACCCTCGTAGCTAGTGCTATGTAGCATCTAGAAGTGAAGGTTGAATTTTGTTGAGCCCCATGTAGACTACAAACCGAACAACGGCGTGTAGTGAGGGGAGGACAGTGCCTTTTGTAAGGCTTTAAAAAGTAACAGCACAGTATTTGCACGTCATGGGGACGAAACACTGGAAAACTCCCAACAGGCATCTTAACTATCGATGCGATTGTCAAAGTCGCCATTGTGCCTCCTCGTTTCTGAAATCGGTGACCACAACAATACTGATAGCAGATTTGAACCTCAGCCATTCTATACCCTAGTTGCGCACATTGCCACTGGGCAACGAGTCAGGTGCACATAACCACTAATTCATGTGTCGGGCATATTATATTCATTTAAATACGAAATTTCAATGAGGCTTTACCAGAGTTTTGTCATGATCTTATTGATTGACTGCTATCTTAATTATTAACATATGTCAGTCAATTGCAACACGTAAATTGTAAATTATTTTATTCCTACTAATATTGATGATTGGTCATTTTAATAATTAAGCATCTTAATATATTTATTTTCTCCACGCATTCACTTCATATCTAATGCCATGTAATCCCCTAACTATTAGAACGGTGAGGGTGAATATCGATGAATCACATGTAGACGATGAACCGTCCACAGATGTGTGTTGAAGTTAACCCATCGGTGGGCGGTTCGCAGTCCCTTAAGAATTCGTTCAGGATGGAAATGCCATCCGGAAAGAAATCTTAGGTGTTACTCACCCGTACTTCTGTGTCGTATGGAAGAAAATCCGAGAAACTCCCACCAGGTATCGTGACAATCGAAGCGAGATGTTGCCACAACCGATATCGAATATCCTCATTTCTGAACAGCCACTACAACAATTGTGTTTCGCAATCTTTTAATTAAAAATAATCAGATATCCCATTAATAAAACATTTTCATGTTTCTGTTTCAAACTAATTTTTTTGATAAAAAATTAATAATTGCAATCACAAAAATGATTACAGTAGACTATTTCTAATCCATCCCCCCAACGCTAGTTCGATGCATCTATTGGAATGTTGAAACTCGTGGCTCAGCGATGAATGAGTATTACGCTTTAAATTTTGAAGCCTTCCCCACTTTGCAAATTACGTCAGCTTTTTTTTTTATTTAAATGTATGAATTGTCTTAACTTGTTACCACTCCCACTATTCAATACTCATCTATTGCGTTATGGAATGAACTTATATATATATATATATATATATATATATATATATATATATACATTTCATATATTCATATAAGTACATTTCACTATACAAATGTATATATTATAATTTTGTTTTTGATTTTATTAAAGTTTAGTTGTAGTTCCGCTGTTTCCCAATTTTTAAGTTACATTGGAATAACTTGAATGCATGCAACATTATATATATATATATATATATATATATTAGTTTATGAGGTTTTTCCCAACATGCATCATTGAAGATATTTATTCTGTTTGAGATTCCTCGAATTCCACAGTAATCATACAGACCAAACGGTAGAGAGAGCTCTTAGCAAGCAGAATGCCGTTTCATAGTTTTCACAATGTCCTCGTAGTTTATACAGATTTAAAATGAACATAAACCAGAAAGGAACTTTGTTAGATATATATTTACATAATATAGGTTTAAGTAGGCAGCAAAATTTTTTATTAGACAAGACTCAATTTCTTTTTTAAACATAATGAAGATATATATATATATATATATATTAAATGAATTCCTTTATAAACTATTAGGCCCAGAAAAAGCAATCGAGTTCCATAAAGTGTTGTGACACTGCAATTGCCATAGAAAGTGAAATGTTGTCACACATTTGATATAAACAACAAAATGAATGAAAGGAGAAAAATAAAGCTAAAAGCATTCTTCACTACGCTTAGTAAATGTCTTGAATAAACAGCGGGCTAAATTGATCACGACCTGAAGATCTTCCAACGACGTCATTTATTTCTTATTTCACGAATTAAGTAGACTTATTGCGTCAGGTCGAAACATGGACCATGTTGACCGTGGCATTCTTTAGAATTAGAGATAAGTAGCGGGAAATAAGTCTTGAACGAAATATCGTGTTGGATCTTACTGCTTGACAGGTCGTCTTATGCTTTTCTTATCTTCAATATAATGCAAGTTCGAGTTAGCGGAGGGAGTTAGTATGACGTTCGATAAATAATCCCTAAAGAGCAATAATGTTGTCTAGCATCGGATAAGAGAATTTACCATTGCTGTAAAGGATATTCTTAGAAATCTCTCATAAAATCATTTTTGTTTTACAGGGTGTTTAAAATTAAAGTCCCATTTTCAAAATGCTGTGAAAAAAGAACCACTTCACAATGAGTTCAAATTTGATATTTAAAGAAGAGGGAAACAGTACAGAATCAAAAAGTTCCAAAGTGCATTAACAGATGGCGCTGTAAGCGGCATAAGAAAAATAAATTCAGCACTCAGGGATATTTTGAATCGGAATGAAAACGTATTTGCTGCACATTTAACCAACTGTAGTGTTCAATGGGCTTGATTGTTTCGAATTTTTGGCGGAAAAAATGACTCTCAAGTCATTCAACAGTTGTGACACTATGAGTGGAAAGCCCATCCACCACAACAAGGTCATAGCAAATTGGATGGGAAGAATCAATGGAATTTTTTTGGGAACTTTTCTTCGATGCCGCACCTATTTCCCCTTTCTTCAAGTATCTTCAGTTAAAATTTGAACTCAATATAGTGTGTGGTTCTTTTTTTACAGCATTTTGAAAGGACTAATCATAATCCTCCTTACATACGATTGATCTTCATTTTAATTACAATATTCTTATCGAAACGATGCTCCATTGTTAACATGCAAGATTAGTATGTAGAAAGATGCAGGTTTAAATCGACTACTGGTGTGGTTAGAGCAGATACAATTACCCACAATTACCGTTATGTTGTCTTTTCACACAAATTAAAATGTGGAGCAACTCATGAAAGTCCGATACGTGGCCCAGTGGCAACGTATACGATGCCTAAGATTCAAATCTGCTGTAGACATTGCTGTAGCCACTGTTTTCAGAAGCGAATAGACTCACTGATCGTGACACTGTGTTTAAAGCATCTCGTATCAGCAGTCAGGCGGCCTGGTGGGAGATTTCAAGGTTTTTTCTCCTATACGATAGTCCAATGCGAGGCAGTTGTCCTTAAAGTTATCCCGAAAATAACTGTTCTACCCTCATCATCTATTGGTAAGCTGAAATGATAGCTTAGACCACTATAGCTAGACCGTGGAACACTAGCTTAAACCTTAGACTCCTCATGTAGACCAGTAGGTGAAGCTACCCGCTTTCCATAGTGGTCTACATGAGACTCACCATTGTTTCCTTCTGACCTTTTTAATGGACAGGGTCGGCCACGTAACCCTATGTACGGGCATGAGATGTGAAGAAATGAATATAAATATAAATAAACCTATATAATATAATAAAAAAAAATTTGAATTAATTTATAATGAATAATTATAATATAATAGAAAATTTGAAAAAATTATATAAAAAAAGGAAACACTCAAGCGCATTTTAAAAATAAAATATTTGAAACAATTAAGTTTAATTTAAATATTTTTTTTTAATTTTAACGTTTATTAAAAAAAGCTGTAAATAGCATCACCAGATGGCGCCAGATGCAACCAGGAAGCAATAGTCAAATGTGCTGGGAATTAATTAATTACAAAAATATTTATAAAGAATAAAAATAATTATTTAATTAAAAATATTAATTAAAACTTGTCCGAAATTTTTTCGCAAGACATGAAGTTAAAGAATAATAACACCAGAGAAAATAATTTCTCATTTTGAGAAGAAAATTAAACAGAGAGTAGAAAAAGAAAAGTTTAAAGCAGTAATGTCGTGTAACTAATTAGAGCATAAAGCGAAGTACGAGATTCTCAATTTATATAAAAATTTCTCTAGCTAACAATTTAATTCAAAGACTATCTATAGAATTTAAATTTCCCAGTTATATTTTGGAATTATTCAATAAAAATCAAATTTTAACTATTTATTTTCACTTGGAAATTTATAATAGAGTTTTACCTGCTGGTTATAAAAATTTGTTAGTTTTCCTGTTTTTTTTTTTTTATTCAGTTTATGATCTCTATATTTATCTTATATAGAAATTTTAAAATCTATTTGTTTGTACTTTATACAAATTCAAATTTTTCAATCTGGTCTAAATAACTAAATATCATAACTAAAATTTAAAAAAAAAAATTAAAAAATTATTCTCTATTAAAACGAAATTTTTTTTTTTTTTTTAATTTCATAAAATTTTCACGTCGCCAGACTAAAAACAATAAATAAACAGTTAAAATAAATAAATTATTAAGGTGGAAAATATATAATATTCATTCTTAATTTATTTTTCCATACTAACACTATTATATTTTTAAAACTAAATGCAAACAGCTTAAAGATGGATAAAAGTATTGAGAACACTTGGATAACGCCATTGGTAATAAAATGGATAATAAAAACGCCAAATTTTTAATCCTACACTGATATTTCTTCTCAAGAAATTTACCAAACATAAAATTTTATTTTCTATAAAGCAATTTTTATTTTTAATTTCTGGTATTATATGATAAAATAGCCTTGAGCTGAAATTAATTCTCTAATTTGATATGGAAATTACGAAAACTCATGACAATTTTTCTAGTTCTCTATTTAAACAAATTAGTTTAACAATTAGAAAACTTTAAAAAAAACTTTCGATTTAGGAGATAAAATTACAAATCAAAAATATAATAGTTAACTATGTAAATAAAATGTCTGATGATAACCTAATTAATTTTTGATATAATTACTAATAATAATTATGATATAAAGGAGAAAGGCATTTCATTCGAAAAGTAGGCATTTGCTTACCTGATTACTATATACTTCAATTAATATTTCAAGATATGTGTATGATTTTTAAATATATAATGATGTCATTTTTAATACTTTTGTATTTAATTTGTTGTTATTAATCATATAATTGGTAAATATTTATATCAACTAATATGTTTTAAATTAAAAATGATAATAATTAAAAAAATAATTAAGTTATATGTTAAGTAAATAAAAAAAATGTTGAAGTTTTCTCAACTTTCAATTGGCAATTTAGACGTATTATTTAGACCTAAACATAGGTTTAGTTCGTTTTATTGCTGTTTAAGCAGAAAGAATAACTTTGAAATAGGTGATATTTTGAATTCTGATTGTAATCAAAAACTCTATGATATAGATTGTTTAATATTGCTGACTTACTGTCTGAAAAATAATCATACATTTTATGTTAAATTGCAAAATAAATTGATGCATTTTTCTGAAAAAAAAGTACATTTTCACCTACTGATTTGTTAAGTTGAGAATAAATCACAATTTGAAACTGTAGTTCCACCTCCAACCATGTAGCAAACGAGTTTCCTCCTACTCACTGCAAAAGCACCCCTTGCGGTGTACAGAAAAAATTGTCAGTTATCTTCGAGACGCTCATCCAAGAGGACGTACGTCAAATCAGGTGCTGCCATTAGTAACCAGCTTTTACCCCTAGAGCTAGAAGTGGAATTCTTCCACAACCGTATAATTAGCGACTACTTCAGACAGGTTTAGTTTACAGTCTCTCACGCCGAGAGAAGATATAGTTAGCCCCATCCTGTGCATAAATTAACCTACAGACTCTCATCTAGAAAGGAAGTATATTTCGCTATCCAGCGTGTACCTGAATAACTTTATTTGCAGTTTAGAAGTGGAATTCTTCCACTTAAATATATGTCATTAAATGTATGTTGTATATTAATCTTTGTAGTGTGTCATACTCGTGCTTGTAATTAAAGTGGTGCATTTTTTTAATGTGTCTTCTTTTGTCTTGACCACACTGAGATCCAGCTGCACAAACAAACGACACGTCTACTACAAATTTATTTTTTATTGAAGTTATAAAATAGCATAAAAATTTTATAACCAAATAAAAAAATCAATAAAATTAGCCGTAAATGAATCGAAGTTTATGAGACAAAAGCGAGGACAAACATTCTATAAAGGCAATTTTTCTCATCTAAAATGAATGCATTTAACACTTCAACCCTTCTAATGCATTTGTAAACTTCTAATTTGAATACAATTGCCTTGAATAGAGTTTTGATGAAATTAATTCGAACATTTTAAAGTCATTGAATTTTCAATTTTTCTACGAAATGTTTCTCAAAGTGATTATGCAAATGAACTGACAATGGAATTTTCTAATTAAAAATAATTGTACGAGGCAGTGAATTATGGTAAGAACTTTTGTGTCTGTAAAGTATATGGAGTAGTCATTTTCTGTCATTACAGAGTACCGGGGATAAAAGTTTTAAAAAGTGATGCCTTATACTTAGAGGATCACACATGATTGGTATTAAATTCCATCAGTAGAAAAAAATCACCAAGTTTATTTGTTAGTTAAGAAGACTCAATATAAGTACTACTAATGATTCTATAAAATACCAAGGGGTAACATAGTCCTTTATAAAAATAATTTTCGAAAATTGTTTTAATTTTAATGACTAAGTTTCATGTTATTCGCAGGGGCATTTCAAAAATGTAATCCATCTACACGCATTTTACCATTGAATAACTTTAGCTTTAGTTTAAGAAACGACAATAATTTTTTTTTTACCAATTATGATAAATATTCGAAAGGATACTACAAAACAGTACATTAAATTATTAAAAAATTAAGCAAATTTAACTTTTCTGCATGTTCAGTATAATAAACTTTCTTTTTAAGCATAAAATTATATTGTTTGCAAATACCGTTGTTACTTTTTGTTCAAAATAAAATTTGAAAGTATAATTAATGGACAGAATACCACTGTTCAATGTAGAGGTCATTAAACATATATATCAATTTTTTTCACAAAAATAAATAAATAAACATCAAAGAAATGTACTTATTTTAATTAATTAAACATTTTTTAATTAAACATAATTTTGTTAATTACATGTTAGTAATTTTTGTGACAAAAAAATTTAAATAAAAGAAATTAATTAACAAATTAAATGACTAATTGTTAAATTAAATTATTATTAAAAAAACAAATTAATGCTGTTGACTTTCCTTAAATTGATGTTTTGTTGGCTGCCATTTTAGAATGCTTACATAACACGGTTCCCACAAAAATTTTATGTTCGGCTACATAATGCAAGTGCTAGACTTTCACTCTTAAAGAACCTGTAGGGCGAAAACATTAATTTCTGTTTCTCGGCCATTTAGGCCCACAATTAATATTTGCAAAATACATTGTGGGTCCTGAAGGGCCGAGTGTCTAATGCTCTGGCAGACGATGCCACAGGTTTCGGGTTCGTGTCCCGATGGTGCCATGGATGTTTATAGTGGTTTGGAATCCCCTTTAAACAGTAGGTTCCGTTCTCATATGATTATAAGAGAGTCACGGAACCAAGTCAGACTTCCGTCTCCGAGTGCTCCATCATTACAGATGGTCTAATGGCCAATTGGCTATCGCTCTGGCCTTTGGTATCATAGGCTTCAGGTTCGAATACTGGGGGTGGTATGAATATTTGTGAGTGGTTCGAACCCACGTTAAACTGTAGGTCCCAGTCTAATTAGCCTAAAGTGTGCTAAACATGACCGTAGAGTTACAAATCCACACAAACCAAGACAAGAGAAACTGCTCCCTTTCCCTCCATACATTAGTAGATTCCTCATGGGATATCCGTTCCTCACTGTAGGATACTGAGGATTAGTCACAACACAACAACAAATAAATTGTTCAATAGAAGGGACGTTGCATCCCAAAAGGATATAGGGTTGAATTTCAGAATCATTTCATAGGTTAATAACGTAGTAGAATTCTGGCGTAGATATATTAAATACACAGATGATTAATTGAACATTATTATTAATAATAATTAATTGTAATGTGAATAAGGTTATATATTAAGCACGTATAATAATGATAATATATATGTATTTCAATTATTATAATACTTATGCATTTCAATTAATCGATTTAAATCCTTACATATTCATAAAAAATGTTTTTAATTTTATGTTAGTAAAACATACCAGCATCTTACTTCGAGAGATATTCAGAATCTTTCTTTTGGTTTCTTAGAAATAAATCTTATTCATACAAATGCATTCAGAACCACATATTTGTGACAACACACAAATGAAAAATTCAAAACGAATTTCATGAAAACTGATGTTGACTATATTTTCTGCCATGCAGTTGCAAATGCACGTTGTTTGTTATTTAGCATGTGAATATTGTGTTCGGCTTCCTTCTCAATGCATTACTCTAAAATGAATGTACTCTAAACGGAATATGAAGCCAGAGGAATTCATGAAATAGAAATGTAAATACGGGTTTCATTTATTCGAATTTATCCATATTTGAAAAGAAAGTTCAATATTCCAAAGATTTCCCATCTTTATTTCTCAAAAGAAAAAAAAAATATTTTTCATTTGTACAAGATATGATTAGAAATAGTATTTTTTTTTTTTTTTTTTTTTTTTTTTTTTTAAGTTAATGGATTTTTTTTTATTAGGGCAAATGTGTTGCCTCCTTAAAAAAAAAGTTCCTTTTTTTAATATTGGACTTCAAAATTACTATATTCAAAACTTCATTTCATTGTTCAAAGTAGGCATTAGGTTGAATGGAAATAAATATGGATTTCAGATAGAGAATTTTGAAAGGAAAAACTATTTATTGTTGTGCACATTTAATCATTAGTATTTTCTACGACTTGAATGTCATGGATTATTCGTCCTTCACTCTCTCAGGCCATTTTTTGATTTCATCTTGGAAGATTTTTTTTTTGTGCGTGTTGAAACAAAACACTTATATTTAAAGAGTTTTATATCACCTGTTTATTACTGAAATGTTTGGTATAAAGGCATTAATGCAGAGTCCCAAACAGATAAACATTTGAAGGTTTATGTCTGGTCTATAATGAGGATGAAGTAGAAATCGTCATTCAAATTCCTCCAGCTTCTATTGAGTCATTCATGGAGTGGGAGGGCGGGATTTATCTTGCTGAATAATGTAGGTTGTTTAGGGGAAAAAACCCTCTTTAAATTTTTAAGTGCCGACAATATTGTTGTTACTAATCCCCCTGTTGCAGGAAAGCTTACACCAGATCCATAAACCAAGTCACAGGCGACTGGTCCATGGCTGAAGGTAATATGCAGCTTTATTTTAGCTAGAAACCATGAGGGCTGAAGACTGACTAAACTTCAAGACAACATTATACGATCCTATTAGACCAGAACCTGGTTTTAAAGTGGATTCCAAACAACTACAAACATCCATGGCACTGCCCGTTTTTGAACCCGAATTCTGTGGTACCGATCGCTAGAGTGCTAGACACTTGGACATTCAGGCCCGAGTGTAGACAATGGATTGTTTGATTATTATGAAGCTCTTGAAAATAACTATTTCGATATGCCACCAAACACTAAGCAGATCTTCTTTGGATGCAATCCTGGTTTTGTGGGGAGAATATGTTTTTCTTTTGGGCTTAACTATTATTTTTTACAAGTAACATTTCCATAAATTATCCATTTTTTTATCTAAAGACACTACAAACTTAGAAAGGGGGCTAATTTAATTTCAAGTGATGGTCAACATTTTATTTGTTGTTGATGATTACTAGACATGACCTGATGTGGAAATCAAACACGAGACCGAGAAACCTTTTCTATTAGTTTTAGGTGTTTTACTACTGTCATTTATACAAATTAGAGTCTACCAATTACTTCTTTACTTGCTATACGGGATTCTTACTCAACTATTTCTTTCAAAACATCATAATCAACTTGTATTTGTGGAGCTCTTCTCTGTTCATCTCTAAGATTAAAATACCCTTCCCTCTACCTTTTTTAACCAATAATGAACTTGACTTTAGCATATAGATTGATCCTGTATACATCAAACAAATCTTTTGAATTGCCACTGAAGAATGTTCATGGAGCTTAAGCTCATATGTCGAATATTCCACCACTTCTCTGGAAAATAAAAATTAAATTATAAGTTTAATAAAGTCTAGGATATAGGGCGTGATATTAAGTTTAAAACAATTAAAAAATGGGTTTCAAAATAGAAATCGGGCATTTATTTCGATCGACTTGAATTTAGTAAGTTAAAATCCCTTCAAAAATTCAGTTTCAAAGTTAGTGTTAATTCATATGCAGATTGTAAAAGACATGGGAAGATAAATTTTGTAAAAAAAAAAAAAAAAAAAAAAATGGTATCGAAAGTTACCAATTGGAGAGATATTAACTTTTCAGTTATGTGCTGACTTTTAAATTTGAACAATTTATGTAGAAGAAAGGAAATATCAGCCAGTGTTCACAGACAGAATGTCCTCCTGAACCTCACATTACCCCCGTGTATCATGGAATCATGTGAAATTTTTATTATTCGATCATTAATGAAATTGTGTATGATCATTTTCCATGCTTTCATTGTAGTCATTGACTCGGATTTTGGTACTGACCGTGGCAAAAGTTCTCCTTTCGGTCTCTTTTAATAATATTTTTTTAAGGAATTCATCTCATCATACCTTCCACAGTATGTATATAAAATTCAATTTGATGCAGTTCAAGTAGTTTGAGCTGCACATGCCTCAAAACAGATAAAGTTAATTTATAACCACCTGTTATTATGATAGTGTGCATGAGTTATGTATTAGATTGATTTTGACAAGTTTTTTTATCGAGAAGAAATTGATGTTATGGAGGAAGACAAAAAAATGTATTTTTTCGTATGTCGCGCGTATGAGAAACAATCGCTCCTAGGACTTTACTAGCTATTCACTACTTTTGTTAGTAGAATAAAATTTTTGCAGAAAAATTTAAGATATATTTTTTTCCTAAAATGGATATGATAAATTTCATAGGAAGGTGTAGAATGATATGTTTTGAGTCGTGGTTGTAGGGAATTTTGTTTCGTAAGATGATTGTATGATAATTTGGTCTTTATGATTGTTATAGGATACTTTATTTTGTAAGATGATTGTATGATAATTTGGCCCCTATGATTTTGCAGGATACTATGTTTTGTAGGATGTTTGAACGATATATTGTTGTGTAGGAAAAAGAAGAATAGGACGATTTGCAGATACTTTGTTCTGTAGCATACGGAAATATAATTTGTTTTGAAGAACAAAGAAAGGTAAATTTATTTTGTGCGGTGGTGTAGTATAGTTGGTATTGTGAGATGGCGAGATATAATTTTTTTTAGAAAGAGTTAAGCAATTTTCTTTAAGCATTAGTTACAATTAGCACTTTACAAAAATATTGAACCTTTGTTCTATTAAACATCAGTTACATGGGTCAACATTGGACTACAAGGTTGCCAATGCTTATTATATATTAGGAGCAAAATTTTCATTACAATATATTTTTTAAAATTTTAATTCATTTATAAAATGCTGTAAGAAATTAGTTTTCATAAAACTGTTAATAAATATATTAAATAATAAAATATAATAATAATAATAATAATAATAAATATATGATAAATACATATTAATAAATATATTAAAAGAACTGCAATGTTAATTTAAGTTTGCTTCATGAAAAAGTACAAATACATATATAAAATTATAAGCCAATAAATATATAAAAAAAATACAAAAACAAAACCCCCCCAAAAAAACCCTAAAATTTAATCTCTGTACACCCTTACATATAGAAATTTTCTTTTCTCAAACTTTCTTGATTAAAAACAAAAGCACAAAAACCATCTGGCGAATTTTCATGAAACTAAGTTCGAAAGCACTTAAACGGGAGCTTTTCCTGATTTCAGAATGGAGGCAAATTCCGGGAAGGCGATTATGTAAATGAAGTAGCAACATATTTATCTTGCGAGAGAGAGAAAACAGGAGAATTGAACGGCCACTTGATGTTTCCCTGAAGTGTAATGAAGTAGTCATCGCGTGCGAAGCAACCAAAACAGCGTTTTACACTTCCTCCTGATTCGTCTTGGTTGGATCTTCTCAGTTTATTCCACAGTTAGAGGAAGTTGAAGGAGTTACGCGGAACTTCACTAATTTCTTTTAATGAGTGCGCTATCTTAAATGGAATTCCTAGAAGATTTGAATTCTGATTACCTTCAGTTAATTTGGAATTTTCCCTTCTTGTGCAATTTTGTAAATTAGGTTGATATTTAATTCTACTAACTGTTGTTGTATACAGTGATACCTGACTGTTCTCTAATTAAACCGTTCCAAATTCTTGGACTTATACCAAATAGGATATTTACCAATTATTTAATAAAGGTAGCACGTCAAAGGAATTCTTATTAATGAACCATTAGAATTAATAAGAATTGTTTAATATCTTCCAATGAAAATATATTCTTGTAATTGTCGTTTTATAGGTTTGTAGAAAATAGTTGAAATATTGCTAATTATTAAAATATGAGGCCTAATGGTCGAGTGAATAGATCTTTGGCTCTCGTAGCCACCGGTTCGGTGCCATGAATGTTTGTAGTGGTTCGGAATCCACTTAAAGCAGTAGATCCCGGTCTCATATCACTGAGACACCGAGCCAAGTCAGACTTCTACCTACGGGTGCTCCATCTCTCAACAGAAGCTACCCCCTTTCCCCCTTTCCCAACCCATGAGTACTTACTTATGGGTTGTCCATCCAACACTACTATCCACTGAGGATTAAACACCACACACATTGGACTACAAGGCTGCCAAGTGATTATATTAGAGGAAAAATTTTCCTTATACTGCATTTTTAATATTTTTAATTTATTTACAAAAAAATGTAATAAATTATTTTTTATAATAACAATAATAAATTTATTAAAGAATGAAAATATAATAAATAATAAAAATAATAATAAATTTATAATGAATAAATAACAATGGATATATTTCGTAAAACTATAATTTTAATTTAATTTTGCATCATGAAAAAGTATCAATGCCAATAGCAAAATTATAAGCGAAACAAAATTAATAAAATTAAAAAATAAAATTATAATCAAAATTATAAACAAACAAATATATAAGAACGAGTTAGATAAATCGCCATCCAACAACAACAGCAACAACAAAAAAAAAAAAAAAAAAAAAAAACCCCACTTAAATTTAAATTTCTATACATCCTTATATATGGAATTATGTTTCTCAAACTTACTTGATTAAAGAACAAAAGCACAAAAAATTACCTGACGAATTTTGGTGAAACTAAATTCCAAAGCACTTAAACAGGAGCTTTTTCTGTTTTCGGAATGGAAGCGGATTCCAGGATGGTGATTATGCAAATGCAGTAGCAACATATTTATTTAGCGAGAGAGAGAAAACAGGAGAATTGGGCGGCCACTTGATGGTTCCCTGAAGTGTAATGAAGTAGTCATCGCGTGCGAAGCAACCAAAACAGCGTTTTACACTTCCTCCTGATTTGTCTTGGTTGAATCTCAGTTTATTCCTCAGTTTGAGGAGGTTGAAGGAGTTACGCGGAACTTCACTAATTTCTTTTAAAATGTACGTTATCTTAAATAGAATTCCTAGAAGATTTGAATTCTAATTATCTTCAGTTAATTTGGAATGTTTCTTCTTGTGCAATTTTGTAAATTGAGTTGATATTTAATCCTCTTAACAGCTGTTGTATACGGTGATATCCGAGCACTCTGTAAGTAAACCGTTCCAAATTCTTGGACTTATACCAAATAGGATATTTAACAAATGATTCATAAAGGTAGAATGCCAAATGAATTTTTCCCATTAGAATTAAAAAGAAATTGATTAATGTATTGCAATTAAAAAACCTTTTGTTATTGGTGTATATAGGATTGTATGAAACAGTTTAAATATGGCTAATATTAATTTTTAATATTTTTTATTCATCTACAAAATCTGTAACAAATTAATTTTCTTAAAAAAATAATAAAAATATTAAATAATAAAAATATAATAAAATAATAATACAAACATTATAAATAAATAATAATTATTATATTTTTGAAAACTGCAATTTTATTTTAATTTTGTTTCATGAAGAAACATAAATGCTAATATCAAAATTATAAGCAAAATAGAATTAATAAAAATCAAAAAATAAATTATAAATAAAATTATATAACCTATATCAAAATTATATAGCCTAAATCAAAATGATAAGCGAATTTATATAGCCTATATCCAAATGCTGAGCAAAATTATATGGTCTACATGTATATTATAAGCAAAATTATATAGCCTATATGAATATTATAAGCAAAATTATATCGCTTATATCAAAATTATAAGCAAAAATATAAAATTTATCTCAAAATTATCAGGAATCAAATATATCAGAAAAAAATAGAGAAATCAAAGCCCAACAAAAACAAAACGCTTAAATTTAATCTCTGTACATTTATGAATGAAATAAGTTTTCGAAAACTTTCTTGATTAAATTACAAAAAAGCTATCGGACGAATTTTGGTGAAACTAAATTCCAAAGCACTTAAACAGGAGCTTTTCCTGTTTTCGGAATGGAAGCGAATTCCGGGAAGGTGTTTATGCAAATGAAGTAGCAACAGATTTATCTTGCGAGAGAGAGAAAACAGGAGAATTGAGTGGCCACTTGATGTTTCCCTGAAGTGTAATGAAGTAGTCATCGCGTGCGAAGCAACCAAAACAACGTTTTACACTTCCTCCTGATTCGTCTTGGTTGGATTTTCTCAGTTTATTCCACAGTTAGAGGAAGTTGAAGGAGTTACGCAGAACTTCACTAATTTCTTTTGAAGAGTGCGTTATCTTAAATAGAATTCCTAGAAGATTTGAATTCTAATTACCTTCAGTTCATTTGGATTTTTCCTTCTTGTGCAGTTTTGTAAATTAGGTTGATATTTAATTCTACTAACAGTTGTCGTATGCAGTGATATCAGAGTATTCTGTAATTAAACCGCTCCAAATTCTTGGACTTATTCCAAATAGAATATTTACCAATTATTTCATATTGGTAGCTTACTAAATGAATTTTTATTATTAGAATTAAAGAAAATTTAAAGAGATGGATTAACCTGTTCCGTTGAAAAAATCTTTTTGTTAATGGTGTATTATTGGGTTGTATAAAATAGTTTAAATACTGCTAATTATTAAATGGCTGAGTGACTAGCGCTCTGGAGCTCGGTTAAAGTTCCAGCCGGTAACAAGATTGTTTGTAGTAATTTGGCATCCTTTCATAGGTCCAGTTAATATGACTATGATCATAGGTTCTGAGTTAAATCAGTTGATATCAGTTAAATCAAAGGTCCCAGTTTAATATGACTACAGAGCGTTGGGCGTAGGACTGTCGGATCTACCCCTCAAAAAGAAAAACGTGTCCTTTCTCGAAATATGCCAATAGGCAATTGGCCTTTACCCACCGTGGGACTATTGTACCAATAAAGAAAAATAATTATTAAAATGCTTAAAAGCAAAATCTGTTGGATAAATATATGTGTCAATGAGCATTTACCAAATTTATATTTCTCTTTTCTCATCTTGTTCTTCAATACAGATCATCAGATGGGACATTTCTTTAAGATGTTTGGGAAATGTAACATTGTCTGGACGTATCAAGACAATTATAATATAACGTCTCTGTCTTTCTTGGAATGATACGTATTAGAAAAACTTTTTGATAACCATTGCTAAATTCTAAATCTAATTGTCAAGATTTTAGCAACGTATCGTATTCCAATCAAAGTTTGCATACCAAACAAAAGTTTTCGAGCACAAAAAAGACGTATATCAATTTGGATTCATTTCAAATCTGACCAAAGTACAACTGTTTTTTATTTTAAATAATGAATATTTAATTTATATTTGATTCTGGAAGTTAATTTATTTGTAATTGAAACATAACATTTTGCAGACAAATTTTATAGAACAATAAATATATTTTATACTACAATAAGAAGACAGACGGAAGACGCTATTGAAAACATTCTCTACAAAATCAAGTGGTTAATTTTTGCTGTATAATCTAAATAAAACATCTGAATGGCTTTATAAGTAGTAATGGACAAACTTAAGTAAGAGCGTTTTGTATCAAGCACGTTATAGGATATTCGAATCGACGAAATTGTTGTTTAACGAGCTTAAAAAGCATATCAAACTGCATGTACAGTTGTAGGAAAGTTTGTTGGTCAGTCAAGGTAAACATTGCCAGAGGATAAACGATTCATCTTCTTGAAGATAAAATTACGATACCAGTTCAGAACATTTATCAGCAACAACATATAGCAATGGGATATAAATATCTCTATTTACGTGGCCATATACTTTAATAAAAATGGCTTATTCATCGACTATTACATTCCATTTAAAGCTGATTATCAGCGCTACTGTTTAGATTTATCTGAGAAACACAATTAGCATTATTGATGTCTGTTCTCTTTACACATGGGACTATTTTTAGCATCACAACCAATTCACAACGGCAGTTGATATGGAGAGAGATAGGAACACGCAATTTTTATTTCTAATATCAGAGAAAGAGACTGCTGTGGTCGTGCTCGTGTGTTCGGCTGGGGACACATTATAATGAATGTGCAGACTGGGATTTTTGTTTTTCTTTTCTTTTCTCTACTCCTCATCCCCGTATCCTAGGATATGTGGACAATACTAATTAAAAATGTGATGACTGAACGGGAGTAGGCCTCATGTATACCACGAACACCCAACTAACAGTCTTGAGGGGAGAACACAAACCCAACATTTCATAAGTTATATTGGATATTTGGAACTTGGACACCGTTTGAAGAAAATTGATACGTCAACTGTTTTTTTTTTCCATGAAATCCAAACTACTCAAAATGAAAAACCGAGTGCCAGGTAATTTTAGCCCGCAGGTGAGCAGTAGGAGCCTAAATTGTGAGTTATTCATGCACTTATGATCAAATTTAATTGGTTTTTTTCTTTTCTTTGTATAATAACCAGAATTCATTATTTTTACACACACACGATATATATATAGTGCTTGCAAAAAAAATTAAAGTGTTCCCATGAAGCTGAAAGTGGCCTGTTATAGATCTAATATAGCCATTATAGGTCTAATATATGCCGAGACGTTACGTTATTTTGTGAATCTTTATGTTGATGAAAGAGAACAGCCTCTCAAATAACGTGACACTCGACGTGAGAAGATATATATATTTGATGTCATAATCACTATCAAGTTTCCATGTTTCTGACTGTAATGACTGTAAAACATGAAATCAGTAGATTCAAAGCTTTTTTTTTTCTTGTAGTCTAGCCGGGACGTGTAGTGTAACCAACCAAAGGTTCATAGATGATTGATATTAACAAACAAAAAATAACATTGATGAAAGCAAGATTTAATTCCTGAAGTATTTTTCCTTCTTAACCTCACGACGTTAAATGAAAGCAAAAGTTCTTCAAATAAACTATAAATTAACTGCAAAAAATTAATTAAAATAAACACATGGGCAATGAACTCTAAATTAAACTGAAATCTGAATAGTTTTCGCTTGAAATTAAAATGTTAGTACTCAAAGAAAAAAAGTTAAAAATTATACTTATTTATTTATTCCTCATAATTCTAATACTAATTTCAAAATGATCGGGTTTTTTATTTTTTTTACAAAAGCAAAAAGAAATTTAATTGAAAGCCAGAAACTTCTTATACGCAATAAATTTAAATTTATAAGTGGAGAAAAAAATGCTGAAAAGTTAGATTAAGGTTCAATTTCCTCCTACTCGGATTTTTTTTATTACTTTAATTTGGTAATTTAAAATAAACTGAATTACATTAATTGAAGAGCGAGAATTCCAATATCTGACTCTTGGGATTGCAGAAAAATCGATGAATGTTAAAGAAGAAACTTTTTTTTTTTTTTTTAATTTCTTCTTTTCATTTCCGGAGGGCACAAAGAATTTTTTTTTGTACGTTAAAACGATTTTTTTGTAAGATGTTCTATAATTTTATCAATTTAATTTCAATCGTTTTAAAATGGTAGAAATCGATTTACATATACTCTTAGAAAAGAATTGTTAAAAAACGGTTTATCAATTTGCTGAAAATTGGTAAAAGCTTTTGAATTTTTTGCTGCATTTTTCTTTAATCTTGAGATTGTTGCGTTTAAAGTATACGAAATACAATTAATTTAAGTTTTAGAAATTGATTATCTATTCGATAATACAGTGCCCAAAAAGTAAGACCAATTTTTTTTTTCAAAAACTCTTTATTTATTCTTCCAAATTTATTTCATCACCTTTAAAGTTTTTAAACATAGTTTTGTATTACGCAAATTATTGCCTTTTTTGAAATTTGTTTCTTGTAGATATAAAAATTAAATGAATCGATATATGCTCTTTATTTTTCACTTGATTTTTGAAAATACATTTTATACTTTTTTCTTACCTATTAATACACTAATTATGCACTTCACTGTATAGTCATTATAACATCCCCATGCCATACATATTTGAGGAAGTATTTGATTTTTTACCAAAGTTAGTGATTAGATTTGGAAAATTTAGATTAGTGGAAAAGTGTTATAAAAAGTAATATAAACGTGTACATTATAATCAAAAAGATGCTATATTTGTGATACATTAAATCTGTATTTGTTCTTAATATTAGAATAACTTCTATTGTTGGACCAAGATAGCTTTATATAAGCCTCAGTAGTGAGAAAAATTTCTGAACATTTACTTGGTATGCTACTAACCTACATGGCATTTATTACTACTGCTACTCTTGTTTTATTTCCAAGTCATTGGATGGTTTGTTTTGTCGCTCTATGATCATTTTGTGCACACTTTGGGCTAACTGGATTGGGGTCTACAGTTTAACATGGATTCCAAACCACTTACAAACATCCATGCCAAAGTCAGGATTCGAAGCTGAAGCTTGTGGTGTTAAATGCCAGAGCGCTAGCCAATTGGCCATCAGGCCTCAAGGTAGTGGATGACATAGTGGCAAAACGATAACTAGAAGCACTTTCTTGGTTAGAGGTTTTATTATTGAATGATACAACTGAAATGTCTCCTTAGTATTTAAATATATTTTATTATCAAAATTTTGGAAAAAAAAATTATCTTTTTTAACAGAATCGGAATTTTTATAAACAACTCCTGGCTCCGACTCCTGAAAAAATGCTCAACTCCTGACTCCTTGATATCGACTACGAACTCCCCACCTCTGCTACCTCGAAACCCAATCAACGAAACAGCAGTCCATTTTTCAAAAACCCAATCACGAAAGCACGGCACGCGAGAAACCGATATCACTCCTTTTCTTCTACCCCTGTCCAACAAGATAAAAGACATCCCTTAAATACACCATTAGTCTGAAACTCGAGTAAAAATCTGTTAGGCCTTCCTCCGGCCGGCTTGTCAACACATAAAACTGACCCAGGAAAAAGCATGCATAGTTATTAGCCCTAAACTAAGAGAGACTGATTCGAGGAGACCAATAAAATGCCTGCATTACTGCGGGTCCGAGTGGGTTTTTGCAGTCTCACAGAGACCACAAACCAATCTTATTTTGCTGAATAGCTGTTCCACCGGCAGAAGCTCATTCTGATAATGGAATTGTATCATTAGTACTGCCATTTGGTTTCCCAAAACTTTCCCCACTTCCTTGTGCTCTAATCACAACGAGCGGTCGCTACTTTCAAGCCTCGACAGCTGAGTGCTGGATCTTTTTTAATGTCTTCCAGACTGGCAACAACAACTTTGTTTTTTGTTTGCCACCATTATTGTTCTTTGGGCTTTCTAACGAAATTTGTTTTTTTGTTTTTTTAGTTACTGATTTTTAGATACCGGTCACCAAAATAAGCTATGACGTGAATGGTAATGAAAAAAGATTGATTATGACTGAGTAGGTGAATGGTACTGGTTTGAAATCGAATTTAATGATTTGTTTTTTAGAACTTCTGACACTTTGGTGCCCAGTTATATACACCATATAATGGAATTAATGATATTTAGAGCACAGATTAATTAAAACAACATGAAATATACTAATTAAAAATAGGGTATTAGTATATTTTAAAAGAAAAGTGTTATTTTTCTTTTCTTTTTTGGAAAAGTTTGATGAGATACTTGGCACTAAAGCAGGCTATGACATTTTCCCCCGACATAAGCCCAATAGAACATATTTAGTACATTCTAGGGAGAAGTGTTACAAGTCACTTATTATTCCTAGAAAAAATTCAGTATTTGATAAGGTCTCTTCTACAGGATTGTTAGAGAATACCTCAGCCACTCATTGATTCCATATCGCTCTGGTGTCTTTGGCAGTCTGGGGAAACAACACTCCTTATTGATACTCATTTGTATCCGAGAAATCACATTTTTTGTTTGTTTTATGCACGAATTGTCCATTTTTTGTTTACTTACAAATATAGTCAAAAAAATTTAATTATTCTTTGTTCGTTGTTTCTTCTTCTTTGCGTGCAACATCTACACATCATATATCATCACCAAAACATTTACTCATCAGAAGTTTCAACCTAAAATCATAATATTTCCTAACTGTTTTGAGCAGTGTATAATGTTATTATTCTTAATCTCAAATAGTATCCATCTGATTTTTCTTATCTCCTCTCTATCTCTTGTTGTTGATTCTATTGTACGGGATATTTTTGTTGGATTCTTGGTATGGTATATTTTTGTTGGACGAAACAAACAAAATACATATTTAAAAATGATTTTTAAAGTATACATAATTAGTTTTACCTTCACTTTGTATTTTTTTTTTTATCAGAATTGGCCTTTAAAATTAATGATGACAATTTTTAATAATTTTGCGTTTTCAGAGAATTAATTTTTAATCATTCTAAAATTTAAAGTATCACTCCGAAATTCTAATTCCTTGTGTTTTAATAAGAAAATAGTATTATATTTTATCTCAAATCTCTAGGTTTCCTGCGTTTGCAATTATTTTTTTTCTATTGTATTTCTTGAATTTTGAATGATTTTGTAATAATTCATATTGCCAAATTGTCATAAATGTTTGTATCGAAAATTATTTAGATTTATTTAAAAATTTCAATCTTACTTAATTTTATATAAAAAATTCATACGCTAAATTCCATTATGATATTAACTTAAAGTGAAATGAAAAAGTCGTGATTGAAAAGTAAAAAAAAATGCAGCAAAAATTAACCCCTCAATTCATCAATCTATTCAATGCCAATTTTACAGAAAAAAAGTAATGTTTGTATTGAATGCTTGATTGTGAAGGATCCTTTTGTTAAATTAAATATCTTTTCATTTTATTTCCAATATTATGAAATTGTTTAATCAATTTTATTTGTATGGATTTATTAATGTCATATACTAAGTTTATGTAAGGTAAAAAAAATATATATTTTTACACAAATTAAAGTATCCAGTATATTTACATTATTATATAATGTTTTCTAATTGTTTTCAGCAGTGTATATTATTATTATTATTATTAATTTGAATAAGTATCCGATTTTTCTTATCTCCTCTATCTCTTGTAGCAGATTTTATTTCATGGGATTCTTGGTACGGAATATTTTTGTTAAGCGAAACAAAAGACATATTTAAAAGAGTTTTTCTTAATACACACAATTAGTTTTGCATTCATGTTGTGTTTTTTTTCTTCAGAATTTTTCTTTAAAACTAATGATGATGATTTTTAGCAATTTTGTGTTTCCATATAATTAATCTTATTAAAATTTAACGAATCCGTTAAAATTTCTATGTTCTTGTATTATTATTAAAAAATAATATTAAATTTTATCGCAAACATCTCGGCTTCTTGAATTTATAATTATAATATAATAATTTTTTTGATGATCTCTTTCTTGAATTTTAAATGCTTTGCAATGATAAAATTGCCGCATTTTCAGAAATGTTTCCATCGAAAGATTTATTTAAAAATGTATACTCTTATTTAATTTTTTATCAAATAAATTTGATAAGTCAAATTATATTATGCTATTAACTTAAAGTGGAATAAAAAAGTCATGATTGAAAATTTAAAAAAAAGCATAGAAAAAAAATAACACCTCATTTCTTCAATCGATACAATGCTGTCCCTGTAGTCACACATTCAAATTCTAATGTTGATTCATTTTAATTAATTTATTTCATTTTAACTCTAACTACTACTTAAAAGAAATATCATGTCGTATGGGATAAAAGTGGCCTTTTTCAAACACGTCGCAGAATTTTTTCATTCATAAATTTATCCTCTTATAAAGAAGAAACAAAATACTTATTTTTTTCTTCTTTTGGACGAGTTAAATTTCTTCTGACCGAATCGGAATTCGAAAATCCAATTTAACCCAAGTCTTCCAATTAACTAATTCGATGCAAGAACGCGAAAGATAATGGTGCAGATAACGCCAACATTGTTTTATCACTGATAATTAAAAAAAAAAAAAAAAATTGGACAGGAAGCTTGGAAAAAAAAAGTTTTTGCATTAAGGTGAGTATTGTAGTCGTATCAGATTAATTTCGTTATTGGATTACCTTTTCTTTATGAAAGGAAATATTCGAAAACATTGAGCGAAAGAAAATTCTGTATATTTAACTTTTTTTTGTCTTTTTGCTTTGGCGATTTATTTTTCCTGTATCCGATAACTGATAATTATTCATTTTAGGGTATATTTGTTGTTCTCCCTGTCTCTTTAACAGATAATTTAATTCGTGAAAGCTTTGTTGGTTTTCTTTTCGTCAGTTTGTCTTTTCAATCCCCTTTTAGGATTGAGAAAAAGCTTTTCGAGTCTTTCTTTTTTTTCCACCAGAAGTTAAAGTTTTAGTTATGTATATTTTAATAAAAAAATTATAAATATATCTCTGTCATTTGTACGTAAAAAAATACTGATTGTATTTAATGCTTGATTGTGAAGCATTCTTTTGTTGAATAAAATTTCTTTTCTATTGGTTTTCAATATACTGACATTCTTTGATCATTTTTATGTATATAGGTTTATTAATGTCATATACTAAATTTGTATAAGGCAGTACAAAAAAACTATTGTAGCACAAATTAAAGTGTCTAGTCTATTTATATTATTATATGATATTTCCTAATTTTTTTTAGCCGTGTGTAATGTTATTTTTCTTATCTCCTCTATCGCATATAGCTGACTCTATTGCTCGGGATACTAGGTACGAAATCTTTTTGTTGGACGAATGAAAAGACATATTTAAAAGTGTTTTTCTAAATACATACAATTAGTTTTAACTACATGTTGTGTTTTTTTTTTATCAGATTTTATCTTTAAAATTAATGATGACTTTTTTTAATAATTTTGTGTTTCCAGATAAATAAATTTTTAATCATGTTAAAATTTAAAGAATCAATCTAAACTTCTAATTCCTTGCATTGTGAAAATAGCATTATATTTTATTACAAATATCTAGGCTTCTTGCGTTTGCAATTATAATATATTTTTTATTCTAATGTATTTCTTGAATTTTGATTGCTTTTGTAATGATTAATATTACCAAATATTCATCAATTTCTGAAAGAAAAATTACTTAGATTTCTTTCAAATTGTATACACTTTCATAATATTATATAACTTTAGATAAAAAATTAATGCGTCAAATTATATTATGCTATTAACTTAAAGTGGAATGAAAAGTCGTGGTTGAAAATTTAAAAAAAATGTAGGGAAAAAAAATTACTCCTCATTTCGTCAATCAATACAATGATGTCCCAGTAGTCACGTATTCAAATTCTAATGTTGGCTCAATTTAATTAATTTAATTCATTTTATCTATAACTACTACTGATAAGAAATATCATGGGATAAAAGTGGCCTTTTTCAAACACGCTGCAGAATTTTTTTCATATCTAATATTTTCCTCTTGTATATTTGGAACGAGTTAAATTTCTTCTGACTGAATCGGAATTCTAAAATCCAATTTAACCCAAGTCTTTAAATTAACTAATTCGATATAAGACAACGAAAAGATAATGGTACAGATTACGCCAACATTGTTTTATCACTGAAAATGGCAAAGGAATAAAAAATAAACTGCGCCGTTATCATCATTGGAACTAATAAAAAAAAAATAAATACATAAAGTAAAACAAAATTAAGAAACGGCAAAGTGGAAAGATAAAGAAAAAAAAACATACAATACAGAAAAATACACTAAATGAAGAATTAATTGAAATGTAAAGCAATTCTTAGTTATCTCTTTGTAAATGTCTCCAAAAAAAAAAAAAAAAAAAAAAAAAATGGCTGAACTTTTTTTTTTTTTAACTGTTTCATTCAGCATCAGTAATTAAGCTGTCGATTTCTCTTTCTAGTAATCATAGACAGTTATTCCCTTGACAAATAGAAACCGAGTTAGCATACCTGGGGCACTTTTAGACAGAAACATTGAAAAAATAAAAGGTTTTTGCATTAAGGTGAGTATTGTAGTCGTATCAGATTAATTCTGTTATTGGATTACCTTTTCTGTATGAAAGGAAATGTTCGAAAACATTGAGCGAAAGAAAATTTTTTATATTTAATATTTTTTTCTCTTTTTACTTTGGCGATTTATTTTTCCTGTGTCCGATAACTCATAATTATTCATTTTCGGGTAAATTTGTTGTTCTCCCTGTCTCTTTAACAGCTAATTTAATTCGAGAAAGATTTGTTGGTTTTTCTTTTCGTCAGTTTGTCTTTTCAATCACTTCTTGATTGAGGAAAAAGTTTTGGGTTTTTTTTTTCACCAGGAGTTAAAGTTATAGTTATGTGTATTTTAATTAAAAAAAAATTACTAAATATATTTCTGCCAATTGTTCAGAAAAAAAATACTGATTGTATTTAATGTTAGATTGTGAAGGATTCTTTTGTTAAGCTAAATTTCTTTCTTAGATAGAGACATTCTTTGATCATTTTTATGGGTATAGATTTATTTATGTCATATATTAAATTTATATAAGGTAATACAAACAATATTGTTACATAAATCAAGTTTATTAGTAGTAGTAAACTGTCTTTAATTTTTGATGTCTTGAGCTGCATCATTAATTTGACATTTTTTTAAGAATTTTATTTAGATGCATCTAAAACTTATTATATGCATTTAAAACTTATCATACTTATTATAAATATGCATATTTTTAAAATTTTTTGCTTAAGATATCAATAACAAAGTGAAAGGTTTCGATATTTCCTGATACTTGAAAGCTTCATTTGAAGAGATATAACTCAAAGGTGAATTAGATCATTTAGTCTTTTAGAAAAAAAGGAAAATTTTGAAAATCTTGCAAGAGGTACCAAAAGGTGTTGGCATAGGGGATAACATAAGGGGATAAATCAGTGAATGAAACCGTCATCAAATTTCTTCGAATCGCGCCATTTTATTAAAAAAAAATGCTTCGTTTATTTGGTTTGCTCGCTCTGCGGTCTTTTTTTCTGCACACTCTTGACTGTGACCTGCAGTTTAACGTGGTTTCCAAACCAATAACAAACATCCATGATAGAGCAAGGATTGATATTTTTGTTGGATTTTCGGTACGGTATATTTTTGTTGGGAGAAACAAAAGGCATATTTAAAGGTATTTTTTTAAGAGCACATTATCAATCATATTCTAATGAACTTCATGTTTTTTTTTATCAGAATTCGTCTTTAAAATCACTGATGTCGACTTTTAAAATGTTGTGTTTCAAGGGAAATCATTTTTTAATCATTTTAAAATTTAAAGAATAAATCAAAATTTCTAATTTCTTGTATAGTTAATAAAAAATTTCTAATTTCTTGTATAGTTAATAAAAAATTGTATTTTTTTTATTGTATCGCTCTAGGCTTCCTGCATTTAAAATTATAATATTTTTTTTCTAATCTATATTTCGAATTTTAAATTCTTTCGCAATGATTAATTTTTCGGAATTTTCAGAAATCTTTGCATAGAAAATTACTTAGATTTATTTAAGAATTTACACTCTTAATTTCTTATAAAAAATTTGATACGCCAAATTATATTATGCTTTTAAATTAAAAGTAAAATAAAAAAGCCATGCTTGAAAATTTCTAAAAAAAATGTAGAAAAAAAAATAACCCCTCATTTCGTCAATCGATGCAAATTTATCAAGGTAGTCACATATTCAAATTCTAATGTTGACTCATTTGAATTAATTTAATTCACTTTATCTCTAACTACTACTTATAAGAAATATCATGGGATAAAAGTGGCCTTTTTCAAACACGTTACAGAATTTTTTTTTCAATGATAAATTTATCCTCTTGTAAAAAAGAAACAGAATACTTCTTTTTCTTCTTTTTAAACTGAACTTCGTCTGACTGAATCGGAATTCGAAAATCCAATTTACCCAAGTCTTTCAATTAACTAATTCGATATAAGAATGCGAAAAATAATGGTGCAGATTACGCCAACATTGTGTTATCACAGAAAATGGAAACGAAAAAAAAAACTGTGCCGTTATCATCAATGGAAATAGTAATAGCAGAAAAAATAAACAAAGTAAAACAAAATTCAGAAACCGAAAAGTTGAAAGATACAAAAAAAAAAAAAAAAAAAACTATAGAAAAATGCACAAAATGAAAAAGTAAATGAAATAAAATGCAATTCTTAGTTATCCTTTTGTAAATGTCTCCAAAAAAAAAAAAATGACTGACACTTTTTTTGTTGGTTTTATTTTTGTTAACTGTTTGATTCAGCATCTGTAATTAAGCTGTCGATTTCTCTTTCTAGTAATTATAGACAGTTATTCCCTTGACAAATAGAAACCGAGTTAGCATACCTGGGGCACTTTTAGACAGAAACATTGAAAAAATAAAAGGTTTTTGCATTAAGGTGAGTATTGTAGTCGTATCAGATTAATTCTGTTATTGGATTACCTTTTCTGTATGAAAGGAAATGTTCGAAAACATTGAGCGAAAGAAAATTTTTTATATTTAATATTTTTTTCTCTTTTTACTTTGGCGATTTATTTTTCCTGTGTCCGATAACTGATAATTATTCATTTTCGGGTAAATTTGTTGTTCTCCCTGTCTCTTTAACAGCTAATTTAATTCGAGAAAGATTTGTTGGTTTTTCTTTTCGTCAGTTTGTCTTTTCAATCCCTTCTTAGGAATGAGGAAAACGTTTTCGAGTCTTTTTTTTTCTTCCACCAGGAGTTAAAGTTGCAGTTATCTGTACTTTAATAAAAAAAAATTCTAAATGTATATATATATCTGCCAATTGCACATAAAAATGCACTGATTGTTTTTAATGCTTGATTGTTATGGATTCATTTGCTGAGTTAAATTTATTTTCTTTTTGTTTTCAATATACCGCAATTCTTTAGTCATTTTTATGTGTACGTATTTATTGATATCATATACTAACTTTATATAAGGTAATACAAAAAAATATTGTAACCCAAATTAATGTTTCCAGTATATGTGTATTATTATATAATATTTCCCAATTGCTTTGAACAATGTATAATGTTATTATTCATAATCTCAAATGGCATCCACCTGATTTTTCTTATTTTCTCTATCTGATGTAGCTGATTCTATTGCAAAGGATTATTGGTATGTTTTTATACTGTATATTTTTGTTGAGCGAAACAAAACACAATTTTAAAAGAATTTTATGAAATACACACATTTAGTTTTACCTTCATGTTGGGGTTTTCTTCAGAATTGGTCTTTAAATTATTGATGAGAATACATAACAAATTTGTGCATCCAGATAAATAACCTTTAATCATGTTAACTTAATGAATCAATCAACATTTTTAATTAAGTGTGTTTTTAATTAAAAAATAGTATTGTATTTTATCGCAAAGCTGTAGGCTTCCCGAGTTTGTAATTATATATATTTTGTTTTACTGATCTAATTCCTGAATATTGAATACTTTTACAATGATTAATGTTGAAAAATTTTCAGAAATCTTTGAATAGAAAATTACTTAGATGTATTTAAAATTTACACTCTTAATTTCATATAAAAAACTTGATACCTCAAATTATAATATGTTGTTAACTTAATGTGAAATGATAAAGTCATGGTTCAAAATTTAAAAAAAAAATGTAGGAAAAAAACAACCCTTCATTTCGTCAATCGATACAATGCTGTCCCAGTAGTCACATATTCAAATTCTAATGTTGGCTCATTTTAATTAATTTAATTCATTCTATCTCTAACTACTACTGATAAGAAATATCATGGGATAAAAGTGGCCTTTTTCAAATACGTTGCAGAATTTTTTTTCAATGATAAATTTATCCTCTTGCAAAAAAGAAACAGAATGCATCTTTTTCTTCTTTTGGCCGAGTTAAACTTCTTCTGACTCAATCGGAATTCGAAAATCCAATTGAACCCAAGTCTTTCAATTAACTAATTCGATATAAGAACGCGAAAGATAATGGTGCAGATTACGCCAACATTGTTTTTATCACTGAAAATCGAAAAGCAAAAAAAAAAAAAAAAAAAAAAAAAAAAAAAAAAAAAACTGTGCCGTTATCATCATTGGAAATAATAATAAAAAAAAATAAATAAAGTAAAAGAAAAGTCAGAAACGGAAAAGCGGAAAGATAAAATAAAAAATACGCTATGCAAAAATACACTAACTGAAAAAGTAAATGACATAAAATGCAATTCTTAGTTATCTTTTTGTAAATGTCTCCCAAAAAAATTTTTGACACTTTTTTTTGTTAACTGTTTGTTTCAGCATCTGTAATTAAGTTGAAGATTTCTCTTTCTAGTAATTATAGACAGTTATTCCCTTGACAAATAGAAACCGAGTTAGCCTACCTGGGGCCATTTTAGACAGAAAACTTGGAAAAAAAGAAAGGTTTATGCAATAAGGTGAGTATTGTAGTAGTATCAGATTAATTTCGTTATTGAATTACTTTTTCTTTATGAAAATAAATGTTTAAAAAACATTGAGAGAAAGAGAATTCTTTATATTGAACTCTTTTTTTTTCTTTTACTTTAGCGATTTATTTTTCCTGTGTTCGATAACTGATAATTATTCATTTTAGTATATACTTGTTGTTCTCCCTGTCTCTTTAACAGCTAATTTAATTCGCGAAAGATTTGTTAGTTTTTCTTTTCAATTCTTTCTTAGGGTTGAGAAAATGTTTCCGAATCTTTGTTTTTTTTTTTTCAACAGGAGTTACCGTTGTAGTTTTGTGTATTATAATAAAAACAAAAAAACTAAATATATTTCTGTCAATTGTACGTAAAAAAAATATTGATTTCATTTAATGCTTGATTGTGAGGGATTCTTTTATTAAGTAAAATTTATTTCTTTTTTGTTTTCAATATACCGACATTCTTTAAACATTTTTATGTTTACAGGTTTAATGGTGTCATTTATTAAATTTATATAAGGTAATACAAACGAAATATTGTAATACAAAATAAAGTGTCTAGTATTATATTATGTATTATTTTATTAAAGGGTAATGTGTTACATTATTATAAATTGATGTCTAATTGTTTTGAGCAGTGTATAATGTTATTATTTGTAATCGCAAATAGTATCCATCTGATTTTTCTTATCTCCTCTATCTCATGTAGCTGATTCTATTGCACGGGAATTTTTGGTATGTTTTTTTTTTTTTTTGGTCTAAACAAGAAGCATGTTTAATAGTGTTTTTCCGAATACACACAATTAGTTCTACCTTCATGTTTTTTGGTTTTTTTTTATTAGAATTTGTCTTTAAAATTAATGATATTTCTTAATAATTTTGTGTTTCTAGAAAAACAACTTTTTTTTTATGTATGTTTGTTAACTACTAGTTTGTTATTAACTACTTTTGTGGAGTTAAATTTCTTTTTTCATGATTCCAATTTAATGACAGTGTTTGATCGTTTTTATGTGTATGGATGTATCAATGTCATATCTTAAGTTTTTTAAGGTAATACAAAAGAATATTGTAACGCAAATTAATGTATCTAGTATATTTGCATTATTATATAATACTTCTTAATTGATTTGAGCATTGTATAATATTATTATTCTTAATCTCAAAAAGTATCCATCGGTTTTTTCTTATTTCCTGTAACTCATGCAGCTGATTCTTTTGCACGGGATTCTTGGTACGTTATATTTTTGTTGGGAGAAACAAAAGACATATTTAAAAGTGTTTTTCTAAATGAACATTTTTAATTAGTTTCACTTTCATGTCGTGTTTTTTTTTCATCATAATTTCTCCTTAAAATTATTGATGACAATTTTTAATAATTTTTCGTTTTTAGATAAATAACCTTTTATTCATATTGAAATTTAGAGTATCAATCTAAATTTCTAATTTAGAGAAGAAGATCTACCTCCCCGTGGTGCACCTGGTAACACTTTTTAGTGGATAAAAGATCTGCAACTTGCCATTATTGTTTGCTTAATGAACTCTGTTTCGGCATGTTTTATTGTATTATTTCCTTGTTGTTTTATGTTGTACGTTTTTTTTTTCGTTGTTCTTTTTTTGCTGTAATTGTTCATAATCTGAAACCTGAAATAAAAAAAATGTTATTGTTAATAAGAGTATTATATTTTATGGCAAAAATTTATTTCTTAAATTTTGACTGCTTTTGCAATAATTACTATTGCCAAAATCTCAGACATGATTGCATAGCAAATTATTTAAAATTATTTAAAAATGTACATTCCTATTTATTTTTATATAAAATACATTTTGATAAATCAAATTATATTATGCTTTTAACTTAAATTGGAATGAAAAGTCATTGTTGGAAATTTAGAAAAAAAAATGTAGAAAAAAAAACCCCCTCATTTAGTCAATCGATACAATGCTGTCCCAGAAGTCACAAGTTCAAATACTGATGTTGACTCATTTTAATTAATTTAATTCGTTTTATCTGTATCTACTACTTATAATAAATATCATGGGATAAAGGTGGCCTTCTTCAAACACGTTGCAGAATTTTTTCAATGATATATTTATACTCTTGTAAAGAAGAAACGCAATACTTTTAATTTCTTTCTTTTGGAAGAGTTAAATTTCTTTTGACTGAATCGGAATTCGAAAATCCAATTTAACACAAGTCTTTAAATTAACTAATTCGATATAAGAACGCGAAAGATAATGGTGCAGATTACGCCGACATTGTTTTATCTCTGAAAATGGCAAGAGAAAAAAAACTGTGCCGTTATTATCATTGCAAATAATAAAAAAATAAATAAATAAAGTAAAACAAAATTCAGAAACGGAACAGTAGAAAGATAAAAAAAAAAAAATCCTACAGAAAAATACACTAAATGAAAAAGTAAATGAAATAAAATGCGATTCTTATTTATCCCTTTGTAAATATCTCCCAAAAAAATTGCTGACATTTTTTTTTGTTAACTATTTGATTCAGTATCTGTAATTAAGCTGTCGATTTTTCTTCCTAGTAATTATAGGCAGTTATTCCCTTGACAAATAGGAACCGAGTTAGCATACCTGGGGCCATTTTAGACAGAAACCTTGGAAAAAAAGGGTTTTGCATTAAGGTGAGTATTGCAGTCGTATTAGATTAATTTCGTTATTGGATTACTTTTTCTTCGTGAAAGGAAATGTTTGAAAACATTGAACGAAAGAAAATTCTTTATGCTTAACTTATCTTTTTCTTTTTTTTACTTTGGCTATTTATTTGTCCTGTGTCCTATAACTGATAATTATTCATTTTAGGATATATTTGTTATTCCCTCTGTCTCTTTAACAGATAATTTAATTCGAGAAAGATTTGTTGGTTTTTCTTTTCGTCAGTTTGTCTTTTCAATCCCTTCTTAGGAATGAGGAAAACGTTTTCGAGTCTTTTTTTTTTCTTCCACCAGGAGTTAAAGTTGCAGTTATCTGTACTTTAATAAAAAAAAATTCTAAATGTATATATATATCTGCCAATTGCACATAAAAATGCACTGATTGTTTTTAATGCTTGATTGTTATGGATTCATTTGCTGAGTTAAATTTATTTTCTTTTTGTTTTCAATATACCGCAATTCTTTAGTCATTTTTATGTGTACGTATTTATTGATATCATATACTAACTTTATATAAGGTAATACAAAAAAATATTGTAACCCAAATTAATGTTTCCAGTATATGTGTATTATTATATAATATTTCCCAATTGCTTTGAACAATGTATAATGTTATTATTCATAATCTCAAATGGCATCCACCTGATTTTTCTTATTTTCTCTATCTGATGTAGCTGATTCTATTGCAAAGGATTATTGGTATGTTTTTATACTGTATATTTTTGTTGAGCGAAACAAAACACAATTTTAAAAGAATTTTATGAAATACACACATTTAGTTTTACCTTCATGTTGGGGTTTTCTTCAGAATTGGTCTTTAAATTATTGATGACAATACATAACAAATTTGTGCATCCAGATAAATAACCTTTAATCATGTTAACTTAAAGAATCAATCAACATTTTTAATTTAGTGTGTTTTTAATTAAAAAATAGTATTGTATTTTATCGCAAAGCTGTAGGCTTCCCGAGTTTGTAATTATATATATTTTGATTTACTGATCTAATTCCTGAATATTGAATACTTTTACAATGATTAATGTTGAAAAATTTTCAGAAATCTTTGAATAGAAAATTACTTAGATGTATTTAAAATTTACACTCTTAATTTCATATAAAAAACTTGATACCTCAAATTATAATATGTTGTTAACTTAAAGTGAAATGATAAAGTTATGGCTCAAAATTTAAAAAAAAAATGTAGGAAAAAAACAACCCTTCATTTCGTCAATCGATACAATGCTGTCCCAGTAGTCACATATTCAAATTCTAATGTTGGCTCATTTTAATTAATTTAATTCATTCTATCTCTAACTACTACTGATAAGAAATATCATGGGATAAAAGTGGCCTTTTTCAAATACGTTGCAGAATTTTTTTTCAATGATAAATTTATCCTCTTGCAAAAAAGAAACAGAATGCATCTTTTTCTTCTTTTGGGCGAGTTAAATTTCTTCTGACTCAATCGGAATTCGAAAATCCAATTGAACCCAAGTCTTTCAATTAACTAATTCGATATAAGAACGCGAAAGATAATGGTGCAGATTACGCCAACATTGTTTTTATCACTGAAAATGGAAAAGCAAAAAAAAAAAAAAAAAAAAAAAAAAAAAACTGTGCCGTTATCATCATTGGAAATAATAATAAAAAAAAAAAATAAAGTAAAAGAAAAGTCAGAAACGGAAAAGCGGAAAGATAAAATAAAAAATACGTTATACAAAAATACACTAACTGAAAAAGTAAATGACATAAAATGCCATTCTTAGTTATCTTTTTGTAAATGTCTCCCAAAAAAATTTGTGACACTTTTTTTTGTTAACTGTTTGATTCAGCATCTGTAATTAAGTTGCCGATTTCTCTTTCTAGTAATTATAGACAGTTATTCCCTTGACAAATAGAAACCGAGTTAGCCTACCTGGGGCCATTTTAGACAGAAAACTTGGAAAAAAAGGAAGGTTTATGCAATAAGGTGAGTATTGTAGTAGTATCAGATTAATTTCGTTATTGAATTACTTTTTCTTTATGAAAATAAATGTTCGAAAACATTGTGCGAAAGAAAATGCTTTATATTGAACTCTTTTTTTTTTTTTTTTTTTTTTTTTTTTACTTTAGCGATTTATTTTTTCTGTGTCCGATAACTGATAATTATTCATTTTAGTATATATTTGTTGTACTCCCTGCCTCTTTAACAGCTAATTTAATTCGCAAAAGATTTGTTAGTTTTTCTTTTCAATTCTTTTTAGGGCTGAGAAAAAGTTTTCGAATCTTTCTTTTTTTTTTTTTTTTCAACAGGAGTTACCGTTGTGGTTATGTGTATTTTAATAAAAACAAAAAATCTAAACATATTTCTGTCAATTGTACGTAAAAAAAATATTGATTTCATTTAATGCTTGATTGTGAGGGATTCTTTTATTAAGTAAAATTTATTTCTTTTTTTGTTTTCAATATACCGACATTCTTTAAACATTTTTATGTGTATAGGTTTGTTGGTGTCATTTATTAAATTTATATAAGGTAATACAAACGAAATATTGTAATACAAAATAAAGTGTCTAGTATTATATTATGTATTATTTTATTAAAGGGTAATGTGTTACATTATTATAAATTATTATCTAATTGTTTTTAGCAGTGTATAATGTTATTATTTGTAATCGAAAATAGTACCCATCTGATTTTTCTTATCTCCTCTATCTCATGTAGCTGATTCTATTGCACGGGATTTTTGGTATGTTTTTTTTTTTTTTTTTTTTTGGTTGGGCAAAACAAGAAGCATGTTTAATAGTGTTTTTCTGATTACACACAATTAGTTCTACCTTCATGTTTTTTTTTTTTTTTTTTAATTAGAATTTGTCTTTAAAATTAATGATATTTCTTAATAATTTTTTGTTTCCAGAAAAACAACTTTTCAATTATGTATGTTTATTAACTACTAGTTTGTTGTTAACTACTTTTGCTGAGTTAAATTTCTTTTTTTTCATGATTCCAATTTAATGACATTGTTTGATCGTTTTTATGTGTATGGATGTATCAATGTCATATATTAAGTTTTTTTAAGGTAATACAAAAGAATATTGTAACTCAAATTAATGTATCTAGTATATTTGCATTATTATATAATACTTCTTAATTGATTTGAGCATTGTATAATAATATTATTCTTAATCTCAAAAAGTATCCATCTGATTTTTCTTATTTCCTGTATCTCATGCAACTGATACTTTTGCACGGGATTCTTGGTACGTTATATTTTTGTTGGGAGAAACAAAAGTCATATTTAAAAGTGTTTTTCTAAATAAACATTTTTAATCAGTTTCACTTTAATGTCGTGTTTGTTTTCATCATAATTTCTCCTTAAAATTATTGATGACAATTTTTACTAATCTTTCGTTTTTAGATAAATAACCTTTTATTCATATTGAAATTTAGAGTATCAATCTAAGTTTCTAATTTAGAGAAGAAGATCTACCTCCCCGTGGTGCACCTGGTAACACTTTTTAGTGGCTAAAAGATCTGCAAGTTTGCATTATTGTTAGATTAATGAACTCTATTTCAGCATGTATTGTTGTATTATTTCCTTGTTGTTGTATGTTGTATGTTTTTTTTTTCGTTGTTCTTTTTTCGCTGTAATTGTTCATAATCTGCTACTGGAAATAAAAAAAAATGTTATTTTTAATAAGAAGAGAGTATTATATTTTATAACAAAACTCTAGGCTTCCTGCATTTGTAATTAAAATATATTTTCTTTTTTTTTAAATTTATTTCCTAAATTTTGACTGCTTTTGCAATAATTACTATTGCCAAAATCTCAGACACGATTGCATAGAAAATTATTCAGATTTATTTAAAAATGCACATTCCTATTTATTTTTATGTAAAAAAAATCTTGGTAAGTCAAATTATATTATTCTTTTAACTTAAAGTGGAATGAAAAGTCATGGTTGGAAATTTAGAAAATAAATAACCCGTCATTTCGTCAATCGATACAATGCTGTGCCAGAAGTCACAAGTTCAAATACTAATGTTGACTCATTTTAATTAATTTAATTCATTTTATCTCTAACTACTATTTATAAGAAATATCATGGGATAAAAGTGGCCTTTTTCAAACACGTTGCAGAATTTTTGCATTGATATATTTATCCTCTTGTAAAGAAAAAACACAATACTTTTAATTTCTTTCTTTTGCAAGAGTTAAATTTCTTTTGAATGAATCGGAATTCGAAAATCCAATTTAACCCAAGCATTTCAATTAACTAATTCGATATAAGAACGCGAAAGATAATGGTGCATATTAATCCAACATTGTTTTATCAATAAAAATGAAAAAAAAAATAATTGCGCCGTTATCATCATTGGGAATAATAAAAAAAAATAAAATAAAGTGAAATAAAACAAAATGCAGAAACGGAAAAGTGGAAAGATACAAAAATAGTACGCTATAGAAAAATGCACTAAATGAAAAAGCAAATGAAATAAAATGCAATTCTTAGTTATCCTTTTGTAAATGTCTTCCCAAAAAAAAATGGCTGACACTTTTTTTTTTTGTTAACTGTTTGATTCAGCATCTGTAATTAAGCTGTCGATTTCTCTTCCTAGTAATTATAGACAGTTATTCCCTTGACAAATAAAAACCGAGTTAGCATACCTGGGGCCATTTTAGACAGGAATCTTGAAAAAAAAAGGTTCTGCATTAAGGTGAGTATTGTAGTCGTATCAGATTAATTTCGTTATTGGATTACCTTTCCTTTATGAAAGGAAATGTTCGAAAACATTGAGAGAAAAAAAATTCTTTATATCTAACTTTTTTTTCTTTTTTTACTTTGGCGATTTATTTTTCCTGTGTCAGATAACTGATAATTATTCATTTTAGGATATATTTATTGTTCTCCCTGTCTCTTTAACAGCTAATTTAGTTCGCGAAAGATTTGTTGGTTTTCTTTTCGTCAGTTTGTCTTTTCAATCCCTTCTTAGGATTAAAGAAAACGTTTTGGGGTCTTTGTAACAACAGGAGTTAAAGTTGCAGTTATGTATATTTTAATAAAAAAAATCTAAATATATTTCTGCCAATTGCACAGAAAAAAAAGTAGTGATTACATTTAATGCTTGATTCTGAGGAATTCTTTTTTTTACACTGCTGCTGGCAAACACTCAGACACCTGTCTTGGATGCCTTAAGGAAAGGCTGCACAGACGTTTCTCACGTAGGGAGCGAGTGTAACTTGAAGATAAGCCATGGACGCTCAGTAATAATGGCGCTACAGCGCTATACGATAATATTAGACCGGGAGCTACTGTTTAAAGTGGATTCGGAACCATTACAAATATACATGAGACCTGCAGAGCGCTAGCCACTCGCATATCATGCTCCCTTGTTTACAGATTTTAAAGAATCCGATTGTAGATTAATTAAGTTTACAGATTCAAAAACATTCTAAATCATCCGATTACATATTATAAGTTTTCAAATTTTAAATTTTAAACATCCTATTACGGATTCTAATTAAGTTTGTAGATTCTAAAGTATTCTAATCTCGATTTTGTTCCCTGTTTTTTGCAATCTGTGGAATAATTTTCAAGATCTGGACTCCATAACAGCAAATTTATAAGGTGTATGCAAATTTAAATACATATAACATTCATCTACTAGCATGTTTAAGAAAATAGTTCCCAATAGTTAAGTGAAACAGATTTAAAGTCATAAAAATCTCTTTCCAATCTCTCTCCCAAATCTTACTTCCAATAACTCACAGACTGGCAATGCACAATTCACCCGCACTCCATCTTCCAAAGATTATACTTATACTTTTTGTATGCCTTTTTTTCCCTAAGAATTTCCCCCACTAAGGTGCTCTTCGAGAGATCTTTTCCCCAGATGATATTTCCCAAGAAGTATTGCTTAGAAAATTTTTATAGGACAGCAAAAAATCTTCTCTTATTCAAAGTGTTGGAGATACTGCAAGAATGACAAATACGTCCGCCGACACTCCACGGGGTCTGCGGGACCGACGACTAAGTTCCATTCTTAAAAGATGCTTAGAAAATTTTCTTTCATCACGCCACCTCTTAGAATTCCGGCGAATCAGTCACTGAGAAGAATTTTCCCTTTTCCCCTTTTTCGAGCTTCATTTCCGCCCGTGATTTCCCTCTGGAATTTGCAGCTGAACATCTATGAATGGAGGGAAAAAAGGCCAGGTATTTCCCCCTTTTTTATTTATTTTTTCCCTCTTGCTTAAGATGCCGCGGATGAAAAATGGTAAGGTGTTCTGTTTCATAGTCGAGAAGCAATTTTTCACTTCTTGCATTTTTTGTGTGGGATTTTTTAAGACTTGTTTTATTAAAGGGATCGTTATTGCCATTTAACTGAGTGGAGTTATGTTAAAATACCGTTGGAGTTTTTGAGATCTTAAATATTACGTAACATCCTTCGATGTCAATACAGCAATTTCTGTAGAAATTTCTGCCTCACAGATTTTGTACTGCTAGTGACATACAATCAGACAACTATAGCGACACTCATTGTCAAAGTTCTAAGAAATGTCACTAATTACTCAAATTATTAGAAAGAAATTATTCGAATGCAAAAAAAAAGAAAAGCATTGTACCTGTGTTTAAGTCCTTAATTCGGTCATCCTTATCATCATCATCATCATAAGTGGCGCAACAGCCCCATGGTGGGCCAAGGCCGTCTGCCTTCTGGCAGATTTCTAGACATGAATTGTTTTCTTTTTACACGATAGGGTTGTCATCACTACACCTTACACTATGCAGCTATATTAGACCGTAAATACTGTTTAAAGTGGATTCCAAAGCACTACAAACATCCATGACACCACCAGGGATCGAACCCTAAACCTAATGGTACCGATAGCCAGGGTGCTAGCCGCCCGGATATCATGACCCCCTGCTAAAAGATTTTAAATAAGTTCACAGATCCTAAAGTATTCTAAGATATCCTATTACAAATTATAAAGTATTCTAAAGCATCCGATTACAGATTATAAAGTATTCTAAGGCATCCGACTACAGATTCTATATAAGTTTATAAAATATTCTAAAGCAATCGAATTATTATTATTATTATTATTATTATTATTTTTTTTTTTTTTTTTTTTTTTTTTTGCCATCTGCGGAATAATTTTCAAAACTTGGGCTCCATTACAGCATATTTATACGATATATACAAATCTAAAAGCATATATGAAATCATACATTTGCTGGCATCTTTTAAAAAATTGTTCGAAAGATGTAAGTAAAACACATTTAGAGCCATAAAAATCTTCTTTCGATTCTAAAAGTTAACTTCCCAGGCCTCACAGACTGCGATGCACAATTTCACCTACACTCCATCTTCCAAAGATTATACTCATACTTTCTGTATGCCGGCACCTTTTTTTCCCTAGAATTTCCCACACCAAGGTGTGCTTCGAGAGATCTTCTCCCGAGATGATATTTCGCAGAAAGTATTGCTTAGAAAATTTTTATAAGACAACAAAAAATCTTCTCTTATTCAAAGTGGTGGGGGAACTGCAAGAATGACAAATGCGACCGCTGGCACCCCGGGGGTCTGCGAGACAGACGAGTAAGTTCCATTCTTAAAAGATGCTTCGCAAATTTCCTTCCCCCCTCCTCCCCCTCATAGAATTTCGTCGAATCAGTCACTGGGAAGAATTTTCCCTTTTCCCTTTTTTCCAGCTTCATTTCCGCCCGTGATTTCCCTCTGGAATTTGCAGCTGAATATCTATCAATGGAGGGAAAAAAGGCCAGGTATTTCCCTCCATCTCCCTCCCCCTTCTTTTTTTATTTATTTTTTTTCCCCTTCCTTAAGATGCCGCGGATGAAAAACGGTAAGGTGTTCTGTTTCGTAGTCAAGAGGCAATTTTTTTCTTCTGGCATTTTTTGTGTGGTATTTTTTAACACTTGTTTTATTAAAAGGATCTTTACTGCCTTTTAACTGAGTGGAGTTATGCTAAAATACTTGAAGGTTTTTTTGGGGATCTTTAACATTTAAATTCTGGTTTATTATATAATGGTATTTTCTATTGATGCAAAACATTTGTCACAGTTTCTGTACTGCCACAAAAATGCCTGCCTCATACAATCAGATAGCTAGAAAGACGCACATAATTAATTAAGTTCCTAAAATATTTCACTGATTACTCGAATTCGTAGAAAGAAATTATTCACATAATTTTTTTTGTTTTGCCAGAAAAATGCATTCAACATACAATTAGATAACTAGACAGACAGACATAATTAAGTTCCTAAAAAATTTCATGGATTACTCGAATTCCTAGAAAGAAATTATTCTGTCATAGTTTCTGTACTGCCAGAAAAATGCCTGCAAAATACAATCAGATAAGTATAGCGACGAACATTAATTAAGTTACTAAAATAAGTTGGTCCATGCAGTCACTGCTTTCAGAAACAATGCCATCTTCATAATGTGTTTAAAACATCTCCTTCGATAAACAAACTATCTAAGGGAAGCTTTCTAGGTTTACTAATATCTGGGCATTCACAACTCACGCAGATGTGGGACAATTAGGGTTAAATGTTTTACTTTCATCGTCTACCAGTGGATTGTTGGAAATAAATTTAGCACGACCCCCTCTCCCTCTCATATATATATCATAACAAAAAAAAAGGCGAGTGTTAAAAGTACACACGATCGATGTTAAACATAATATTCTGTGTCTGTGGTGAAAAGAGAGAAGTTTCAGGTATTCAGCAATATGTCTTATTAAAGAGATATGTAATTTCGGTTAAATGTTATAATGATGATCTGGCTAATTAATTATTATATTTCTTACTTAGGAAAGAAATATTAAGCTTGTGATAACAGAACTATGAAATGTTCAGTATTCGAAAACCATAACAGCATTCTGATAATTTGAATGATCACATACCACATCACTTGCATATCTACCTTTCTAGCGGTAAATGACTTAAGTCAAGGTAATCGATATTTGAAAATCATAACTACCTGATGATGATATAATTGATGACGATGATTAGAGCCTTTTGAGTAAATTCAGATGGATTGATATGCCAGTCCCACTAATTTCATCAATATTTCCAGAATATAGTATTTCTCCAAAGTTTTTGACAGTAGCATGTTTTTCAGCTTAAATGACAATACTGAAGTCATTTTTTTTTCTCCTATACCCAAGAAAAGTCTAAAGACCAGAGTTTCCTTCCAGCGGCCCAGTGTACTATAGATCAGCACCGTTTAAAAAGTTGTCCACTGTAAAGTGCTTGCCACAAAGAGCAGAACATGGCAAAAGACGTTTAAAAAACAAAGTTTTCCTCTGAACAAAGAGAGCAGTCAGGAGAAGTTGAAATACCACAGCGGTATAAATGACCCTATAAATAGTCATGTGAAGTCAAGAGTCTAAAAGTTGCAGTGGCCACATGTCTAGCAAGATTGCCCAAAATGGGGATTAATTAAAAGTACATTACATGACATTCCTGTGGCCTGAGTCACATAACATTTCGTAATTGCATTGTTGATCTGCCGCTTTATCTCCGTATATGCAACAGAATAGGGGCAGAGACAAGATGTCTGAGATAAGGATCTGCCAGCCTTAGACATTCGATCTGCATATCCATTTTCAGGGATGTCACAGTGGCTAGGGACCCATTCTAGGGTGATGGTCCAACCATTTATTTAACGATTATCAGCAAGAATACGAGTTTCTTGTACCCTAGAAGTATCATTTTTCTGAAGGAATCCAAGATTTTAAAATGCAGCACAGGAATCAATAAGGAAAACAGCCTTGTTGTGAGTTGCAATAGTTGACAGTTTTGAGGCAGCTTGGCCGATATAATTGATTTTGGCATCAAAATTAGTTGCTGGGAAACCAACAGCAAAATAACTCTCAAACATATCTTTTCAGCAGAAACCTGAACCACAATCACCAATATCAGAAAGGGAGCCGTCAATGCAATTATAAAACCTACCTTCAGTAGGATAGAGGGTAAACTTTTCTCAAGAGACTAGGCCAGCTGAGCAGCTGGGAAAGCGCCAGATTTACTTTCTTTCATGTCAATGAAAAGTCAATAAGTAGTACTCTGGATTATTAAATGCTATACAGTAAACTAAATATATTAGAAATTTTTATTTTTTTTACACTTTTTTTATATTACTTTATATGAACGTAGTATGACCTTGATAAATGTATAAACGTAAAAATGATGGAAGAATGTCGGTATGTTAAAAAGAAAAAGAAGGAAACCTAACTTCACAAAAGAATCCTTCACAATCAAGCATTAAATACAATCAGTATTTTTTACTTACAATTGATAAAAATATATTTAGCATTTTTTTTTAATTAAAATACACATAACTGCAACTTTAACTTCTGGTGGAAATAAAAAAAAAAAAAACTCGAAAACGTTTTTCTCAGTCCTAAGAAGGGATTGAAAAGACAAAATGACGAAAAGAAAAATCAACAAATCTTTCGCGAATTAAATTAGCTGTTAAAGAGACAGGGAGAACAATAAATATATCCTAAAATGAATAATTATCAGTTATCGGACACAGGAAAAATAAACCGCAGAAGGAAAAAAAAAAAAAAAGTTAAATATAAAGAATTTTCTTTGGCTCAATGTTTTCGAACATTTCCTTTCATGAAGAAAAGGTAATCCAATAACGAAATTAATCTGATACGACTACAATACTCACCTTAATGCAGAACCTTTTTTTTTTTCCAAGGTTCCTGTCTAAAATTGCCCCAGGTATGCTAACTCGGTTTTTATTTGTCAAGGGAATAACTGTCTATAATTACTAGGAAGAAAAATCGACAGCTTAATTACAGATACTGAATCAAATAGTTAACAAAAAAAGTTTCAACAATTTTTTGGGAAACATTTACAAAAAGATAACTAAGAATTTCATTTTATTTCATTTACTTTTTCATTTAGTGTATTTTTCTATAGATATTTTTTTTTTTTTTTATGATTCCACTTTTCCGTTTCTGAATTTTGTTTTACTTTATTTTTTTATTCTTTTTATGATTATTTAACGGCACAGATAACGGCACAGTTTTTTTTCCTTTCCCATTTTCAGTGATAAAACAATGGCGTAATCTGCACCATTATCTTTCGCGTTCTTATATTGAATTAGTTAATTGAAAGACTTGGGTTAAATTGGATTTTCGAATTTCGATTCTGTCAGAAGAAATTTAAAAAAAAGCTTTGTGTTTTTTCTTTTACAACAGTGTAAATTTATCAATGAAAAAAAAAAATTGCAACGTGTTTCAAAAAGGCCACTTTTATCCCATGATATTTCTTATAAGTAATAGTTAGAGATCAAATGAATTGAATTAATTAAAATAAGTCAACATTAGAATTTGAATATGTGACTCCACGGTCAGCATTGTATTGATTGACGAAATGACCGGTTATTTTTTTCTACATTTTTTTTTAAATTTTCAACCATGACTTTTTTCATTCCACTTTAAGTTAATTACATAAATTAAGTTGAGTTATCAATTTTTTTTTATACATATACTAAATAAGAGAGTAAATTTTCAAAAATATCTAAGAAACTTTCTATAAAAGGATTTCTGATAATTTGGTAGTATTCATCATTACAAAAGCATTCAAAATTCAAGAAATAGTTTAGAGGAAGAAAATATATTATAAGTATAAACGCAGGAAGCATTCAACTTTGCAATAAAATATACACATGTTCTTATTAACGATACAATAAAAACAAATTATTTAGTCTTTAAATTTTAACATGATTAAAAATTTATTTCTCTGGAAACACTAAATTATTAAAAATTGTCATCATTAATTTTAAAGACGAGTTCTGATAAAAAAAAACATGAAGGTAAAACTAATTGTGTGTATTCAGAAAAACACTTTTCAATATGTCTTTTGTTTCACCCAACAAAAATATACCGTACCAAGAATCCCGTGCAATAGAATCTGCTACAAGAGATAGAAGAGATAAGGAAAATCAGATGGATACTATTTGAGATTAAGAATATTAATTGTATACATTGCTCAAAATAATTAGGAAACATCATATAATAATTAAATATACTAGAAACTTTAATTTGTGTTACAATATTTTTCAGCATTACCTTACATAAACTTAGTACATGAAATTAATAAATCCATACATATAAAAATGTTAAAAATATATCATTATATTGGAAGCAAAAAGAAAAGAAATTAGCTCAACAAAAGGATCCTTCACAATCAAGCATTAAATACAATCAGTATTTTTTTTTCTGTAAAATTGGCAGAAATACATTTAGAAATTTTTTTTATTAAAATACACATAACTACAACCTTAACTCCTGGTGGAAAAAAAAAAAAGACTCGAAAACGTTTTCCTCATTCCTAAGAAGGGATTGAAAAGACAAACTGACGAAAAGCAAAACCAACAAATCTTTCTCGAATTAAATTAGCTGTTAAAGAGACGGGGAGAACAACAAATGTATCCTAAAATGAATAATTATCAGTTATCGGACACAGGAAAAATAAATCGCCAAAGTAAAAAAAGAAAAAAAAGTTAAATATAAAGAATGTTCTTTCGCTCAATGTTTTCGAACATTACCTTTCATACAGAAAAGGTAATCCAATAACGAAATTAATCTGATACGGCTACAATACTCACCTTAATGCAGAACCTTTTTTTTCCAAGGTTCCTGTCTAAAATGGCCCCAGGTATGCTAACTCGGTTTCTATTTGTCAAGGGAATAACTGTCTATAATTACTCGGAAGAGAAATCGGCAGCTTAATTACAGATGCTGAATCAAACAGTTACCAATAGAAAAAGTGTCAGCCATTTTTTTGGAGAGATATTTATAAAAGGATAAATAAAAATTGCTTTTTATTTAATTCACTTTTTCATTTAATGTTTTTTTCTATAGCTGATTTTTTTTATCCTTCCACTTTTCCGTTTCTGAATTTTTTTTACTTTATTATTTTTTATTTCCAATGCTGATAACGGCACAGTATTTTTTTTTTCCTTTTCCCATTTTCAGTGATAAAACAATGTTGGCGTAATCTGCACCATTATCTTTCCCGGTCTTACATTGAATTAGTTAATTGAAAGACTTGGGTGCAATTAAATTTAACTCGTCCAAAAGAAGAAGAAAAAAAAGTATTGTGTTTCTTCTTTTACAAGAGGATAAAGTTATCAATGAAAAAATTCTGCAACATTTTTGAAAAATGTTACTTTTATGCCATGATATTTCTTATAAGTAGTTGTTTGAGATAAAATGAATTAACTTAATTAAAATGATTCAACGTTAGAATTTGAATATGTGACTTCTGGGACAGCATTATATCGATTGACGAATTGAAGTGGGATTTTTTTTTGAAAATTTTATTTTCAAATTTTTCACCATTACTTTTTCATTCCATTTTAAGTTAAAAGCATAAAATAATTTTGTTAATCAGGTTTTTTTTATATAAAATTGAATAGGAGTGTACATATTTAAATAAATGTAAGTATTTTTCTATTTAAACATTTCTGAAAATTTGGTTATATTAATCATTACAAAAGCATTCGAAATTCAAGAAATTGATTAGAAGAAGAAAATATGTTATAATTACAAACTCAAGATTCGTAAAGCTTCGCGATAAAAAATTATTGTGTTTAATAAGAGAAAGTGTTATAATTAGAAATTTTAATTGATTCTTTAAATTTTAACATGATTAAACGTATTTTTCTGGAAACACAAAATTAATAGAAATTGTCATTAATAATTTTAAAGAAAATTCTGATAACAAAAACACAACGGGAAGGTAAAACGTATTATGCGTATTTAGGAAAACACTTTTAAATATGTTCTTTTGTTTCGCCCAACAAAAATATACAGTATCAAGAATCCTATGCATTAAAATCAGCTACATGATACAGAGGAGATAAGAAAAATCAGATGGATAGTATTTGATATTAAGAATAATAACATTATACACTGCTCAAGATGATTAGAAAATATTGCATAACAATTTAAATATAGTAGACACTTTTATTTGTGCTACATTATTTTTGTATTGTCTTATATAAAGTTAGTATATGATATCAATAAATCAATGCACATAAAAATCATTAAAGTGTGTCGGTATATTGAAAACAAAAAAGGAATTTAGCTTAACGAAAGGAAGGGCCTGAACGGCCGAGTAGATAGCGCTCTGGCGCTCGGTACCACAGGTTTTGGGTTCGAGTCCCTTCGGTGCCAAGGATGCCCTAGTCATGTCTAGTCAGTTTGGCAATTTTAGAATCTTGACAAATTCATGATTATTTACAGGGTCATTTATACCGCAGTGGTGGTACTCCTGAGTACCCTCTGTGTTCAGAGGGAACTTTTTGAATTTTAATCATCTTTTGTCATGTCCTGCTCTTCGAGACAAGTACGAGACGATTTTTAAACAATGCTGATCTGCATTGCGCTGATGGAAGGAAAATCTGGTCTTTAAACTTTTCCTGGGTGTAGGAGCTAAAAGAAGAATGACTTCAGTCCCGTCATTTAAGAAGAAAAACATGCTACTGTTAAAAACCTCGGTGAAATATTATATTCTGGAAATATGGATGAATTTAGTGGGCCCATGAATTCATCCGAATTTTCTCAAAAGTCTCTAAACATCGTCATCATTTATATCATCATCAAGTAGTTATTTTTTTTCAAATATTGGCTACTTTCACTTAAGTAATTTACCGCTAGAAAGGTAAATATATACTAAGAAAGTGATGTGGTATGGGATCATTCAAGTCACCAGCATATTGTCATGGATTTCGAATACTGGACATTTCATACTTCGATTATCGCATGCTTAATATTTCTTTCCTAATCAACAAAGATAATGATTAATTAGCTTAGACTATGTATTATATAAATACTTTAAGAAATTACATATTTCTTTAATAAGATTTCTTGATGAATATCTGAGATTTTCCCCATTTTACCACAGACACACAATATGAAGTTTATTTTCGATCATGTATACATTTAACACTCATATTTTTTTTTATTTTTTTGGAGAGGGGGTGGCATCGAGTTCCATTTATTTTCAACAATCTACTGACGACTACAATCTACTGAATAAGGAGGACATTTAGAATCTGTGACAAAAATTTTGCATTTCAACAGAAATTGCTGTATCAATAGCGAATTATATTATGTAATATTCCATAATTTAAATATTAAAGATCCCCCAAAAATCTGACGGTATTTTAACTTAACTCAATTAAATGGCGATAAGAATCCCTTTAATAAAACAAGCGTTAAAAAATCCCTCACAAAAAAAATGCAAGAGGAGAAAAATTGCTTCTTGACTACGAAACAGAACACCTCACCGTTTTTCACCCGCGGCATCTTAAGCAGGAGGGAAAAAATAAATAAAAAAGGGGGAAATACCAGGCCTTTTTTCCCTCCATTGATACATCTTCAGCTGCAAATTCCGGAGGGAAATCAGGGGCGGAAATGAAGCTGGAAAAAGGGGAAAAGGGAAAATTCTTCTCAGTGACTGATTCACCGGAATTCTAAGATGTAGGGGGGATGGAAGGAAATTTGAGAAGCATCTTTTAAGAATGGAACTCAGTCGTCGGTCTCGCAGACCCCCCGGGGTGTCGGCGGTCGCATTTGTCATTCTTGCAGTGCCCCACCACTTTGAATAAGAGAAGATTTTTTGCTGTCTCATAAAAATTTTCCAAGCAATACTTTCTGGGAAATATCATCTCGTGAGAAGATCTCTCGAAGCACACCTTGGTGGGGGAAATTCTTAGGGAAGAAAAGGCATATAGGAAGTATAATCTTTGGAAGATGAAGTCTGGGTGAAATTGTGCATCGCCAGTCTGTGAGGAACTTTTATAATCGAAAAAAGATTTTTATGACTTTAAATGTCTTGTACTTAACTGTTGGGAACTATTTTCTTAAACATGCTAGTAGATGAATGATTTCTTATATCTTTTAAGATTTGTATGCACCCAATAAATGGCGTCCAGATTTTGAAACTTATTCCACGGATGCGAAAAAATGAAAAGGAAAAAAAGGAATCCTTTAGAATCTGTAAACTTACTTAGAATCTATAATCGGATGATTTAGAATACTTTAGAATCTGCAAACTTCATTAGAATCTGTAATCGAATGCTTTAGAATGCTTTAGAGTCTGTAAACTTAATTAGATTTTGTAATCGAAGATTTAGAATGGTTTTGAATCTACAAACTTAATTAGAATCTGTAATTGGTAGGAAGATTTCTAATATTTTTGAATCTGAAAACTTACTTAGAATCTGTAATAGGAAGATTTAGAATCTGTAAAAAGGGGGACATGATATCCAAGTGGCTTGCACTCTGTCGCTCGGTACCATAGGTTTGGGTTTCGATTTCCGGTGGTGCCATGGATGTTTGTAGTGATTCGGAATCCCCTTTAAACCACAGGTATCGGTCTCATAGAACTGCGTAGAACTGCCAATCCTACCTCGTAAAATGAAAAACATCTCTAATCTCGAAATCTTCCAGTAGGTAGACGGCCTTGGCCCACAATGGGCCGTTGCGTCAATGATGATTATAGATGATGCTTCAATGATAGCGATATAATATGATTCAATGATAGCTAATAGCGTCAATGATGATGATTATATAGTTATATGACTGTATGTTGCAGGCAGTAGTACAGAATCTGTCACAGAAAATTTTCTTTTCTACTGAAATTGCTGAATCAATAGCGAATGACATTATGCAATTTTAGAATTTAAGATCCAGATCCATTCCAGAATTTACATATTAAATATCCCAAAAAATCCCACGGTATTTTAACTTAACCCCACTCAGTTAAATGGCAATAACCATTCTTTTAATAAAACAAGTGCTAAAAAATCCTACAAAAAAAAAAATGCAAGAGGAGAAAAATTGCTTCTTGACTACGAAACAGAGCACCTCACCGTTTTTCATCCGCGGCATCTTAAGCAAGAGGGAAAAAATAAATAAAAAAGGGGGAAATACCTGGCCTTTTTTCCCTCCATTGATAGATCTTCAGCTGCAAATTCCGGAGGGAAATCAGGGGCGGAAATGAAGCTGGAAAAAGGGGAAAAGGGAAAATTCTTCTCAGTGACTGATTCACCGGAATTCTAAGATGTAGGGGGGATGGAAGGAAATTTGAGAAGCATCTTTTAAGAATGGAACTGAGTCGTCGGTCTCGCAGACCCCCGGTGCGCCAGCGGTCGCATTTGTCATTCTTACAGTGCCCCCACCACTTTAAAAAAGAGAAGATTTTTTGCTGTCTTATAAAATTTTCCAAGCAATACATTCTGGGAAATATCATCTGGGGAAAAGATCTCTCGAAGTACACATTGGTGGAGGAAATTTTAGGAAGAAAAAGGCGCCTGCATACAAAAAGTATAAGTATAATCTTCGGAAGGTGGAGTGTGGGGGAAATTGTGCGTCTCCAGTCTGTGAGTTATTGGAAGTAAACTTTTAGAATCGAAAAAATATATTTATGTTTTACTTAACTCTTGGGAACTATTTTTTAAGCACGCTAGTAGATGAATGATTTCTTATATGTTTTTGGATTTGTATACATTTTATAAATAAAGCATTAGAGCAGGGATATACACAACCTGCTGTAATGTACTTTAGATTTTTAAAATTATTCCACAGATAGCAAAAAATAAAAATAAAATCGAATGCTTTAGAATACTTTAGAATCTGTAAACTTACTTAGAACATATAATCGGATGCGTTAGAATACTTAAAATTTTTTAAACGAGGGGCATATTATCCGAGTGGCTAGCACTCTGGCGCTCGATACCACAGGTTTCGGGTTCGAGAAACGACAATGACATGGGTACTTGTAGTGGTTCGGAGTCTACTTTAAACCGTAGGTCCTGATGTAATAGGATCGTAGAGTGCTGCGGGGGGTAGTGTTATTCGCGTCCGTAGCCTAAGGGTAAGGCCGTCGACCTAAGGCCAGCTAAGGACATCTGCCCATCTGCCTAAGTGCAAATTTTCAGACAGGATATGCTTTCTTTTTACGGACAATGGTTGTCAGCCCGACTCCTAAAGGTCGTATTAACTGTTGTCCTTCTTGCAGTGCCGTCACTATTTTGAATTAGAGAAGATTTTTTTTTTGCTGTCTTGTAAAAATTTTCCCAGCAATAATTCTTGGGAAATATCATCTGGCGAGAAGATCTCTCGAAACACACCTTGATGGGGGAAAATTCCAGGGAAAAAAGAGGCGTATAGAAAATATAAGTATAATCTTTGGAAGTTGGAGTGGGGGTGAAATTGTACATCGCAGTCTGTGAGGAACTTTAAAATCAAAAAAAAGATTTTTATGACTTTAAAACTGTTTTACTTAACTCTTGGGAACTATTTTTTTAAACACGCTAGTAGATGAATGAATTCTTATATATTCTTAGATTTGTATATACCCTATGAATTACAAATTTAAGATATTCCACCTGATTTCGTTTAGATAAATATGGGTGAATTACATCTCCTTTGTTCTTTTCTGATCCAACAAGAGTTCTGAACTTCTTCGAAACAATAATTTTATGTCTTTATTTTTGTATTCGAATAATGGTTTTCTACGAATTCAATTAAGGCGTGAAATTTTTTAGGAACGCAATTAGTGTGTGTCGCTATATTTATTTGACTGCTTGTTGGTCGGTTGTATCGATTTGGTTATTTGATTGTATCGCTTGTAAATGGCCTTATGTAATAATCCAGAATTTAAATACTTAAGATCCCCAAGAAACCTGATAACCTGGTAAACCTGTAACCTTTAACATAACTCCACTTTGTTAAATGGCGATAAGAATTCCTTTAATAAAACAAGTTTTAAAAAATCACACACAAAAAAATGCAAGAAGAGAAAAAATTGCTTCTTGACTACGAAACAGAACACCTTACCGTTTTTCATCCGCGTCACCTTAAGCAAGAGGGGAAAAGTAAATAAAAAAGGGAAATACCTGGACTTTTTTCCCTGCATTGAGAGATCTTCAGCTGCAAATTCCGGAGGGAAATCAGGGGCGGAAATGAAGCTGGAAAAAGGGGAAAAGGGAAAATTCTTCTCAGTGACTGATTCACCAGAATTCTAAGAGGTGGGGGGGGGGATGGAAGAAAATTTGAGAAGCATCTTTTAAGAATGGAACTTTGTCGTCGGTCTCGCAGACCTCCGGTGTGCCAGCGGTTGCATTTGTCATTCTTGCAGTGCCCCCACCACTTTGAATAAGAGAAGATTTTTTTTTCTGTCTTATAAAAATTTTCCAAGCAATACTTTCTGGGAAATATCATCTGGGGAAAATATCTCTCGAAGCACACCTTGGTGGGGGAAATTCAAGCGAAAAAAGATGGAGTGTGGATGAAACTGTGCATCACAGTCGGTGAGGTCTTGGACGTAAACTGTTAGAATTAAAGAAATATTTTTCGGACTTTAAATGTGTTTTACTTAATTCTTGGGAACTATTTACTTAAACATGCTAGTTGATGAATGGTTTCTTACATATTTTCAGATTTGTATACATCGTATGAATTTGCTGTAATGGTCCAAATTTCTAAATTCTGCTAAGTACAGATTCTTAAAATTATTCCTGAGATGGCAAAAAAAGAAAAAAAAATGGAATGTTTTAGAATCTGTAAACTTACTTAGAATCTGCAATCTTTTGATTTAGTATGCTTTTGACTTTGTAAACTTACTTAGAATCTGTAATAGGATGCTTTAGAATGCTTTTGAATCTGTAATCGGATGCTTTAGAATGCTTTTGAATCTATAATCGGATGCTTTCTAATGTTTTGAATCTGTAATCGGATACTTTAGAATCGCATGCTTTAGAAACAACTTTAAGATATTCCACCAGTATTCATTTAGATAAATATGACTGAATTACATCCTTTTGCCATTTTATGAAAGAAAATTTTTGGATAATGTGTTTCTTTTTCTATTGGAATACTTTCTTTCTACGAATTCGAGTAATTCGTGAAATTGTTTAGGAACGTAAATAATGTGTGTTGCTATGGATATTTGATTGTATGTTGGTCGATTGTATGTTGGTCGATTGTATCGATTTTGTTATTTGATTGTATCGATTGACCTTAAATGACCGTCAAATGACCTTATGTAACATTCCAGCATTTAAATATTAAAGGCATTTAAATATAACCGGACGTTATTTCAACATAACTCCACTCAGTTAAATGGCAATAAGAATTCTTCTAATAAAACAAGTGTTAAAAAATCCTACACAAAAAAATGCAAGAAGAGAAAAATTGCTTCTTGACTACGAAACAGAACACCTCACCGTTTTTTAACCGCGCCATCTTAAGTAAGACGGAAAAAATAAATAAAAAAAATTGAAATACCTGGCCTTTTTTTCCATCCATTGATAGATCTTCAGCTGCAAATTCCAGAGAGCTCTCTGGTGCTCGGTATCATAGGTTTGGGATTCTATTTGTGGTGGTGCCATGGATATTTGAAAAGGTTCGGAATCCACATTAAACCGTAGATCCTGGTGTCATATGACAGTTGAGCGTTGGGCGTAGAGCTGACAACCCCTACCCCGTAAAATGAAAAACATCTCTCCTCTCGAAATATACCAGTAGGTAGTCGTCCTTGGCCCACAATGGGCTGTTGCGTCTATATTGATGATAGTTATAGGACTATATGCTGGAGGCATTATTCTGATACTACAGAATCTGTGACAGAAAACTTTCATTCCGACAAAAATTTTGTAACATTCCAGAATTTAAATACTAAAAATCTGACGTTACTTTAACATAACTCCACTCAGATAAATGGCGCTAAGAATCCCTTTAATAAAACAAGTGTTAAAAAATCCCACACTCAAAAATCCCGAGTGGCTTACACTCTGGCGCTCGATATCACATGTTTCGAGTTCTGAATCCCAGCAGTGATATGGGTACTTATAGTGGTTCGGAGTCCACTTTAAACAGTAGGTCCCGATCTAATACGATGGTAGAGTGATTTGGGGATAGAGTTATTCGCGTCCGTAGCCTAAGGCTAATGCCGTCGACCTAAGCGAAGTACACCTTGGTGGGGAAAATTCTAGTTAATAAAAGGCGAAGGCATACAGAAAGTATGAGTATAATCTTTGGAAGATTTAGTGTGGGTGAAGTTGTGTATTACACTCTGTGAGGTCTTGGGAGTAAATTTTTAGAATCGTGAAAAGATTTTTATGACTTTAAATGTGTTTTACTTAAATCTTGGGAACTATTTTCTTTAACATGCCAGCAGATGAATGATTTCTTATATGCTTTTAGATTTGTATATATCCTATAAATTTGCGGTAATGGAGTCCAGATTTTGAAAATTATTCCACAGATGACAAAAAAGAAAAAAATCGAATACTTTAGAATCTGTAAATTTAAATGCCCAAACTCTTTCCGACGGAAAAAAAATTGTTACAAGCAACAGTCTAATCATTCAACTAAAATGTGGCCATTGCTCGAAAGGATTAAGATGTCTGTAACCAAATCAAATAGAAAATGTTGATTATTGCAAATTATTATGATTTCCATTTAGAAAAATACTGCAAATTTTATGGAAAGTGAATTGCTTTATAAAGCACCACTCTAAAGTAGATATTAGATAATTCAATAAATAAAATAAACCATGTCCTATATTGCGTTAAATTTGAAAAACGTATAAAACAATTATTTGTGTTTCAATCAATGACATACTCATTATTTTTTTCCCAAAGCGTAACTATGGTTTTAATTTTTTTTTTTTTTCCAGATCTGAAGTGTGTTCATTTGCATAATCACTTTCAGTGCTTTTGGAAACATTGTTAGAACGAAGAGTTGGGGGAAGGTTAATATTTCGAAGTTCGAATTAGTTTTATTAAATGCTTCTATTTAAGGTTTTTACTCTGTATTGATGGTCTACGTTATTTCGTTTTGACGAGGAAAAAAATTTGTTGGATAATCAATTCGAGATTATTTCATTTCTATTTTTTTTTTCCCAATTTATTTCTTTTAAGTTTTTTTCATATTTTTTTTTATAAGTGATTTTATTTTTTACTAAATATTTTTACTTCTTCATTGTATTTTTCTTTATTTATGTTATTTTGCTTTTCATTAAATTATTTGGAAAGGACAAGAAGAGATGGAGGTTTAATTTCATTAACTATCTCAGAAATCAATTTCTTGAATCTAATAACTAAACTTAACTAGCACGAAAGGAATGTGAAAGTTTCAAATCTCATCTAGAGAAGAAAAGAAATGATTATATAAATAAATTAATTTGAATGAAGGTTTACATTACCAGGAAATATTTACTAGATTTGTAAAAAATTGTAGAAAATGTTCCACAATAAATTGAATAAATGTTGAAAAATAAATATAAATATTGAACAATCAATATAAATAATGAAGAAATATAGAATATTAAATCTAAATATTTAAAAATATAAATAGTGAAAAAATATTAAGCAATAAATATTTCAGGAATAAACTTGAGGAAGAAAAACCCTCAAGATATTCCATCTGATATACAGCTCTTTTGTCCTTTTAGGTGATCTCCCAAGTTAACAAACTTCTTCAAAAGAAACACACTTTCGAAAAATAATGTTTATTGGAAAAGACCTCAAAATTTCAAAAAAAAAAGAAAAATTGACACAAATAACTTAGGAATAATACCAGAAAATATTTACTCTATTTCATTTAGTCCAGAAAAGATTGAGGAAGAGACAATATTGATATATACATAAAAATTTTGAAATATTTATTTTAAGATCTCTATAAACAATGTCGATACATTAAGACATTCCTCATGAGCACCTTCATGTAAATTAGAGCGAATTCCACCTTTGTCTTCATTTTATGCAATTCCCCAAGTTTTCGAAACTTGTTAGAAAGATAATTTTTGAGTAATAATGTTTACTGGAAGAGACAACGAGGTTGATTTTCCTAAATTAATAAAAAGCGAATGTGATTCCCTTTACTCGAACCGAGTAGAGGAGCGAAACAGCTGCTTCTACAACGATTGCAGCTGCGAAAGGAATTCCAACTCGTTCCGGTTCAACTTGTTTGAGAAATAAGAATTTATGAGTGAGAGGGACACAAATCCAAGAACATCGGATCTGTTCCAAATTCAAATTTCACATCCTTCTAACGTTTTGTTTATTGCAAGAGCTGATTGAATATTCATGCCTTATTTGTCCCAGGATCAAAAATGCGGAAACTGTGGAAATATATATATATATATATATATATTTCACAGATTTTTCCCGCGCTACCGAATTTTTCCTCTTTTACTTTTTCTTACAAACGAACAAACTTAATGCATTTCGGTGAATTTTACTCTTTCGTTATTATTTTTTTTCCTCTTTCTGATTTTGATAAACAAAATAAACGATAGATTGAAAAAAAGGGAAAATTCTTTTCTAAATTAAATCCTCACTGAAGAGAGACAGAGAGGAGAAAAAAAAATTATTATTTAGACTGGAGAAAAGAAATTAAAAAAAAATATTTAAAAACTGAAACTCTGTTCCGGTTTTGTAGGATTTTTTAAATTTATTTATTTATTTTTCGTAAACTGAACATAATAATTGCTCTAAGGGAAAATTAAAATTCACAGTTCACTTCCCTTCATTAAATGAAGCATTGCGGATATTTTTTTCCTTCTTCATTTCCCGTTTCCTGTTCTTGTTTCCTTTTCCCCCTCTCAACATCCAAATCATAAAATCCTGCACTCAATTACTTATTCTCTCCTCTGAGAAAAAAGGACTTGGCGTGTTTACAGTTACAGTTAATCTCATTTCTGATTTTTCTGGTATTCTATAATATTAGAAAATTTCTAATTATTCTTGTCAATTACAATGTACAATGCTTTGTTTATTCTCCAAGGTCTTGGATTTTTCATTTTTATTTAACAAACTAATCTATCTTGTGAACTTTAACAAACTAATCTGTCGTTTTGTTAAAAGTCACATCTGACTTTTGTGTGTAAATGATACATATAACATTGTGATCTTTTTTTATCATTTTTTTTTACATGATTTTGTGTGATTTCTGTAAGGATTTATTCGGTAACTAATTAGAGAAATATATTCCAGATACATAGCATTACTCATAACAAGAAATATATTTGCGAGATTATATTGGGCGGTATTAAATTAGTAAAATATTTAGCTAGAAAGTAATGCAAAATTAAAAGATTTACTTGTCCTGATAATATGAAATTGTAGGTACATCCTGGGAGAGTAAAATCTGCTGAATCTGCTACACAGATATAATTTCTTGGAACCTTACATAAAAGAGGATTATATTTGATATAATCAGTATTTTTTAGCATTATATGCATGATATCTTAAAACATGATAGATCTTATATTTTGTCATTCTTTAACTACATAATGTTTCATAAATTGGGGAAGTCTCATTGGCAGCCCATCTGTTTGAGTAAATGTTACAAATAACATGGTTTTTTTCAATGATTTTTTTTCATGATTTTTATGTCATTTTTGTAATAATTTATTCTATGACCAAATACTTAATTAGTTATAAGCATTCTGTTTTTAATGGAGCACAACTCTTTTGTCATTTTTTTGTGATCTCTCATGTTTCTGAACTTCTTCTAGAGCATACTTTTGAAAAAAAAAATAATTATTGCTGAAATAGGATTCAAAATTTAATAAAACAATGTTGACGCAAATAACCTAATATACTAGAATATATTTACTAGTTTAGATCTATTTCAGTAAATTTTTCACAATAAAGTGAATAAATGTTGATTAATGTAAATATTGAATACATGTTAAACGATAAATATAAATATTGAATAAATGTAGAAAAATAATTATAAATATTTTGCAAATATAAATATTAAATAATAATAAGTATTTCAGGAAGAAACTTGAGGAAGAAACAACCACAAAATATTCAACATAATTTCACTCAGATTAATAGGGAATTACATCACTTTTGAGATTTTTATGTCATCACCCAAGTTGTAGAATTTCTTCTAAAAAACATACTTTTGAAAAATAATGTTTAGTTAAAAATACTTTAAAATTTAATAAATAATGAAAAAATGGGCACAAATAAATTAATAATCATGCCTGAAAATATTTACTATATATTATCTATTTCAGAAAATATCGAGAAAGAAACGATATAGATATACATATCATAATATTTAGTATTTTAAGAACTCTATACACAACGTAGATAAATTATGATATTCCGCATGATCACATTCACATAAATTAGAGCGAATTCCACCTTTGTCTTCATTTATACAAGTTTTCGAAACTTGTTCGAAAGGATACTTTTCGAACAATAATGTTTGCTGGCATAGGCAACGAGGTAAATTTTCCTAAAATAATAAAAAGCGAATGCGATTCTATTTACTCGGACTGAGTAGAGGAGGGAAACAGCTGCTTCTACAACGACTGCAGCTGCGAAAGGAATTCCAACTCGTTCCGGTTCAACTTGTTGGAGAAACAAGAATTTATGAGTGAGAGGGACACAAATCCAAGAATATGGGATCTGTTCCTAATTCAAATTTTACATCCTTCTAACGTTTTGTTTATTGTGAAAGCTGATTGCATATTCATGCCTTATTTGTTCTAGGATCAAAAATGCGGAAATGCAGAAATATATATATATATATTTCACAGTATTTTTATTTTTTTTGCGCTACCGGATTTCTCCTCTTTTACTTTTTCTCACAAGCGAACGAACTTAATGCATTTCGGTGAATTTTGCTCTTCCTTTATTGTTTTTTTCCTCTTTCTGATTTTGATAAACAAAATAAAATATAGAGAGAAAAAAAGGGAAAATTCTTTTCTAGATTACATCCTCAATGAAGAGAAAAAAAAAAATATTTAAAAACTATAGCTCTGTTTCGGTTTTGTAGTTTTTTTTTTTTTTTTTTTTTTTTTTTTATTTTTTTTCTTGCAAACTGAGCATAATAATTGCTCGAAGGGAAAATTTAAATTCTCAGTTCACTTCCCTTCATTAAATGAAGCATTGTGGGATTTTTTTTTTTTTTTCATTTCACGTTTCCTTTTCCTCCTTTCAAAATATAAATCATAAAATCCTGCACTCAATTACTTATTCTCTTATCTAAGTAAAAAGAACTTGGCATGTTTTACAGTTACAGTTAATCTCATTCCGTATTTTTCTGGTATTTTGTTATAGTTAGAAAATTTCTAATTATTCTTGTCAGGTACAGTGCACAATGCTTTGCTTATTTTTCAAGATCTTAGATTTTTTAATTTCTTATTTACCTTTACCTGGTGAATTTTACGAAACTAATCTATCTTTTCGATAAAAGTCACAACAGAACTTTTGTGTGTAAATGATATATGTGATATTATGATATTTTTTATGTTTTTTTTTTCACATAAGTTTTCTGCATTTTTGTAAGTATTCATTCCATAACTAATTAATGATATATATTCTCGATACATAATATTATACATAACAGGGAATATATTTTTGGGCGACTTTAAATCAGTAAAACATTTAGCTAGAAAAGGAGGCAAAATTAAAGAAGTTAAGAGACGAGATAATATTAAAATGCAGGTACATTCTGAGAGAGTAATGCTGAATCTGCTGCATATATATAATTTCAGAAGCTTGGAGATTTAGATAAAAGATGATTATATTTGATATAATCAGTATATTTAGCATTATGGAGATGATATCTTTAAAAGTGATAGATAATATATTTTGTCATTCATTAACTATATATAAGTATATTAACTATATATAAGTTTCATAAAATGGAAAAGGCTCATTGGCACCTCTATCTGTTTGTGTAAATGATACATATAACATGATTTTTTAATGATTTTTTTTCCATTATTTTTGTGTCAATTTTATAAAGATTCATTCTATGAACATTCTCTATAATTAGTGATAAGTATTCTGTTCATGTTGTCGTATCTCCTGTGGAAATGAGGAAAGAGGGGTGTAACTTCTGTTTTTGATGGAGCAGCCGTAAATGATAAACGTAAATATTTATAAATATTTTGATAAAAATATTATTAAATATTAAACAATAAGTATTTCAAAAATAAGCATGAGAAAGAAAGAACCTCAAGATATTCGTGATTTCATTTATATAAATAGTGTATTATAACTCTTTTGTCGTTTTATGTGATTCCACATGTTCATGAACGTCTTCGAAAGCATACTTTTGAAAAAGTAAGTATTGCTCGATTAGGTTTCAAAATTTAATAAAGAAAATTGATAAAAATAGCCTAATAATAATACTAGAAATTATTTACTAGTTTCGATCTATTTAGGAAATTTTCCTCAATAAAGTGGATAAATGTTGAACAATTAATGTGAATAGACTACAATCAGTATAAATATTGAACAATATAAATATTGAATGCATGTTGAACGATAAATATAAATATTGAATAAATGTTGAATAAAATAAATAATGAATAAATATAGAATAATAAGTATATGTGTTGGAAAATAAAATAATGAATAATAAGTATTACAGGAATAAGCTTAAGGAAGAAACAAGCTCAAGATATTCCACCTGATTAGATTTAGATAAATGTGAATTAATTACATATCTTTCGTCATTTTATGTAATCAGCCAAGTTGTAAAATGTTTTCGAAAGACGGACACTTTTGAAAAATAATTTTTACCAGAAAAAGCTTCAAAATTTTATTTAAAAAAAATAAAACAATTGGCATAAAAAAAAGTAATATTCCTGCCAGAAAATATTTACTCTATTGTATTTATCCCAGAAAAATTTCGAGGAAGGAACAGTACACATACAAAGTTCAAAATATTTATTTTTAGACCTCTATACACAATGTACATGCATTAACATATTCCGCATGATAACATTCAGGTAAGTTAGAGTTTTTGTGCAATAATGTTCCCTGGAGGAGGCGACGAGGTTAATTTGATAAAATAATAAAAAGCAAATGCGATTCAATTTACTTGCACCGAGTAGAGCAGCTGCTTCTGTAGTAGAAACAGCTGCTTCTACAGCGATTGCAGCTGCGAAAGAAATTCAACTCGTTCCGGTTCAACTTGTTACAGAAATAAGAATTTATGAGTGAGAGGGTCACAAATCCAAGAACATCGGATCTGTTCCTAATTCAAATTTCACATCCTTATGACGTTTTATTTATTGTGAGACCTGATTTCATATCCATGCCTTATTTGTTCCACGATCAAAAATGCGGAAACTGAATGCAAAAATATATATTTTACAGGGTTTTTTCCGCGCTACCGGATTTTTCCTCTTTTACTTTTTCTTACAAATTTTCTTCTTCGGTGAATTTTACTCTTCCTTTATTATTTTTTTCAATCTTTCTAATTTTTATAAACAAAATAAACTATAGAAGGGGGAAAAAAACGGAAAAATATTTTCTAAATTAAATCCTCACTGAAGAGAGAAAGAGAGGAGAAAAAAAATTATTATTTAGACTGGAGAAAAGAAGTAAAAAAAATATTTAAAAACTGAAACTCTGTTCCGGTTTTGTAGGATTTTTTATTTATTTACTTCATTATTATTTATTTTTTAAGTAAATTGAACATAATAAGAAGTCTCGAAGGGAAAATTAAAATTCTCAGTTCACTTCCCTTCATTAAGTGAAGCATTGTGGGCATTTTTTTTTTCATTTCCGTTTCCTGTTCTTGTTTCCTTTTCCCCCTCTCAACATCCAAAACCTAAAATCCTGCACTCAATTACTTATTCTCTGATCTGAGGAAAAAGGACTTGGCGTGTTTACAGTTACAGTTAATCTCATTGCTGATTTTTCTGGTATTTTGTAATAGTTAGAAAATTTCTAATTATTCTTGTTAGGTGCAATGCACAATGCTTTGTTTATTCTCTTATATCTTAGATTTTTCATTTTTCTTTACCTTTATCGCGTGAATTTTACCAAACTAATCTGTCGTTTTGTTAAAAGTCTCATCAGACTTTTGTGTGTAAATGATACATATAAAATTATGACCTTTTTCATGATTTTTTTACATGCATTTTGTGTAATTTTTGTAAGAAATTATTCCATGACTAATTAGTGAAACATATTCCATAGTCATAATATTATTCATAACATGGAATATATTTTTCGGCCAGATTAAATCAGCAAAACATTTAGTTAGAAAAGGATGTAAATGTAAAAGAGTTAGTGCGAGACGAAAGAATATCAAAATGTACCTGCATCCTGAGTGAATAACGCTGAATCTGCGACACATATATTATTTCAGAAGCTGGGAACTTTAGATAAAAGATGATTATATTCGATATAATCATATTTTTTAATATTATTATATGCACGATATCTTAAAACATGATAGAAACTATATTTTGTCATTCATTAATAACATAAAAGTCTGAAAAAATGGAAAAGTCTTATTGGCAACTCTGTGGGTTTGTGTAATTGATACACATAACATGATTTTTTAATGATTTTTATCCATGATTTTTGTGTAAATTTGGAGAGATTTATTCTATTAACAAAAAATTAAGTAGTGTAAAGTACTCTGTTGTTGTTGTCGTATCCCTCTTGGAAGGAGAAAAGAGGGTGTAGCTTCTGTTTTTGATGGAACACTTGTAAACGATAAATGTAAATATTAATAAATATTTTAATATGAAAGAACAATATAAATATCATTAAATATTAAACAATAAATATTTCAAGAATAAGCATGAAGAAAAAGCAACCTCAAGATATTCCACCTGATTTCATTTAGATAAATATGAGGGAATTATATTTTTGGTTTTTAATTCTCAAACCTCAAAACTTGCTCAAGTTTCTAAACTTCTTCGAAAGCATACTTTTGAAAAAATAATGTTTGCTGGAATAGGCTTCAAAATTTAATACAAAAAAAATTGACGCAAATAGCGTCTTTTCTTATTTTTTCAAAGAATAATACTAGAAATTATTTTATTGTTTCTATCTATTTCGGGAAATTTTCCACAATAAAGTGAATGAATTGTTTAACAATAAATGTAAGTATACTGCAATTTGTAATCAGTTTTAAGGTTGAACAGTATAAATATTAAATAAAAGTTCAACAATGGAAGTATTGAATAAATATAGAACAATAAGTATAAATGTTGTAAGATATAAATATAGAAAAATAAGTATTTCATGAAAACACTTGAGAAATAAAGACCTCAACATATTCCACCCAATTTCACTCCGATAAATATAAACGAATCACATCTCTTTTACCATTTTATGTGATCCCCTAAATCTCTAAATTTCATCAAAAAAAGCACAATTTTGAAAAATAATGTTTACTAAAAAAAAGTTAAATTTTAATAAAAAATGAATCAGCCGGTTAAAATAAATCTATAATTACGCCTGTAATTATCTATAATTATTTATTTTATTTGATCTATTCCATAAAAGATTGAGGGAGAACCAACTTCAAGATATTGCCACTTGAACTACATATCTTTTGATATTTTGTGTTCCCCCGAGTTTCTAAATTTCTACAAATGAAGCAGATTTTTGAAAAATAATGTTTATTGGAAAAGACTTCAAAATGTAATGAAAAAATAAAAAAGTTACACAAATAAATCTAATAGTTATGCAAGAAAATATTTACTCTATTTGATTAATTCCAAAATATATAGAGAAAGAAACGATATAGATAAACATACATGCATATTTATTTATACAGATTTATTTTAAGACCTCTATAAACTATGTAGATGCATTAAAACATGCCATATGATCCCATTTAGGTAAATTAGAGGGAATTCCACTTTTGTCTGCATTTTATGCAAGTTTTGGAAACTTATTCGAAATGATACTTTTTGAACAATAATGTTCACCGGAAGAGGCAGCGAGGTTAATTTGCTAAAATAATAAAAAGCAAATTAAATTCTCTTTAGAGTAGAGGAGCGGAACAGCTGCTTCTAGAACGATTGCAGCTGAGAAAGAAATTCCAACTCGTTCCGGTTCCACTTGTCAGAGAAATAAGAATTTATGAGTGAGAGGGACACAAATCCAAGAACATCGGATCTGTTCCAGATTCAAATTTTACACCCTTCTAACGTTTTGTTTATTGTGAAAGCTGATTGCGTATTCATGCCTTATTTGTTCCAGGATCCAAAATGCGGAAATTCAGAAATATTTATATATATATATATATATATACATTTTTTTTCTACGCTACCGGATTTCTCCTCTTTTACTTTTTCTTACGAACGAACAAACTTAATGCATTTCGGTGAATTTTACTCTTTTGCTATTATTTCTTTCCCTCTTTCTGATTTTGATAAACAAAGTAAATGATAGAGGGAAAAAAAGTGAAAATTCTTTTCTAAATTAAAACCTCACTGGAGAGAGAAAGAGTGGAGAAAAAAGAAATTACATATTTAGACTACAGAAAAGAAGGAAAAAAATATTTAAAACAGAAACTCTGTTTCGGTTTTGTACGTTTTTAATTTATTTATTTTTTTACATAAATTGAACATAATAATTGCTCGAAGGGAAAATTAAAATTCTCAGTTCATTTCCCTTCATTAAATGAAGCATTGTGGGATTTTTTTTTCATTTCCGTTTCCTGTTCTTGTTTCCTTTTCCTCCTTTCAACATCCAAAACCTAAAATCCTGCACTCAATTACTTATTCTCTCGTCTTTGAAAAAAGAACTTTGCGTGTTTACAGTTACAGTTAATCTCATTTCTGATTTTTCTGGTATTTTGTAATAGTTAGAAAATTTCTAATTATTCTTGTCAGGATTACATTGTTTTGTTTTTTCTCCATGTTTTTGGATTTCGCGTTTTTATTTATTTACCTTTATGTCGGGAATTTTACCAAGCTAATCTGTCGTTTTGTTGAAAGTCTCATTGGAAGCTCTGACTTTTGTGTGTAAAATGCATAAAACGTTATGATTTTTTTAATGATTTTTTTACATGATTTTGTGTTATTTTTGTAAGGAATTAATCCGGAACTAATTAATGAAACCTATTCTAGATACGTAGTATTATTTATAACAGGAAATATATTTTTGGGCGAAATTAAACCAATAAAACATTCAGCTAGAAAAGGATGTAAAAGTAAACGAGTTATGAGGCGAGAGGATAGCAAAATGTATGTGCATCTTGAATGAGTAACGCTGTATCAACAATTATGCCATAAAATAGTTACTCAAGTTGACCTATTTCAGAACTTTTTCCACAATACAGTAAATAAATGTTGTACAATATATACAAATATTGAACAACCAGTATAAAATAAGCAATATATTTATTGAATAAATATAGAAAAATGAGAATAAATAACTTTAAATATTCAAAAAATGCAGAACAATAAATATAAATACTGGAAAATATAAATATTGAATAGTAAATATTTCCGGAATAAACCTTGGAAGAAGCAACCGCACGATATTCAACATGATTTCATTTGATAAATATGCATAAAATACATATTTTTGGCATATTGTATAATCCCCCCAGTTTCTTACTTTCTTCAAAGGAAGCATACATTTGAAAAATAATGTTTACTGGGAAAAACTTCAAAATTATTTAAAAAAATGAAAACCTTACACAAATAACCTTATAGTTATAGCAAAATTATTTCTCGATATGGTCTATTCTAGAAAATTTTCCACAATAAAGTGAATAAATGTTTCACAATAAGTATGGTATTAGCATAGAAAATAAGTATAAATATTGAATAAATATAGAACGCTAAGTATAAATATTGTAAAATATAATTGTTGAATAAAAATTTAACAATAACTATATATATTGGAAAATATAAATATTGAATAAATATCGAACAATAAGTATTTCAGGAAGCAATAATCTCAAGATATTCCACCTTATTTCATTTAGATAAATATGAGTGAATTGAATCTCCTTTGACATTTTATATGATCCAAGAAATTTCTAACGTTCTTCAAAAGAAGCGCACTTTTGAAAAATAATGTTAGCTGGAAAAATGTATGCTGACTCAATACAAAAGGAAACAAAGTAAACAAATAAAACAATAATTAAGGCATAAAACATTTACTCTATTTGATCTATTGCAGAAAAGATTGAGGAAAAAGCACTATAGATACATTTATTTTAAGACATCTGTAAACAATGTAGATACATTAACATATTCCGCATGATCACATTCATTTAAATTAGGGAGCGAATTCTACCTTTGTCTCCATTTTATGCAAGTTTTCGAAACTTCTTGGAAAGGATACTTTTTGAGCAATAATGTTCGCTGGAAGAGGCAAAGAGGTAAATTTGCTAAAATAATAAAAAAACAAACGCGATTCTCTTTACTTGGACCGAGTAGGGAAGCGAAACAGCTGCTTCTAGAACGATTGCAGTTGTGAAAGGAATTCTAACTCGTTCCGGTTCAACTTGTTTGAGAAATAAGAATTTATGAGTGAGAGGGACACGAATCCAAGAACATCGGATCTGTTCCTAATTCAAATTTCACAACGTTTGATTTATTGTGAAAGCTGATTGCATATTCATGCCTTATTTGTTCCAGGATCAAAAATGCGGAAACTGCTTATACATATATATATTTCACAGATTTTTTTCGCCACTACCGGATTTTTCTTCTTTTACTTTTCTTACAAACGAACAAACTTAATACATTTCGGTGAATTTTATTCTTCCATTATAATTTTTTTTCCCTCTTTCCTCTTTTATTCTCTATCTGGGGAAAATTATTTTCTAAATTAAATCGTCACTGAAGAGAGAAAGAGTGGAGTAAAAAATATATATATTTAGAGTGGGGAAAAGAAGAAAAAAAAATATTTAAAAACTGAAATTCTGTTTTGGTTTTGTAGACTTTATATATTTATTTATTTTTTTTTTTCGTAAAATGAACATAATTATTGCTGGAAGGGTAAAATTAAAATTCTCAGTTCACCTCCCTTCATTAAATGAAGCATTGTGGATATTTTTTTTTCTTCATTTCCCGTTTCCTGTTCTTGTTTCCTTTTCCTCCTCTCAACATCCAAAACCTAAAATCCTGCACTCAATTACTTATTCACTCATCTGAGAAAAAAAGAATTTGGCGTGTTTACAGTTACAGTTAATCTCATTTCTGATTTTTCTGGTATTTTGTAATAGTTAGAAAATTTCTAATTATTCTTGTCAGGTACAGTGCACAATGCTTTGTTTATTCTCCAAGATCTTGGATTTTTCATTTTTATTTATCTTTATCTGGTGAATTTTACCAAACTAATCTGTCGTTTCTTTAAAATTCTCATTAGACTTTTGAGTGTAAATGTTACATGTAACATTATGATGATATTTTTACATCATTTTTATGTAATTTTTCAAAGGAATTATTCCATAACTTCTTAGTGAAACATATTGTAGATACAAAATATTATTCTTAACAGGGAGTATATTTTTGGGCGATATTAAATTAGCATAACATTTAGCTGGAAAAGGATATAAAAGTAAAAGAGTTACGAAAAGAGAGAATATCAAAATGTAGGTACATCGTGTGTAACGCTAGATCTTCTACACAAATATAATTTCCTTTAGCTAAAAGGGGATTATATTCGAAATAATCAATATTATTTAGTATTCTATGCATAGAATCTTATAACTGTTTGATTAAAACTATATTTTGTCATTCATTAATAACATTTTATCAATTTGACAAATGACAAATTATTACTATTTTTCTTTGTTTTTAACTTAATGTACCACAAGCTGAGACAATCAATATTTTTTACAATCAGATAATTAATAATTTTTATTATTATTATTATTATTATTATTATTATTATTTTATTTTTTAATAATATTTTGTATTAATAAGTGTTAGAAAACAAAGATAAAATGACTAATTATATTCCCAGTTATTAATAAATATAAAGGATGGGAGGTAATGGAAAACTCATGCCACAATTATTTTTTTCCCGAAATGGGCGAGGTAATAAATTGTTGCTGTATATATATGATTTGACACATAAAATAAACATTTTAAGATCAAACTTTATTGAATTTACTAAAATCCTAATTTTGTAGGGATAAATATTTTCAAAACCTTAAGTAACATTACTACTTTTTAAATTTTTTGAATATATTTAGCTTCTGACACAACAAAAGAAATTTTTTGGATGATTTTAAGCGAGTTTCAAAAAATTACGCAAACACTTTGCTGTTTCAATGATGCACATATTTGGCATAAACATTATAATAAATTAAAAGTTCAGTAAGTAAATATTAATAATTTTAATTCCAAGCTAATTGTCGATAGTGTCCACATGAAATGCTTTGCAGACGTTTTATTTTTTTAAATTTAGATTTGATTGATTTCGCTTAGGAAATATGTTATGTTTCACAGTAGAAATAGGGCTGTTGAGAGCTTGAGGTTTTTTAATATTGGGAACTCAATTCAAATAATTTGTCTTAAAAACTACATAAATGTAGAAGATTCAGCGTTACCAAGGTTAAAGCTGGGAAATAGGCGCTGCATTACATCCACAATAATGAAAAAAATTCAGTATTTTTCCTTTATTCTTACCCCCTTAACACCTGTGCATGGATTTGCAACTACTTTTATTAAGAATTTTTCGTCTCACTCTCTATACTACATGAAAAATTAAGAGATACACTATACACAAGAAATTATGGATCAGTTTTCGTATTTCGAATCGAGTTTTTTTAGTTTGAAAACTCAATAGGTTCTAAGCAATTTTTAAGAAAATTGGATGTCATTTATGTGGAAGTTCAAAAAAAAAATTCATTTAGTAATTTATGTCGCAACAAATATTTAAGTACAACATTTTATTAAGTCTTCTTAAGGATCCTGTGTTCATGGGCAGATGTAGAGAGCAATAAGGCTCTAGTTCGAATCTGTTGATGGCATCTGTTGTAGCCACAGCTTTCCGAAATGAAGAGACTCGATGTCTAGTGTGACACCACCTCCAACTCGGATCTATAATCAGGCTTTCTGGTGGAGTTTCCGGATTTTTTTTCATACGATCCATATATTCTGGGCATTTACCCTAAAACTCCTCTTGGAAGCAATATCCACACCTATTTGGACGTCTGTGAATTATTCCTGTTGTTGTTGCTGATCCCCTTGATTTAGAATCCTAAACCAAGTCCAGTAGATCATGCTGCATCAATAGATCGTAAACTGTCCTCCCCTCATTAAACAGTTGCCTCACAGAGGCACCAATACAATCGATGAGATGAGAGGGAGACGCGATAGCCGAACAATGACAAAGAGTATATATTTTTTCTCGTCTCCATTGAAGGTCAAACTCTTAGTGTGGCCAGTCCTTAGTCTAGCTAAAGCCGTTTGAGCAGGTCTAGGACAGGAGCACTGCAAGGACATACCAGGATATTTAGCGGCGTGCCATGCATGAATGGGTGGCGACATCCAAGCGGTATTCACTCTGGCTAAAGTCATGGAATGAAACTCTGAAGCTAACAGATTGGAAGATGAAGCTTTGGGAAGTTCGCAACCTTCCCTATCGAGCAGATCAGCAATTTCATTTCCGTAGATGCCCACATGGGAGGGAATCCACTGCAAGCACACAGATACGATCTAGTCCGAAACAGCTAGTTTAGAAACTATATCCTGCCCCAATTTGTCCAAGATGCTTGGCCAATCTTTCAAATACTGTATTGTGCTCTTACTATCAGTCAGAATCCAAACATCAGGTACTTTAAAGTCTAAAGCTAGGCTCAGAGCTCCCCTTATAGCAGCTAATTTTGAGCGGAATACTGAGATGTGGTCCGGATTTCTAAAACGAATTAATTATTCCTGGATAATTCCTAAATTATTCCTGGTATACATAAATGGAACACAAGAGCTATCAATGTTCAACAACAAAACAACTTTATTAGAGTATTAGAAATGAAGCATGAGTGCAAAATCTAATCATAGGGTTTTTTTTTTAAGATTCCGCTACTCTGTGGCACTTTTTTTCATATATATATTTTTTAATTCTATTTGAGATTGATTTTCAATGCATGGTTGCTTGACAATTGCTAATAATTGGATATTTTTTTATTTCTTCTGCGACCTCATGCTGTATCGAGGGATTTCCTTGTTCAGTTCAAAGCAAATAGAAGCAACTCCACCCAACCTATAACGTGGGAGGATGAAAAAAATTATTTTCACTTAGCACGATTTGGAATAATTATGATTATTCCATTGATATTGTAACGTCTCGACTTATAATAGACCTATAACGGCTTCAACAAGGGAATAACATTCAGGTTCCTATGAATACTTTAATTTTTATTTACAAGCACTATATATATTTATATATAAACAAATAATGATCTCTGGATTATTATACAAGATATGAAAAATTAAAAATTAAATTTGATCACAAGCGCACGATTAAATCGCAAGTACAGTTCCATCCAAGGTCGGAGATTTTTCAAAGTTCTCGAGTCCACGACGAATCTAATGCACTGGTCTGCGGCAGACTTTATTTATCACACGGCGTGATACACAAAACAACAAGGGACTCACTTTGAAAAAACAGGTGTCAATAGCAATAATAACAAATTAAGGAATGATGGAAAAAATTCTGAATATTTCTGAATTTTTAATGTCATGAAATAAAAGATATTTTAACTTAACTGAGCAAATATAATGGACTGCTAAACTTTTATGTTGAAAAAATCTATTTTAGATAAATTTCTTAATTTTTGAATTGCATTTTTTATTGATATATTTTTTAAATTCTTCTTAAATTAAAAATACAAAAGTTGTAAGTTTCAATGTAGAATACATAAATAACATTACACATTTAAAAATTATACACTACATTTGTTTGGTAATAAAGGGAATATATTAACCAATGAGAGATTTTTCAGGAATAACTGCCTCGCATTTACTTGTATGGTAAAAAAAACCGGAAATCTCCCACCTTGTAACTTTGAAATGTTCTTCCATTCGAAATGCTTATAAACATGGTCACAATCACCATCGAATCTTGCTGTTTCTGAAATCAGTGATTATATTCATTTATTAATAAATCCTACTATAATGCAACTGGGATCTTTGTAATATTTATATATGTATTATCTCAGATAATCTGCATTATTTAAAATAATGAATTAGTAATGATGACTAATTTAATAGTTTAAAAAGGATATGAATGACATTCAAATGTATCAAAGGGGCCTGTTGCATAGCATCATCACCCTGTCATTACAATATGGGACGAACATCTTAGGGGTGACAAATGGTGATATGTTGCCATATTCATTCTGTAATTCAATGGACAAATATTCTGGTCAAATAATTTATAGTGACCATAAAATATGGAAACGACTAAACGAATTAAATAAAACTGTAACCACTAATTTCATTTAAAAAATTTCGTTTTATTTGCCATTCCAAAGTTCCAGAATAATATTTCTTTGGAGCGAGGAGAAGAGATTGAACATCCTTTCTCCAGGCATTATTCCTCTTAAGGAAAATCCGGAATCATCCACCAGGCAGCATGGCAGCTGATTCGAGACTTGTATATATCGTCAAACCGCTATCGAGTCTCTTTATTTCTAAAACCTGTGACTAATTCTATTCATTAACAAAAAAGTTTAATTTTATTTAGTGAAATACGAACGAATAGCTGCAATGGAACCATTAACGAACCAATAACTAATTAACAAGTAATGTAAGAAAAAATTTTAATCAATTCCTACTTTTTTTCACTATATTGCAGAAAAGTCCTTTATAAATAAAGTTGAAATTTTCCCCTTACATCTGGCGCCATCTATTATTAGATACATGTAACTTAAATCTGAAAAAAACTAAAATGAATGAATTAAATTTAATTAATGAATTAATATTTGAAAAAACTGCATTAATATCAAGTGTCATCCACAGCAAGTGTAAAAAAATGTATTTGAACTTGAATTTATGAATAAAAAGTATTTTATGAACTGTAGAAAGTTTGAACAAGATATATATAGGGAGAGTGTGAACTAGTAGAAGAAATTGAAAAAAAGGAGAAGCGATTGAACATTTTTTCTTCATACATTATCTCTCTTAAGGAACATCTGGAATCAACGCATGGCAGCTGATGCGATGTGAGTCTCTTTATTTCTAAACCCAGTGACTGATTCTATATGTTAAACAAAAAATTGTATATTTTACAGCGATAAACGAGCAAATAGCTGCAATTGAATCATTAACCAACTAATAATTAATCAAGTTAAAAAAAAAAGCTGTGACTCCTAATTCCACTCAGAAAATATATATCTATCTCTTTAAATGCCATTCCAAGGTTACAGAGGAATTAGATGGGGAAAGAAGAAACTGGACATCTCCAGGCAATATCGCTCCTAAGAGATCACCTGTCACGGGCTTAACAGGACATTCCGGTCCGGACTTGTTCGTTGGATGCGGTCACCATTAATTCCGAGGAATGTAATGCCGCTCCATGACAGGAAGAGTCCATACCACTTGATAAATGGGAAACGAATCCGTCTCGTAGAGGATTGCTCCATTAGCCATTTTCGATTGGTTTGCGTTTTGCTGTTTATTCTGAAACTTCTTTCGTTTTTGTTGAAGACTTAATGTACTCGGAGGTTTGGATCATGTTTGTACGTTTCTCCTATTTGATGAATTGTTTGGTTATCGAATTTACTTTAATTAAAATGTATAGAATGTACGTCGGTGTACATCCCTGATCCATTCCAGATTCGTAGTTTTATATCAAACAGGAAGTAACAATGAAGCTAATTTTTTCCTTTAAGAGATTCGCTGATATTTTGAGCCAGCGCGTAATGAGTCTTCAACGCTAAAAAAAGCAATCATACTCCAACGCCTGGTATTGAGTTATGTATCAGTTGTCAGTCACGCGTACGATCGTGAAAAGTAATGCTTCCTCATTTATTATCCCCTTCAATCGGCATTATATGTTAAAGGTGCATGCTGGTATTGGTGTGGAATAAAGGTTAGAAGCTAGTTATTTGCAATGTTATGGGGTTTCGAATTTATAGCTTTATTAGTTACAAAAAACTTGATGATGTAATACGAGTTGTAGAGATGATAATTCAGCAAGGTTTCATGTCCCCACCAAAAGAAATGCTCTAATAAGCTTTTAACAGTTGATGAAATTCAAATGTGTTGGCTGTGTTTTCGGCTGAACACTCAAATGGTTTTACGACTTAAGTTTTAATTTACAACTTTTATGATTTTTTTTGCATTTAATAGCAGACTCATGGACAGATAATATACATGAGAATGCTTCTTCAAATTCGGAAAGGTAAATTTCGTTACAGTCACTGCCTTCAGAAACGAGAAAAAAAAATCGATAGAAAAATTAAAATTTTTTACAGAGAGATAGGTGGTATGTTAAAAAAAATGCCTGATGTGAAAATTAAATTGTGTTATAGAGAGATAGGAGGCATGATAAAAGAAAACAAATAATGTACGATATGAATGAGAGTATTGAAAAATAATATGAAAAAAGTGGGTGGAAAAACATTTTACAGAGAGTTAAGAAGCAGGAACAAAAAACAATTTACAAAAAAAACATCATTATATGAAAAAATTGTTTTACAGAGCCAGGATGAAAAAAATTCCTGACAGGAAGAACTATTTCACAGAGATATAGAAGGGGAAAAAAAGAAAGAAAACATAATAAAAAAAGGAAAAAAAAACCTGTTTTATAGAGAGGTGAAGGAGGATGAAAAACTAATGTGAAAAAAATGTTTTATAGAGAGGTGAAGGAGGATGAAAAAACAATTTGGAAAAAATGGATTATATGAAAAAAAATGATAAGATGATGAAATTGTAAAGTATCATTGTAAAGTATCTCATTATTCAGAAAATAAAAATTACAATGGATTCAGTTTTAAACAATAAATACACTATCAGACCTAAACATGTTTTGCCAAATAATTCGAAGTAAGATTTCAGACGCCATCCCCATGAACAGATGTCACCTGCCTGTTTCCGGTGGGGCTGCGTCTTCAGGGGACACGTGCGGAGAAGCCCTCGACGTCAACAAGCGAGAAACATCCACTGGATGCACGGGACATAATTAAATCCCGAAACAATATGCTTCGCCGATCAGAACCGGGATGTCTCCAGGCCACGGAAGGACGACCTCATGATACAGATCTAACGACCGCTTCCCATGATAACCAATCAATAGGGTTCCGTCACGTCCTGAAGATGATGGATAATACCATTTCCCATCATGAACACCGAAGCGGGTGCAGTTGCTTTTCCTCCTTCTTTGGCCAGTCAACTGGTTCCAGAAACAAGAAAGGCGATCAGTGAATAGTTCCGAATGTTGGACTTTTTAGTATATTTATGCTTTGAAAATGCTAAAGTAATTTAAAAAAAATAAAATGTCCAAGAATGATTCACCAGGCTCCATGAAATTACCTCTTGTTCCGTAGCCTTATTAATTGTATTGTTCTATAGCGTCCTCATATTCTTATTAACCACAAAATACGAAGATAATATTTCCCTTTTATCTTTATCAATCCCTACGTAAATTTTGTGAACTTATAATAGTTTTTCTCTTGTTAGTGGTGTAAGAGATTTACATCAGAAATGCGAAAAACTCGGTTCTTCTCATCAAGGCAATATTATACTTTAAAAGTTAAACTTTTTGAAGATAATCAAATTTCGATGAATGATTAAGTCAAGAAGCCTGATACTGCTTGAAACTAATAAAAAAGTAATCATTTAAATGCCAGACAAATATTTTATTCAATTGCATACTCGAATTTCAGACACTTGCTTTAATAACGTGTTGTACTAGACGTAAGATACGTACACTCATGTCCATAAATTAAGGATAATGAAGTTTAGGCAAAGAAAGAGACAGAAGCAAACCAAATTTGACTTATTTGTAAAGTCTATTTATTAAACAAAAGGTAAAGAGCAAAAAAGATGCTATATGTTTGGCATAATTAATAAAAATTGCGATTTTTACTCCCTGGAGCAAATTTCAAAAAAGAACCTATTTACAAAAAACAGTATAACATGGTTAGTATGATGGTTAATATGGAGTATGTCTCCCGCACGATGCAATACAGGCCTTAGAAAGCCTAGGCATGCTGAGTATCAAATTATCAATCTGATCTTGGGGAATATTACACCACTCATGCACTTCAATGTTCCGGTTGACAGGTGGGAGTGGTTTGACGGGCTGCAATTCGTCGGCCAAGCATATCCCACACATGCTCTATTGGATTCAAGTCCGGTGAGTATGCTGGCCAATCCATACCGGCGATATCCTCCGATTGAAGGCATTCGTCTACAATGTTTGCACGGTGAGGACGGGTGTTGAAATCCGTAAACAGAAATTCAGCACCCATGGCGCCCCGAAACAAACGTACATGTTGCTCCAGAATGACATCCAGATAGATGTGGCCTGTCATCGCTACACTCTGGACATGCAGGTTAGTTCTGGAACCAAGAATAATTCCTCCCCAAACGAGCCATCCTGAACCACCGTAACGGTGTTGTTCAATGGTGCTCTCTTGGTGGTAACGGGTACCAGGAGCTCTCCATATGAAAGTCCGAAGAGAATCTGACTGCAAACTAAACCTGGACTCGTCGGAAAACATCACACCAGACCACTGTTGCGGCGTCCACAATGCATGCTCTCTACTCCAGGTTAATCGCAGGTGACAGCGAGTTGCGGTAAGTGGAACACATCTGACAGGCCTACGAGCATATAGACCAATGTTCCCTAATCGTCTGTACACGGTCTGGCGTGAAACTGTCGTGCCGGTAGCTGAAGAGAACTGATGTGACAGGTCTGATGCTGTGCTCCGTCTGTTTCTTTTGGCAGTAACTGCTAAATACCGGTCCTCATTCGGCGTTGTAACTCGGGGGCGACCTGTGCTGTAACATCTACTCACATTACCATCCTCTTGGAATCGTTGCCAAAGCCTGGAGATGACATTCTGGGCGATTGCAAGTTTCTCGGATACTTCCAGCTGGGTACGTCCACATTCCAGTCGTCCGATAATTCTACCACGTAAAAAATCAGCCAAATGCTTCCTTAGTGCCATAACTATGCGGTTATTGCACTGAAAGGCTTTTAAAGCGTTTGTGAAGAATTTTACTTCTTTGCCACCATTCCTTATATACCCCTCTCTTACACTCTCGACATTGTGACGTACTATCCGCGCCATCTGGTGGTTACCTGTAATTTGCATATTCTTCTTCAAGTTGTGTGTGATAACTCTACAAGTGAAATTTTTATTTTGGAGTTCAATTTCTGTGTGATTCTGAATTATCCTTAATTTATGGACATGAGTGTATTTGTGTATTTTTTTAATCTGTACTGTACTTAAAGCATAAAACATGCTTCTTTTTTAGATGTAGCTTTTATTTGATAATCCGCATAATGGCATGAAATTCTGATAAGTATGTCTTGTCCAAACACTAAATTTAGCATGAAGTTTAGAGGAACCCTAAGGTACCATAGTTTCTTTGAGGTATGTGTGTATAGTCTATCTGTTGCAGAAAAATGCTTTTTTATTTCTTACGCCGTAGTTAAATAAAATATGCAGCAATTATAACAATTTGAAATGAAAAGGATTATTGGATTTGCTGATTGCCAATTCGAAAAGTTGCCCATCACTTCAGCCATTCTGATAATCCTGTAATTAGGTGATAGAAGAAAGTTTATTCAAATGTCCCTTCTCATCGACAAGCACCCATATAGATACTTTAGAAATAACAGTTTGCTTACATACTTTTGGTAATAAAATATAAAAAATATGCGAATGTGATTCTTAAAGTTCAACTGTGGTGCACCCTCCAATTTTTTTAGCCTAATAAAAGCCTTCAGTAAAAGTTTCAGACTAAAAAAAAGCTTTAGGGGACGCAAATGAGTTTAGAAATTTTGAAATATTTAGCAATTTCATAAGCTTTCAATGAATTTCGCAATAATTATAGTCGATAACGCCTACTGAATGAATAAGGGTATATTTCCGCTGGTTTAAATTCCCCTACTCTATCCATTATAAGTTAAATTCATAATCAGCTCTCATGTTGAGATTGCAGTGTTTCGTCTAGACATTAGCAGACAATCTGACTCAAATAGATCACTCTGTAGTCACCTACTGACTAAGTGAAGTACTATACTTGTCAAAGTCTTTTTTTTTTTGCCATGATTGATTCATAAGATATAGTAGTCCTAATCAAAACTATTTAAATATTATATTAGTGTAACAGTAATATCGAAGTGATCAATATTTCAATTTATAACACTCTGTATTTACATCAATTAGTAAATCATCCATTTTAGCAAGATAATCTACAGTATTTAACTTATTCATCAAATGTTTTCATTATTGTGCCAAACAAACTTTTCATGTAAGAGAAAAATTCTTAACATTTCCTTTCTCTTTTACAAACATGAAATCAACATCACTATTCGAGGATTCATTCAATGCACTGTTAGTAATGTAGTGTTTCTCATTTTTGAGAAGATTACTATTCCCGCTAGATTAAAAAAGAAAACACGTGGTATATAAAGTTGAAGGAAATTTTAAAGAATTTCAAAAGAATAAAAAGTATAAAGGAATAAAACTAAAAACTCAGAATTCTTGAAACACGAATAGTGCTGAAAGATATATTTGATATTTCTGAAGCTTATACATTTAACATAATCTAAATCCAAAATAAATAATCGTTTATTTTCTCACTGACAGGATGAATTGCTAAACAGGGAAATGTAGTTAAAAATTTTCAAAAAAGTGTTTAAAAATATAAAATGTGGAGAAGATGATAAAAATTGCTATATGAAGAAATGCAAATTGGCGAATGAATATGAAGATAAAAGTAGCTCATTTGCGAGTGATAAATGTTCTTCAAAGGAAGTTTATCTTGTTATCCACCACTCAAAACAGAGATCGACAGAATAGACAATAATATTGTTGTGAGACTCAATGCATCAAACTTAAGTGGTTGAAAAGCAGCTACTGCTTTGACATTAACATTTAAGAGTGTAGGGTATAATGCATACGGGAAAAGAATATTCTATTTTAACTGGATATGGGTTGTCTGGTCTGACTCTGGGTAGTGTATAATTTGAACAAACTCTCTATTTGGAAAATGAAAGGCAGAGAAAGAAAACCCTCAAGATTTTAAAAAGATTAGTCCGCTGATTATACTTTGATTACTCACTGGAACGAACAATTACAGGCAGCTGTAGATATTAAAATATTTATCTATTAAAATATAAAATATTACAATATTCATCAAATATAGTTTTAATAGAATATGAGAACACAGGGTCATGACGTATGGTATAAGCTTTCATGCGTAATATGCAAGCAATATTATATATTGTTTTTTTTTGTAAATAAAGTCAATTAAATAAGCCTCTTATGTGTCAATAACCAATTTTATTTTATTTTAATTACATCTTAATATTGAAAGAAAAATCTCTGTACTATATATCTATCTTTATACAATCTATTTTTGACATATGCTTAAATTGTATGTATAAAAAAAATTCTGCAATATATAAATATATCAAAACAATAAAATTACAAATATATTTCAATTTTTTAATTGCAATCTTCATCAGATATTGAATTTAAATGATCGTGAAACGGGATTGGTTTATTTTATTAAAACTATTTATTTATAACATAGTTGTCCTTATTACTCTTTTAGCATTGCTTCACTGTCGATAAATAGCTTTTTAAATTTAACAATAATATTTAACTTTATAACGTTGTACTTCTTTAAAGTGAAGTATTATAATTTAGTGTTTTGTCTGTTTTATGTATGAAACAGCTGCAAATGAGATTTAAACAATGTAACTCAAAAGAATTTGTTTTTGAGAAAACACAGAATTCTCTTTGTATTAAATACCATTTTTACTTCAAAATGAGTGCAGTTAATTAACTCTTTTTTCAGTTTCAGAAACAAGTTATCTTTCTTGTGGCATTCTTCGTCTGAAATTCGTTCTTTAAAGCAAAATTAATTTTGCATAAACAACTTTTCGCAGATCCTAACAGTATTTGTACTAACTTAGAAAAGTACTTTTTTTGATGAATACGTACCAATTTTTAATTCTAGTCACACCAACAATATTTGTTTTTGATTCATTAAAATTTGTTAAATTAGTAGTGTTTGCCATACATATAAGAGTTCTTTAAGCTTTGCGACTTGTAGTTGCACTTTTACGGAGTACATTAGGAGCTCTTTAATTCAGCATTGGATAGTTCGGCATTTTATATAATCGGTCAATAATGGAGTCTTTCGAATTCGGAATTTTTCATGTGGATTTGGCCTTTTGTTGACCTTGACAGCAAGGCCACGTTAAAAGGCTGTCCGCATTTTAACATAGTGTTTTGCACACTGTCAATTTCCATTTCAATACAGAATAGATTTCTTAAATTTGCAATAATTCATAAAATGATTTTGAAGAAGATATCCCAATCATGCAGGCAACTCAATATCAGATGCTTTTTTGAAGAGGAAATATGTGTGGGTTTTTCCCACCATAAAGTAGCTTGTCTAAATTTATTTTAACTATCATTGTATATTAACTATCATTGTTGACCACATCTCTGTGTCACATGGAAGAGAACGCAGAAAATTTCCATAAGACAGCCTAAATCGTTCAGGAGCGACTTTTGAAAAATGTAATCATTATAACACCTATCAGCAAACACCTGTATAAACACAATCACCATTGTCTTTATACAGGTAATCATTATGACATAGTGTTTATTCAGATGATCACAATCACCATTGTGTACAGGTAATCATTATGACATTATGTTTATTCAGGTGATCACAATCACTATTGTGTTTATATAGGTAATCATTATCACAGTGTGTTTATTCAGGTGATCACAATCACTATGGTAATCGTTATTCAGATGATCACAAACACTATTTTGTTTATTCTGGTGATCAGGATGAGGCGGAATCAGGCGGAAGAGGAAATGTTATGGTGACTGATACATGGTGTATAGGTGTTATAAGATAAGAAAAGAGAAGAAGAAGAAGCAACGAATAAGGAATAATTAAATTTTATTAACGATATTTGTCAAAAAAAAATACACAATTTCTGCATATAATACAAACAAACAAAGAATGTTAGCTATTGGATATAAGAGGTACGGTTTCCCCCTACGAGGCATGAAATCAATGAGGCTATCAATGAGAGACTGAGGAATTATCTTGTAGAAGAGAGCTTTTCAACTGCTCAATTTCTTCTGGGCAGGGGGGGATAGGAGACTAGAAACCCTTCTCTCTGAATTGTCCCAAGCATGTTCTATTGAGCTCATGCCTGAGGAATATGCTGACCAATTTGAAGGATTCCCACCTCGAAAAGGAAATTTTCCACTACATCATCATTCCACTAGTTATCCTCCATGTGAAAGTATTCATCCCTTATTGATGCATTGTAAAGGACTAATATAGGTATCAGGATCTCATTCCTACATCGCTGACAGGTTGCCGATTCTGCTTAGTCATCTTGCTGAGAACGCAGTCACTGTTACAAAATATTTAGCACTTGTTGTTGTTGTTTTTATTTTGTTAAGTGTCGTTAAATGTTTTTAATCTACTCCTACAGAAGGAATTCTGAAGGTAGTGTTTCATTTCTTATATGAAACGTGTAGCTTTTGAAGTCACAGACAAAATCTGCATATTCTCATCTTTGCAAGCTTTATAATTTTCCTTATTATCCTCTTCTTTTCCAATTTTTGTTAAGTTGTCGATTATATAGTTATTTCATACCGAAGTCACGATATCCGCTACTTGTTTGTGGCCTGTTGGCCAATTGTCTACCTCTCTGGCCATTGATAACATAGGCTTTTCAGGTTCGAATCGCGGAGGTGGCATGGATATTTTTGCTGTTCGGAATCCACATTAAATTATAGGTAACGGTCTAATTGAATTGAAATGTGTAAAAAATGGCCATAGAGTGACAAACCAAGCCCCTATTTGTTTTGAATAGAGTGTATTTGCATACCTATTACCTTGCGCCGCGTATATGTGACTTGCATCTTTACCAAATAATGGATTCGTGCGTTACCCCTTTTATACTTAGCCTGACTGTCGCAAACGGATGTCATCTTTTCATGGGTCGAATTACACCTAATTTCAATACAGTTGGACAGTAAATCAAATAAAAAAAAGTAGCTATGAATCTCTTTAAAAAGAAAATAAGATTGATAAAAAAACAAAATAAAAAGAGTTAAGGAAAATTATTGATAATAAATAATTGCCAATAAATAAACAACAAAAATGATTAATAATTACAAAATGACAAAAAAAAAGCAACAACATTTTAATCTCTTTAAAAATCGATTATTTAAGAAAAATCGAAAAAAAACATGTGCGTATATTAATTAAAACATTCGTGAATAAATATATATATTTTTGGTCTTCTTATTATTGCATTTGCAATCTCGATAGCTGTTTAAATTTAGAACCATTGTTTTCTTTCTTGTTGCAGATGTATAAAAAGGAGGAGATCTAAGCTATCAACATGTCTGTTGCATCTGCAGTTTTGACAACGTAACTGATTAGAAAAACTTTGTGGAAACGAAAACAGGATGTTTGCTCCTGAAAAATAATTTTTCTTTTCAATGCAAGAAGAAGAATGCGACGTAATTATCTCGAGATTAGGGATGTATCTTTGTCAGAGTTTTGCACGGAGCAAAAATATTCACAATTAAATCCTTCCTATTTTCAATTTTTTGTTATAGATTACAAGATGTTTCATTAACTTACAATTTAGCATTTTTTTTAAATTTAATTTTATCACAATTATTTTAGACAAATAAAGATTAATAATAAAAAATATTTTCAAATGAAATAATTATTATTCTATTAATTGAATTTAAAATTCTTTATTTACACATTATAAATCAGATTTCATTTTAACTGGAGTTTATCAAGTTGGGATGTTTAATCAAATTACATATCTCGTAGCATTTTAAGATAAATTAATTTTTTAATTAAATGCTTAAAATGAATTATTAATTAATTTTTATAAAGATATTTATTATCTTTGAAATATTTTTGATTTCCTCCTTTCAACACATGGTACAAATACTTTTTTATTTTACAGACACAAATTATGATTTTGCATCATTTTGTTTACAAGAATATTTATGAATTGTAAAAAGCCATATTTTCTCACTGTTACCTTGATTTGTGGTAATTTGTCTAAAATAAAAAAAAAAATTCTTAAAATTGCAATCATAATTGAAAAGTAGCATTTATAAATTTTTTTTACAATATCACCATTTTTTACAATATAGTTATCGTTAAAAAATCATAAAGGTGCTAAATATTTATTATTATGCTGCTGTTGTTGTTCTAATGCAGATGGCAATACGCAGACAATTAATATTTGTGCCATAAGCAATGGTTGCACCGCTGTTATTCAATGATCACTACCCAGGAGGCAGGTGTAGCTTGAAAATAGGCTACGGACTCAAGTAACTAGTACAACGTTCTACAATAATATTAGACCGGGACTTACATTTTACCATGGATTCCGAACAACTGCAAACATCCATGGCATCGCCGAAACCCGAGCACCAGAGCGCTAGCCTCTTGGCCATCAGACTCCTTTTTTTTTTATTATTATATAGTGCATTAATATTTATTTTTTATTATTTAGTTGTGTGTTAATATTTAATTTCCTGTGTAAAGTAAGTAATCAAAAGTTCATTAAACTATAATTAAATATAAATTAATTTTAAAATTGACTCTAATATTTAAAACAGTCTTTTTATAATGTTAAAAATATAATAAATATTCAATTAATTTCTCAATTAAATTTATGATTAAAACAAGTTATTTTTGGTACATAATTCAATATAGAATTTTTACAGTATTAGAAAATCTATTATTTTACTTATTTTATATTTAAATAATAAATAATACGATTAATAGTTAAACCTAATTTAAAAATATTCTTGCTCTTTTATTTGCATGATAGTTATAATTTTATTTTTATAATCATTTGAAAAGGATTTCCTTAAATTGATGATAGTAATTATAAAATCAAAATAATTTATTGAAGTTTTTATTTTATTACATCTATCATTTAATTATGCCATTAATTATTTTATCGTGCAATTTGATAATTAAATCTTCTTTTATAACCTATAATAAAAACAAAATTTCAATTTATATAAAGCTTTCATCAAAAAATTCTCATACTTGCATAAAGTATTAATTTGGTTATATATATATCTTCCAGACATAGACGTAAATAAAAGCAATTATTATTTTAATGAAATAAATTTTTCAGAAATATGATATATATGAAATTAAATTAAATCTTTATTTAAACAAACGAGCAAAGACAATATTTATCTTCCAGGAATGTTTTTCTCTCTCCAATTTTTTTTTTTTTTTACTTATTGCATTTATTATTTTATAATTTTATATATAAGGAGATAAAGGATTATTAGATAACAAAGATAAATTAGTTAAACTTTTTTTTAAGGAAAACAGTAGCAAAATAAATAAACGCTGTTCATTTTACACTGTCATATTAATCTACTCATTGGCCTCAATATTGCTCCAAACAAGTTAATGAAAGGGTCATCCCTTCAATGAAGATTGGTTTGTATCTGTCGTTCTATTTTTGCTCGTGTGTCTCTTAAAGGCTCGTGCTCACCAAGGCGAGAAGATGCAAGCGAAAAAATTTGACCAATCACTAGCCTCACCGCGGTCGCCTGAAACCGGTTTGTAGTCCGCCGCTTGGAGTTGCCCAACTTTCAACTCGAAGCGGATCTTCACCGGGCGTAATGCTATTTCTGATGTTTCGCTGTGAAGAGGTCGAAAAAATTTTGTCGCTTGCCTCTTGAATCTTCACGTCTCTCGCCTTGGTGGGAACGCCTTAAGGCCTTAAGGCCTTAAGGCTCGTTAAGGCTCGTTCCCACCAAGCTCCAAGTTTCAACTCCAAGCGGCGAACTGTAAACCGGTTTCAGGCGACCGCGGTGAGGCTAGTGATTGGTCAAATTTTTTCGCTTGCATCTTGTCGCCTTGGTGAGCACGAGCCTTTAAGTCCCGTCCAGAAGAGAGAGGGAGAAAAACGAGTAGTCTGTCTGACCGTGGTGAACAAGCGACGCTATTTCTCGATGTGAGTGACAGGTAGTCGAAGATGACGTCTACGAGAAAACCCTTTGATGTGTAAGAAAAACGACCATGGAGCGGAGGCAGGCCATTGACCACCCCATTGAGACTAAAGGCTTTATAATTGGGTCACGGGAACTACTGAAGTTTGGATAATTCTCTATTCTGTATGTGGCTTTAAGATCTTATTAGGTGGATTTATTCGTTATAGCGTGAAGTAACCCCCGTTTCCACTCAAAATACGGGTTCATCATTCTGCGCTAATCCAACTTTTATCCTCTTTATCTGTGAATTCGACACATATGCTGCTAAGGGAGAAAAAAATGTCCTCCATCACACAACGATTTTCAATAAAATTGTTTTTTTTAACTCTCATATATAAATTTAATTTTTTTCTTAATAATCGGCTTTTATATTTCACTAATAAATTTCCTTGTCCAGTATTTTCACTCCAAAATGATCAAAAAATAATCTTTTATACGGATTTTTTTTTCTGTTTCTCATATTTCATACAAAGTTTCTTATATTTCCCAGTTATAACTTTCCCACTTCACATTCACTTTACTTTCCCATTGCATTATCACAGGCTTGAAAGATTTACTCAATGAGTAACGCAAGTTGAATCGTGTAAAGTCCTATATCTAAAAAAATAATTTAAACATTCACTTAGTGAATGGAATAGTAACTATTATTTTATACAATTTGTGTATTTCTGGTGTGGAAATTGCCTTGAAGAGTCAACAGAACATTTTATTTTATTTAGAAAAAAGAAAACTGATAAAACAAACAGATGAAGATCAGTTTTTCACCGTAGAAGGAAAAAATGGTTGCATTCCACGCACAGAACTAACATGAAGGTGTGTGTACTTCACTTCACTTTCTCCATTAAGAAAGGAAGAGAAAAAAAATGGCCAACATTTCTCCTAGACGCAAGAAAAATTTAATTTTTGCAAATGAAGATTGAAAAAAATAAATAAGGGGGAGAAAAAAAGAAGATGAAACCCCAAAGTGATCTTTCGAAGACTGAAAAAGAAATAAAGCGTGGAAGGGAAGGTTGTAATAAAAAAAGAATAAGGTCAGAACGAAATACCTTATTGGCTCCGGGGCTGCCAATTAGCGGTTTTAAATAATGGGGTGCCATTTTCAATTTTCCTTCACGCACCCCCCTCCCCCAGTCAAATTCGGTATCGGAAAATCGAAACCCCGCAAGAGTTTTCGCACCGCCAGAAATAAAGTGCGGCAATGCGAAGTCATCGAATGGGAAAAAAGAAGATTTCCAGATTCAAAAGCAGGCAGCGGTTGCGAACAGTGCGAAGAAATAGACAGTCGCAGAAAATGTAGATTTCATCATTCCCCATTGCAGTCACGGTCATGGCTGTTCTCCGTGAAATGACTGTGCGGTCTCTCTCCCCCTTTCTTTTAACGATTTTTCGCGCTGTTACAAAATTGATACTCTTGCAGCTGAACTGTAACCGCGCAGGTGGTGTTCAGGAGGAATGATGAGATGCAAATGAGATCGCGGATGTTTATTAACCTTTCACGCGTCAATTTATCTGAATGGATATTCGTGTCGCCAAAGCAAGTGTCTTCCTTGTAACTCTGGTGTTCATTTACGATGAAACTAAATCTCAGCTATAAAGAGGGTCTCCTTAAAGGAGGGATATGCAGACAAGGACACACTGCCACAATGCATGTCCAGTGGCAGTGTGGCCACGATTTGCACAACAAACACATTGAAAATTCCTATTACACCCCCAAACACAGATAATATACATTATTTTAACAATATTTGTTGCTATAACAATATTTTTAATTATTATTTCACAATTCCATGCATATTTCTATGTGTCAGGTACATTATAATTCTATAAAAATAAAAATATTTTATTTAAGAGGCATATTGACATAGGCCCCTTTATTTTAAAATTGACATCATAGAAATGTATATATACAGGGCGAAAGAATGGTCTTCTAACAGATCTCAGAATCTAGCAAACACAGAAGGATATCTGTTTTTAACAGTAGAAGAAAATATGGATGCATTTCATGCTTGATATCCGTACTCAACTAGTATTGAAAGTTCTATCTTGAAATGCATACTATATCTCCGAAAATACGTAAAGGACATTAAACTTTCTCTTAGTGAATAATTTCCTACACTTTTATATAGTTAATGCATTTCTGTTATGTAAATTACCTTTAAAAGTTAATCGAACAGTTTATTTATTTAAAAAAAAAACCTAAAAGACACAGATGAAGATTTGTTTTCTACTGCGGATGAAAAAATTGGTTGCATTTCATGAATGATGGTTGTACTCATTGAGTATTGAAAGTTGGATCGTGTAAAGTCATATATCTTAGAAAATAAGAAACGGACATTAAATATTCACTTAGAGATTATATCTCTATTGTACTATATAGTTTGTACATTTCTGCTATGGAAATTGCCTTTAAAAGTCCACAAAACATTTCATTTTATTTAAAAAACGCAGTTGAACATCAGTTTTTCACATTAGAAGAAAAAAAATGGTTGCATTCCTCGCTGGGAACTCGTATGAAGGCTTCTGAGCATTATTCAATTTTCTCCATCAAGAAAGAAGAAAAAAAAAATGGCCAACATTTCTCCCAGACACGAGTAAGAATGTAATTTTTGCAAAAAAGATTGAAATGAAAAAAAAAAGAAAAAACGGACAAGAAAAAAAAAAAAAAAAAACGGACAAGAAAAAAAAAATGAAGATGAAAACCCAAAGTGATCTTTGGAGGACTGAAAAAGTAATAAAGCGTGGAAGGGAAGGTTGCAATAATAAAAGAGGAAGAAGTTTAGAACGAAACACCGCATTGGCCCTGGAGCTGTCACTTTGCGGTTATAAATAAGGCGGTGTCGTTTTCAATTTTCCCTCTCGCACCCTTCCCCCAGTTAAATTTCGGTATCGGAAAATCGAAAACCGCGCAAGAGTTTTCGCACCGCCAGAAATAATGTGCGGCAATGCGAAGTCATCGAATGTGAAAAAAGCAGATTTGCAGATTCAAAAGCGGGCAGCGGTTGCGAACAGTGCGAAGAACTAGACAGTCGCAGAAAATGTAGATTTCATCATTCCCCATTGCAGTCACGGTCATGGCTGTTCTCTGTTAATATGACTGTGCGGTCTCTCTCCCCTTTTCCTTTAACGATTTTTCGCGCTGTTACAAAATTGATACTCTTGCAGCTGAACTGTAACCGCGCAGGTGGTGTTCAGGAGGAATGATGAGATGCAAATGACATCGCGGATGTTTATTAACCTTTCACGCGTCAATTTATCAGTATGTATAGTCGTGTCGCAATGCGAGGGTCTTCCTTTTAGGTCCGGAGTTCATCTGCACCGAAACAAAATTTCAGCGATAAATAGTATCTCTTTAATGCTGGGATATACAGACTAGTAAAAGAAGGACATGGACTGCATGGTCTGCTTGGTCACTATTTACAAAAAAAAAATGCATTGAAAATTACTGCACAGGTTCTTGGTTGAAGTCCTGGCGATGTCATGGAAGTTTGTAGGATTCGAAATGCACTTTAAACCGTAGGTCTCGGTTTAATATATATTATAGCTTTTTATCATAAATCTGTTACTTAATGTGCCTTTTTTTTATATTTAACAAATACCTTGCAATTATAAACGACACACTAAATTATGATCTTGGACATCATGAATTAGTTGAAAACAGGCAATAAATCGCATTTACTACAATGAAACGAAGTTTCAGCAGTGGACAGTGTTAAAGCAAGGATATACAGAGTAGTAAATGGCATGGATTGTGCAGCTTATCGACGATTTCCATAAAATTAACACACCGAAAATTACTATTATACTTACACACAGAATTTATATATATACATGTATTATTTTTAGCAATATATGGACGTTAATTGGGACCTGAAGGCCTATTGACTAGCGCTCTGCCGCTCAGTTCCCCAGGTTTCGGGTTCGAATTCCGTCTGTAGCATGTATGTTTAATGTGGATCGGAATGCACTTCATGCCGTAGGTCCTGGTCTAATATGGCTTTTGGTCATAGGGTTTACAACCGTACCCCGTAAAAAGAAAAATATATCTCGTCTCGTAACTTGTCAGGAGAGCAGACGGGCTCTGCTCGCAATGGGACTGTTGCGCCATTGATGATGAGTGTATCTCAATATTTTTTTTTTTTTTAATATTATTTCGTAATCGCATGCTTATTTCTATGTATCCGGTACATAGAAAATTAAAAATAATTTATTTAAAAGGAATCTGTTTTATTGACTCATGTCTCTTTATTTTACAATTTCCACCCCAGAAATATCTTAGGCAACTGAATAAACATGAGACGAACTTTAAGAGGAATGCGTGCTTGGAAGTGACGCTTAATTACATGTCTTAGTGAAAAACTGGGTGCAAATGAACTTGTCAAAAATTGAATTATTTTTAAAAAAGAGTAAATTGGTTAAGGAAAAAAAAATTTTCACTTCACATTTGATAGTTGTATTCAATGAGTATTGAAAGTTGTCTCGTGTAAAGTCAAAAAATAAGTAAAGGTTATCACAGAAAATAAGTACAGGCTATTAAACCTTCACACACTGAACAGTTGCATTTTCTTTTATATAGTTTGTCTATTTCTGCTATGGAAATTGCCTTTAAAAGTCAACAAAACATTTTATTAAAAAAAAAAAAATAGAAAAGAAAAAATAAAACCTATAAAACACAGATGAAGATCAGTTTTTTACTGTAGAAGAAAAAAAAATGGTTGCATTCCACGCGGAGTATTCATATGAAGGCTTGTGTACCTTACTCCATTTTCTCCATCAAGAAAGGAAAAAAAAAATGCCAATATTTCTACCAGACGCGACAAAAATGTAATTTTTGCAAAGAAGATCGGAATGAAAAAAACAAGATAAGAAGAAAAAAAAGAAGATGAAAACCCAAAGTGATCTTTGGCAGACCTAAAAAGAAATGAAGCGTGGTCGGGAACATTGTAATAAAAAACGAGGAGAAGGTTAGAACAAAATACCGTATTGGCCCCGGAGCTGTCACTTTGCGGTTTTAAATAATGCGGTGTCGTTTTCAATTTTTCCCTCTCGCCCCCCTCACCCCCAGTTAAATTCGGTATCGGAAAATCGAAACCCCGCAAGAGATTTCTCACCGCCAGAAATGATGTGCGGCAATGCGAAGCCATCGAATGGGAAAAAAACAGATTTCCTGATTCAAAAGCGGGCAGCGTTTGCGAACAGTGCGAAGAAACAGCCAGTAGCAGAAAATGTAGATTTCGTCATTCCCTATCGCAGTCACGGTCATGGCTGTGAAATGGCTGTGTTGACGATAGTTTAATATCTAAGTTTATCTCAATAGTTTAATATCTAAGTTTATCTTTTAATATCTAAGTTATCTAAGTTAATTTAAGTTATACTAATATATATATATATATATACATATATATGGAAAACAAAGTATGCGAAGAGATTTTCTACTAATGTTCACTGTTTGTCCAGCAGTTAATAATGTAATTATTATGTTTAATTAAAACTAAAAAATGCATGTACATATTGCAATAAATAATTAGTATAAAAATATCCTATCTTTAAATAGACGTGTCTTCAATATGCATAATATCTTTTGTTTTAATGCTATACTTTTTTACCCACAAATCCTATGATAGTATGTAATATACATACTATTATATTACTGTAAGCTGAGAACCAGAACTTAATATATATATATATATATTAAGTTCTGGTTCTCCACCCACAGTTGCGCCATCTGCCTTGTGGTGCCCGCCTACATGATACACCTTATCTATCAGTTGGCTAAGTGATCAACATCAGTTCATCAATACATTATTACAAAGAATCCTTTTGGGACGGAAGAGATACACTAGAAACGATAAGCATACATAGTGCACAAGTTCATAAAGAAGACCTGAAATTATTGAAATTGTGCGTGATTTTTTGACAAATTATTGTAGGCCCTGTAAAATCAACAAACAAACGATTCGAATCATTCTGCATGAAAATTTAGGCACAAAAAGGTTTATGCTACATTTGTTGCAAACAATTTAATTAATGAACAAAATTCAAATTTGTACCACAAAAGCCACTCGTGTATTCACTAAATGTAAATTGAATAAAAAACCGTATAACAAATCCATTATAGCATTCTCATAGCGAAAAAAACCTGAAATGTCTCGCATTCACCCTTCTTAGACATAAAAATAAGAAATAAATGATTGTTAAAGATTCGAAACACTCAAAAGCTGCAGCAACGAAACTGAAAATCATTAAAAAAAAAAAAAAAAAAAAAAAAGGGTTGAACAGCGAGAAAGGCATTGGCATATCAAAAAAGAGCATACAAATTAATACAATACATGAAATTTTTTCCGGCAGATCCATAATGCCCTAAGGAAATTACTAAATCCTAAAAAAAATACTTATAAAAACCTAAAAGAAATTACTTATAAAGACCTGACGATGGCTCTATAAAAAATGCGTGCCCTACGGGTATTATAAACCGCATTATTTCGTTTTTTGGTTGGCTGAATCCAAGATAAAAACACTTTTGCGAGGTATTCCTATAAAAAGGAATAGAAAGGTAATTATTTATATAGAAAAACTAGCAGAAATGAAGAAAACACACACACATATCTATCTATCTATATACACTCATGTCCATAAATTACGGATAATTCCAGAATCACACAGAAATTGAACTCTAAAATAAAAATTTCACCTGTAGAATTATCACACACATCTTGAAGAAGAATATGCAAATTACAGGAAACCACCAGATGGCGCGGATAGTACGTCACAATGACGAGAGTGTAAGAGTATATAAGGAATATGTATGTATATAAGGAAGAATAAGGTAAGTATGTATATAAGGAATGGTGACAAAGAAGTAAAATTGTTCACAAGCGCTTTAAAAGCCTTTCACTGCAATAACCGCATAGTTATGGCACAAAAGAAGCATTTGGATGATTTTTTACGTGGTAGAATTATCCGACGACTGGAATGTGGACGTACCCAGCTGGAAGTATCCGAGGAACTTGGAATCGCCCAGAATGTCGTCTCCAGGCTTTGGCAACGATTCCAAGATGATGGTAATGTGAATAGATGTTACAGCACAGGTCGCTCCCGAGTTACAACGCCGAATGAGGACTGGTATTTAGCAGTTACTGCCAAAAGAAACAGACGGAGCACAGCATCAGACCTGTCTCGTCAGCTCTCTGCAGCTACCGGTACGACAGTTTCAAAGCAGACAGTGTACAGACGCTTCGGGCAGATTGGTCTATATACTCGTAGGCCTGTCAGATGTGTTCCACTTACCGCAACTCACTGTCGCCTGCGATTAACCTGGAGTAGAGAGCATGCATTGTGGACACTGCAACAGTGGTCTGGTGTGATGTTTTCCGACGAGTCCAGGTTTAGTTTGCAGTCTGATTCTCGCTGGATTTTCATATGGAGAGCGCCAGGTACCCGTTATCACCATGAGAACACCATTGAACGACCCCGTTACGGATGGCTCGTTTGGGGAGGAATTATTCTTGGTTCCAGAACTGACCTGCATGTTCAGAGTGTAACGATGACTGGCCACATCTATCGGGATGTCATTCTGGAACAACATGTACGTTTGTTTCGGGGCGCCATGGGTGCTGAATTTCTGTTTATGGATGACAACGCCCGTCCTCTCCGTGAAAACATTGTAGACGAATGTCTTCAATTGGAGGATATCACCCGTATGGATTGGCTAGCATACTCACCGGACTTGAATCCAATAGAGCATGTGTGGGATATGATTGGCCGACGAATTGCAGCCCGTCAACCCCCTCCCACCTGTCAACCGGAACTTCGGAGGGCATTGCTTGATGAGTGGTGTAATATTCCCCAAGATCAGATTCATTTCACAGGACAAAACACAAGCAATTGTATTTGGGAAAAAAAAAAGGATCGTTAAAAAGAAAACCAATCTTGAAATTTGGCAACTGGTCAATAAAATGCAACCCAACACTCAAATATTTAGGAGTTATATTGGATCACAATCTAAGCTTCCTCCCTCACATTCAACATCTGAAAAGTACCCTCCTAATTCAATCTAATAAATTGGCAACCATGTCAGGTAGAGGATGGGGTATCAACCCCAAATTCTCCAGACTATGGTACAAATCGGTGGCGGAGCGGATCATATGCTACGCAGCTTCAATATGGGCTGATAACATTACAATAAGGAAAATCAAACTACTCAACTCTATACAGAGACATTTTGCTTTAAAAATTACTAACGCGTATAGAACTTCTCCAACCTCAGCTTTGCTAATTCTAAGTGGACTAGAGCCGACCTACCTGGTAGCAGCAAGGGCAGCTACATTTACAAAAATCACACGGCTCAAAATTAATGCATCTTTTCATCATCACACATATCAACATAATGATTTTCAAGAATCAATTTCACAGTGGAGCGAACCTCCATGGGCCAAACCATCTCAAATTTTAAAAAATACAGAACAAAGAAACAGTGATCTTCACATTTATACAGACGGATCGAAATTGGACAATAGGGTAGGCTCAGCCTTCGTAGCATTTAACAACGAAACAGAAATTCACACATGGCAAGCAAGCCTTCAAGGCCACAACTCAGTATTCCAAGCTGAACTTCATGCAATCCTCAATTCCTTAATATGGCTCATAAATACTAACTATAAAAGAATTAACATCTTCACGGACAGTTATTCATCTCTCACAGCCATCAACAGATTTTTTAACAAAAATAGTCAGGTTCAAGATATCAGAAATCTATTATACACAATCAACAACAAATCAATCAGCCTATTGTGGATCAAAGCACATGTCGACAACAAGAGTAACGAACGTGCCGACTTTCTTGCCAAAGAAGCGACAAAGCAAACAATACATCAATCTCAATTAAAAGGCCCAACAAGCCTACTGAAAAGAGAACTAAAATTGAATAGCCTTAAGATCTGGCAAGAAGAATGGGACACTCAGCTTACAGGAAGAAGAACCCATCAATTTCTTCCAACAGTGTCAACGAAGATGTCCATAAATACATATCTAAAATACTTTGTAACAGGACATGGTCCCTTCCCCGCGTACTTATACAGGTTCAATATTAAAGATACGGACAACTGCATTTGTGGTGAAACTGGCACGCCGGAACACTATCTCTTCTCCTGCTCTTTAACAGACTCAAATCACGTTATCCAACCAAATCCAGATACATATGCAACCTGGGCACAAAATGCAGCATTCTCCAAAACAATAAAGGAAAAAATTATTAAAGTGATGGACTTTGTAACCCATAATATAGACTACATTACACAATAGAAACAAAAAGCATGTTCTTAATCTATTATTGTATCTATATCCCCTAACAGCTTGTGTAATACTAATTACCATACACAGCCATTTCCTTTAAATAATTGTGTTAACAATTTTATTGTACATATGTAAATATCAGTAATCTTTCTCTTAGTTGTCTAATTTTTGTCTATGATTTCTTTTGATTTTCTATGATAGATTTCTATAAGTAGTTTTAGTAGAGTGATTGCTGCCGATGGCCATAAAATGTGTGCTATTCGCCAGGAATCACTCAAACAGGCCTAAAGCAAGAGTTCTTAGAGCTCCTCACGATTGAGAGCCGTTCTGGTGTGTTTATATGCACCAGACAACTCCCAAAGCGGAACGAACCCAGTGATTATCACTGATTATCAACAGTGTACTCAGCCAAAGGGCTGCTTGCGTTGCCCAGAGTGGTTCTTCAATCCTCCCTTTCCATAGATGTGCACCCAACACTGAAATCTCGTTAACTCGGGAAGGCCAGTGGCACGCCTGCGGCGTTCAAGATCAGATTCATAATTTGGTACTCAGCATGCCTAGGCGTTGTAAGGCCTGTATTGCATCGTCCGGGAGACATGCCCCATATTAAATATCACACTAAACATGTTATACTGTTTTTTGTAAATAGGTTCTTTTTTAAAATTTGCTCCAGGAAGTAAAAATCGTAATTTTTATTAATTATGTCAAACATATAGCATCTTTTTTGCTCTTTACCGTTTGTTTAATAAATAGACTTTACTAATAAGTCAAATTTGTTTTGCTTCTGTCTCTTTCTTTTCCTGAACTTCATTATCCTTAATTTATGGACATGAGTGTATATAGTATATATAATATTCTTGATATATTATTATATTACATTCCTGATAACGGTAAATCAATTACATAATATAATAAAAGGCAAAGAAAGAATATGGTGATTGATATTATATACATTTAATAAACCTTTCAGTGTATGTTTCGATTTTAATAGAAAACAACTGTAAAAGCCATAAGTTAAATTTTTATATCAATTTTTTATATCCAAAAACGTTTATTTTCCAGTTTTTTCATTTAATATATGTTTATTTAATACACTTAGTGTATTATTTAGCAACCATATCTACTTTGCCATTTTGAAATAAAGCAAGGTTTTCTTAATAAAAAATGTAAAGATCATAAACCTATTCAGACCTACACATTATTGACTAAGGATCTAAACTTTGTAAGTAAAGAAAATTTAAATAAAATAACATGAAATATTATGTTAATATATTGAATTGGATGTTTTTATAATATTTAAAAATTTACGTTTTATATTTAAAAACTTTAATACAATCTCTACCATAGTCTGAGCATTCTGGACTTAAAGAAATCACCTTTATTTACGAGTTATGTTTTTAATTAACATAGATTTAAACGTTAAGATTTATAGGGTAAATTATTGATATTCCATTTTTCTTATTTTAATATTGTTTTTTTTTTTTTTTTTTTTACTTTTGGATGTATATATTATCCTTTTATAAGTTAGTCATAATAAACTTTTTGGTACGAATTATACAAATTTTCTAAAAACAAAATTAATTAACAATAAACTTCTTCTCTTAAAATCCATTATTTATTTTATAGAAATTTTGGATTTTCCTCAGGATAATTTTTTCCCTTAATAAAGAAACTATTAGCATACTTCTAATACGACGACAAACATTTTATGTAAAAGCAATCTTTTTATTTCCCACCAAATTATGATACTTAGATTTTATGACTTTTGTAGTGGTAGAAAACATATATTTATAGCAGATTAAGTTTCAATATTCTTTACACTGGACATGCCAAAAAAAAAAATAATTTTCTTGAAAAATGTCTATGCATACTCCAAATACTTTATATTATGTTTAAGAAGATGCAATACAAAGTTAATTGTTTAAAAAAAGCATGGGGTTTTTTTTCAAGACGCTGGACTTTTCAATGTAGAGTTATAAATATGCATAATTAAAAATTATCAGTTTAATTTTTGCTTTCTTTTTTCTTTTGGAACATAAAAGAACTAGCTGTTCGAGATTCGTTTAATATTCTTAATTATGTTCCAAAGGTCGATATGCAACGATTACTTGATAAGTAAATTGGTCGCCAGATGGTCGTGAGGCAGAATTTCCAAAGACTTTTTACCCTCTTTCTCGGAAACAAAGGATGCTGTCTGCTCGCCAGCTGATGTGGAAGTTTTCCTAAATATACACTCACAAAAAAAATTTTCCAGAAAGAAATCGGTTTCTGAAAATAGTTCCAATAAAAGGTGTAGAAAAAAAATAAAAATAAAAAAAATATTCCTGCAACTTCCGTGAGAAATTTACCTCCGAAAACTGAATATTTGTCCTCTTTGTCTCATGATCCTAGTTGGAATCTAATTATGGATATAGTATTTGATGGAAAACTTTTTTACAACAAAGAACACTGCCCCAACAATAAAAATTGTTTCTAATTATATGCTCAACGATGGCAACGATTATGAAGCGAAGCAAAAAAGATTAATCGATATAGCGTTCGTTGGAGTATTAATAATCTGTTAAGTATCAAAGTCTGTTTATTTTAAGTATCGGGAATAAATTTTGCTGAGAAGATTTTTTTATTTGTTTTCGTTTTATTCTCTTTCCCAGTTTACTTGGTTCGTTGTTCTTATTGTCCTGGCATTAAATTTTGGGAAATTCTAATGAGAAGCAAGTGTTCAAAGGAACCTTTTTCTGAACTTTGCTTCTTAATTAATATTCTTCTGACTTTGGATAGTTTGGAACTTTCTTTGTGTCTCTGGTTTTCATTTCTTTCTTAAATGTTTGTTTACTAATCAAAAGTATATTAGAAATTGTTTCTTGTGTCTTCGTCATATTTTCTTTGGCATTCAGAATATTTTTTTTTTTTGAAATTAATTGACGTGTTAAAACTAAAGTAGACTAAACATGATATTTTAATTTTCTTTTGACTTTCAAATATTATGCATTTCTTCTTAAATATTTCGTGATTTTTTTTTCTTTGTGAAGTTACATTTTTTATTTCTATTGTAACGTCTCTGCCTATATTAGATCCATAACGGGCTTCAAGAAGAGGGCCACTTTCAGGTTCATGGAAATATTTAATTTTTTTTATAAGCACTATATGTGTATATACAAATAATGCTGTCTAGGTTTTTGTACAAAGAAATTAAAAATTAAAATAAAATTTGACCGCAAGTACACGATTAAATAAGTACAGTTCGCTCCAAGGTCGATGAATTTTCTGAGTTCTCGAATCTACGTTGAATCTAATTACCTGGTCTGCGGCAGGCATTAATTATCCCATGGCGTGATACACGAAACCGCAAGGCGTTCACTTTGGAAATAGGCGGAACCTCCGGCTTCTTCAGTCACTTCGGAGAAATCAACAAAAACAATATTTTTGGTCTACTCATCCAGCTCCGTCTTCTTCTCCAAAATCCTCCTTTTAAGACAATCCTTCAAGATGTGTGTGTGGGGGGGTCAGCTTCCTTCACTTCTTCTTGGAGTAGACATTTCTCAGCTTGTGGTTTACTACCAATTACAATGAAACAACTCATGGTATAGTTCATATTAAATCTATAATTTTTTCCACCTATGAAGGTCACACAGACATTCTCTAGTTTCTTAGTCTCATTATACATGATAACGAATATCTGCCAACAGATTTGAGTGACAGGTTGTTCTATTTAGAAAAACACACTAATTTCATGTAATATAACTACCCACAATACTGCTTGTCTGCTGTCAAATATGAGTGATGGGGTATTATGTACTTGTCAAGTACAGTCCTCCCTCCTGGGAATGAAATGCCAAAATACTTCTCTTGAGAAACATATTCTACACTTTTAGTAAATAAACGAATATAACTGTGCAATCTAAATTTAAAGATAGTGTTAAAAATCTTTAAATTCCGAGGAAAAAAAAATGCGAAATATAACAATCTAAAGTACAGGAAAAGAAATAGTCTAAAAAATCAGGAAAGTATTATTATCAAACCAGTTTCTTTCTAATTTATATATGTATATAAATTAGAAAAAAATTGAAAAAAAATTTAAAAATAATAAATAAAAAAGGGAATAAATACGAATTGTGCATAAATTGTAGCAACTAATCTGAAAATCATTTAATATACGCAAACATCAAAAGGTTAAATGGTAACAAACTGCGTTGCTTTATAAAAATAGAGCATAAAACCTGAGTGAATGCAAGGTTGCATTATGTAAAGACTAAAATCGACTACGTGACTGCTTGTAATATGACCGACCGTCTGACTGTAAAAGAATCTCAAGATTTCACTGATGCCATTAACTAAATATTATACAATTATTGTATTGTATGGCAGCAATATTTCAACAAAACTGGTTATTAATCTTAAATTCTATTAATATTATGTGGATGCAGTTTTAATTTTGCCTTCAGAAAATGATGAAATGGACTCAGTTATCAATATAGCGTAAACTCACAGGATCTTTTATATTTTACAAAAAATATTATGAATGAAATGAAATTTTATATATATCTTTCATATCCTCCAAAAAAAATGGAAAAAATGTTCTAAAATATTAATTAATGGAAATAAGTATACTTTACCCTTATTTAAATGAAGTGACAATTAAAATTATGAAAATGTTCTTTTTTAGGTTTAAGCAATTTCCTAATAGTGGAAAAAAGATTATCATATTTAAAAAATTAAACAAATATTTCATAATTAAAAATGGGGTTAAATAAGTGGCACACAATTATATCTGGGATTTGGAAGTATATTTTGAAAGAAGTAATTTATAATGTATATTTATAACTCCGCGAATGGAATAAATTTAAAATCTGTAAAAAAATTTTAAATTCGTAGTATTTCTAGTTCGAACAAATGTAAAAAGTTGGAATAAGTTGCACCTATGCACTGTATTCAAATGGAAATTCACCTTTTAGAACGATTGCTGATAGAAATGCTTGATTGCTAATTGAATTTATAGAAATGCTGTTTTTAGAAAGATTTTCAAATATCAGTAACTGTCTTTCCCATTTCCACAATATTGTGCAAATTTCATGTTTTAACGAACTTTTCTTTAACTATAAAATTTTCTTAGATAACATTCGAACGGGCATCCGTGTTACTTAAAATTCATATAATTTCCTTTATATAGCAATAATTATTCTTTTTATTTAAAATGCACACTCGTAGATCATTTTTAAAACTGTAATAAACCTAAACAAATTATGTATTTCAAGAATTTAAAAGGATAAAAATGTACATTTTTCCAGTAGAAATTTTTAAAAAGCCTCAGATAATTTACCTTGGTAAGCATTTTTATTGGATAAAAGTTATAAAAAGATTACGTCATTTTTAGATTTTGTACATCATACTTTAATATTTTAAGCACACATAAGATCTTTCACAGACTTTTTAAATTTTTTCCTGCGTTTAGAATCTTTTTTTATTAACAAATGTTTTTTTTTAATTGAAAGCAACATCTTTGAAGTAAATAAATATATAAGACTTTTATAAATATATAAGACCTTTAATTTTTTTTTCAAGGTTAAAAGAGAAATTTTTTTTTGCAATAATTAGTAGATTTTATTTTTCATTCATTGGATTAGAAATCAAAAGTTATCTGCAGTCAGACAGGTTTTCTTTTATAAAGGGGGAGGGAACTGATGAATATAACTTTAAAAAACTTGCTTTGATTTTATAAATATTAGTTAAAATCCTACTTAAAATAAAAACTTTGAAATGGATATAAAAATTATAATTTAATTAGTTGCATTTCTTGATAAAGAATCCAAGAATTTTCTTATGAATTTGTAATATTCTGTCAAAATTAAAAAAATAAATTTAGTCTTACACATTTATTTTTTAATAAAAAGAGAAAAAGAATATAATAATAATCTAAAGATTTGAAAAACAGGAATCGTTTCTGAGCGGCAACGAGAGCAAGACGATAGAAGTTCGAATCCTCTGGTGTCATTAATGCTGTCAATGCCTTAAAAATGAGGAAACTCGATGGCAATCGTGATCTGTGCAAAGCGATAGTTAGTATGCTTGGAGAAAATTTTCTGGTTTTCTTCAAAACGACACGCAAATGCGGAACAATTACTTCTGAAAGTCCTTCCAGAAGCCATCATCCCCTCATAACTTATCGATTGGCTGTTTGTTGTATGGGGTAGGTGAGGCCTACAGATGTTTAACAAATATATGATTTATGAAAAACTTTTTATTATTTTTGTATCATATACAGGGATAAAAATTGTCCGGAAAGGAAATTTAAGTCCATATCACAAATATTAATTAATATATTTTATATAGGATAAAATACAGAAATAATTATTAACTAAGATGAAATAATAAATTTCTTAATTAAAAAATGTTTTATAAATTTAAAAAAATTTAATCTTTTACTATTTTTAACGCTATATATATATATATATATATATATATATATATATATATATATATATATATATATATATATATATATATATATATATATATATATATATATATATATATAACGCTATAGCGCTATATATATAAATATATATATATACATCTCAAAGAACAAATAAAATAAAATAAAAAATTTAAGTCAATTCCTACTTTTTTTTCACTATATTGCAGAAAAGTCCTTTAGAATCAAAGCTGAAATTTCATTCTTACATCTGGTGCCATCTGTTATTAGATACATGAAACTTAAATCTGAGAAAAAATTAAAATTAATTAATTTAAATAAATTATTGAATTAATATTTGAAAAAACTTCATTAACATCCAGTGTCATCCACTGCAAGTTGAAAAAAAATGTATTTGAACTTAAGTGGATGAATGAAAAGTATTTTATTAACGAATGAAAATTTGAACAAGATATATAAAGGGAGAGTGTGAACTAATATTAGGAACTGAAAACACAACTAACGAAATGTTTAAGAAAAAATGCATCATATTTCAAACTCAAAAGAAAATAGAAATATCATGTTTAGTCTACGTCAGTTTTTATCATGTCATTTAATTTTAAAAAAATTTGAAATAAAAAAAAATGTTCTGAATGCCAAAGAAAATATGTCGAATACAAAACAATTTCGAATATACATTTGATTAGTAAACAAACCTTTAAGAACGGAATGAAAATCAGAGATACAAAGAAAGTTCCAACATATCCAAAGTCAGAAGAATATTAATTATGGAGGCAAAGTTCGGAAAAAGGTTCATTTGAACTCTTGCTTCTCATTAGAATTTCACTAAAATTTGATGCCAGGAGAATAAGAACAAAGAACCAAGTAAACTGAGAAAAAGAATAAAAAATAAAAATAAAAAATTCTTCCTAGCAAAAGTTATTATCGATACTTAGGATAAACAGACTTTGATACTTAACAGATTATTAATACTCCAACGAACGCTATATCGATTAATCTTTTTGCTTGGCTCATAATCGTTGCCATCGTTCAGCATATAATTAGAAACAATTTTTATTGTTGGGGCAGTGTTCTTTGTCGTGAAAAAAGTTTTCCATCAAATACTATATCCATATTTATATTCTAATTAGGACAAGAGACAAAGAGGGCAAATATTCAGTTTTCGGAGGTAAATTTCTAATGGAAGTTGTACCCTTTTAAGTTGTGTCCTCCCTTTATTGGAACTATTTTCCGAAATGGATTTCTTTCTGGAATTTTTTTTTGTGTGTGTATGTTTAGGAAAACTTCCACATCAGCTGGCGAGCAGACAGCATCCTTTGTTTCCAAGAAAGTGGGTAAAAAGACTTTGGAAATTCTGCCTCACGACCATCTGGCGATCCATTTACTTATCAAGTAATCGTTGCATATCGACCTTTGGAACATAATTAAGAATATTAAATGAATCTCGAACAGCTAGGTCTTTTATGATCCAAAAGGAAAAGAAAGCAAAAATTAAACTGATAATTTTTAATTATGCATATTTATGACTCTACATTGACAAGTCCAGCGTCTTGAAACCTGAGCTAATGTTTTTTTTTAAACAATTAATTTTGAACTACATCTTCTTAAAAGGAATATATGTATAGACATTTTTCAAGAAAATTATATTTTTTTTTGGCATGTCCAGTATAAAGAATATTGGATGTAGTTTAAATGTAGTAATGTGTCAAAAATTAAGACCAATTGGTCAATTTAAATTTCCTGTGTATGGTACTTCAATTTTTTTCTTTTTTAGGTTGTTGGCTCTTTCCTTCACATATGTGTGAAATTTTACGTCAAAATATTCATTAGTGTTTGAGTTACGCTTGGTTTTGTGACATGCTAAAACTGATTCCGGCGATTTTTGAAATGTCTGAATTATTTGTGCAAGAACTTCGTTCGCAGAAACGTATAGAATGTTGCAGAAGGCATTTGGTGAGCATTCCAATAAAACAAAGAAATACTTAGAAGCGGTAAAAACAGTTCAAAGAAGGCAGAGAACGCGTTGAAGATCAAGAGCCCTCTGGTTGACAAACAACCTCAACCTCAACAACCTCACGTCCAAAAAATTAAAGAATTGGTGCTTGCAAAACGTCGATTTACAATTAGAGACCTAGCTGATTATATTGGAATTTCAAAATAATCGGTGAATGCCATTTTTGGCTTCTAACGCGTCAAATCTCGATTGTTACCGAAAAGAATATAATAAAAAATATGGGAGACACAATCATTCTAGAGTAAGATTATAGAAATTAATAATTGAAAAATTCTTACAAAACATGCTATTATACTAACTTTCTACTGTGTCCAAAAAGTAAGACCAGTTTTCAATTTAAATTTCTCGGGCATATGGTATTTCGATTTTTTTTCTTTTATAGGTTGGTGGCACTGTCCTTTGTTATTTTATTATCCTCTTCATCGACTCAAAACGGTGTTCACGGAGTGGTCTTTTGAGTTTAGGTAATAGCCAGAAGTAGCACGATGTTAAATTAGGTGAATACGGTGGTTGTGGAACGATATGAGTTTCATTTTTGGCGAAAACGAATCAATGCGAGTGTTGTTGAGTGTTGTTGATCAATCATTTAGTGTTGTTGATCAAATCAAGATTTGACGCGTTTGAGGCCCAAAACATCTTCGTCTTCAACGCATTCTCTGCCTTCTTTGAATTGTTTTTACCACTTCTAAGCCTTTCTTTCCGATATAGGAATGGTCACCGAATGCCACCTGCAACATTCTATGCGTTTTCGCAAACATTTCTATACGTTTCGGAGTTCTTGCTCAATTCATTTAGACATTTCAAAAATCACCGGAATCAGTTTTAGCATCTCACAAAACCAAGCGTAACTCAAGCACTAATTAATATTTTTATTTAAAATTGAAAAAAAAAATTGAAATACCATATGTTCGGAAAATTTAAATTGAAAACTGGTCTAACATTTTGGACACAGTAGTAATTTGTGTGTTGGTACAAAAGTAATTTTCTATGTGTTTTTTATGCAAATCCAGTCCAAGACATTCCTTTACTAGTCTGTAAATCCGTGCTTTGTCACTGAAATATCATCTCAGTGCAAATGAACAACAGAGTTACAAAGAAGACACGACCATCCATCTGATAAATTGACACGCGAAAGGTTAATAAACATCCGCGATCTCATTTGCATCTCATCATTCCTCCTGAACACCACCTGCGCGGTTACAGTTCAGCTGCATTAGTATCAATTTTGTAACGGCGCGAAAAATCGTTAGAAGAAAAGGGGAGGGAAAACCACACAGCCATTGTAACAGAGAACAGCCGGGACCGTGACTGCAATGGGGAATGATGAAATCTTCATTTTCTGCGACTGTCTATTTCATCACACTGTTCGCAAATGCTGCCCGCTTTTGAATCTGGAAATCTTCTTTTTTCCCTTTCGATGGCTTCGCATTGCCGCACTTTATATCTGGCTTTGAGAAAACTCTTGTGGCGGTTTCGATTTTCCGATACCGAATTTAACCGGGGGCGAAGGGGAGGAAAAATTGAAAACGACACCGCATTATTTAAAACCGCAAAATGACAGCTCCGGGGCCAGTACGGTATTTCGTTCTAACCTGCTTCTTCTTTTCTTATTACAATTTTCCCTTCCCCGCTTTATTTCTTTTTCAGTATTCCAAAGATCACTTTGGGTTTTCTTCTTCTTCTTTTTTATTATTTTCTTTTTTTTCCATTCCAATCTTCCTTGCAAAAATTACATTTTTCTCGCGTCTAGGAGAAATGTTGGCCATTTTTTTTTCTTACTTATTCTAGGTGGAGAAAATGGAGTGAGGTACACAAGCCTTCATATGAGGTCTCTTTCTTCCTCCTACGGTGAAAAACTGATCTTCATCTGTGTTTTTTAGGTTTTCTTTTTTTTAAATAAAATAAAATGTTCTGTTGACTTTTAAAGGCAATTTCCATAGCAGAAATACACAAACTTTATAAAAGAATAGGGAACTATTCACTAAGTGAAGCTGTAATGTTCATAACTTAACTGATCTGTTCATGTCTTAACAGACCTACATCTGTAGTTTTTACGTCTTTTTTTAAAATAAAATGTGCTGTTGACTTTTAAAGGCAGTTTCCATAGCAGAAATAGACAAACTATAGAAAGGAATAGAGAACTATTTATTCACTAAATGAATGTTTAATTTCCTTTGCTTATTTTCTGATATATATTTCTTTCAAAATTCAACTTTCAATACTTAATTTCGAGTGAGTAATTATTGCTTGCAACAATGTGGAGTGCAATGAGTATCAGTTGAGTGCTTAAATTCATTGAATGCAATTATCAAACACGAAATGTGACAATTTTTTTCATCTACAGTGAAAAATGAGATGCTCATCTGTGGTTTTTATGTATTTTGTTTAATAAAATGGTCTGTTGACCTTTAGTCGCAATTTTTATAGCAGAAAAACATAAAATATTTAAAATAATAATGAACTATTTAGTAAATAAATGTTTAATGCCCTTTACTTATTTTCTGAGATATATTTCTTTTAGGATTCCACTTTCAATATTTACTGAGTACAACTATCAAACAGGAAATGCAACAATATTTTCTTTTACGGGGAAACACAGAACTTCATCTGTATTTGTTAGGTTCTAAGATCTGTTCCATAACCATTCATTTGCCCTGTATATAGATATATCTATGGTAGAAATTTTAAATTAAAAGAGCCTGTACCAATAAAATAGATGCCACTTAAATAAACATGTGTGTGTGTGTGTGTGTGCCTGTGTCTATAATAGTAAATTTCAAACGTTATTTTATTCAAATCGTGGCCAAGCTGTAACAGTCTATGCCTTTCCTGTCCTTTACAAGTCTGTATACACCTGCTTTAAATAGACACCTCTTTACTGCTGAAATTTCGTTCCAGTGCAAATGAACACCAGCGTTACAAAGAAGACATGGATATCCATTCTGATAAATTGACACGTGAAAGGTTAATAAACTTCCACGATCTCATTTGCATCTCAACATTCCTCCTGAACACCACCTGCACGGTTACAGTTCAGCTGCAAGAGTATCAATTTTGTAACAGCGCGAAAAATCGTCAAAAGAAAAGGAGAGGGGGAAACCGCGCAGTCATTTCACAGAGAACAGCCATGACCGTGACTGCAATGGGGAATGATGAAATCTACATTTTCTCCGACTGTCTATTTCTTCGCACTGCTGCCCGCTTTTGAATCTGGAAATCTGTTTTTTGCCGCACTTTATTTCTGGCGGTGCCAAAACTCTTGGTGGGGGGTGAGGGTTTCGATTTTCCGATACCGAAATTTAACTGGGGGGAGAGGGGTAGGGCCGAGAGGGAAAATTGAAAACGACACCGTATTATTTAAAACTGTAAAGTGACAGCTCCGGGGCCAATACGGCATCTCGTTCTGACCTTCTTTTTTTTATTACAGCTTTCCCCTTCCACGCTTTATTTCTTTTTCAGTCTTCCAAAGATCACTTTGGATTTTCATCTTCCTTTTTTTCTTATCATTTTTTTTTCCAATCTTCTTTGCAAATATGACAATTTTCTGAGGTCTGGGAGGAGAAACGTTGGAATTTTTTTCTTGCTTTTCCTTGATGGAGAAAATGGAGTCAGGTACACAAGCCTTCATATGAGTTCTCTGCGTGGAATGCAACCATTTTTTTCTTCCTCCTACGGTGAAAAACTGATCTTCATCTGTGTTTTTTAGGTTTTCTTTTTTTTTAAATAAAAGAAAATGTTCTGTTGACTTTTAAAGGCAATTTCCATGGTAGAAATATACAAGCTATATAAAAGAATAGGGAACAATTCACTAAATGAATGTTTAATGTCCATTACTTATTTTCTGAGAAATATGACTTTAAACGAGTTAGCTTTCAATACTTATTGAGTACAACTACCAACCATGATATGCAACAATTTTTTTCATACGCTGTGAAAAACAAATCTTTATCTGTGTTTTTAGGTTCATTTTCAGGTTACGTTTAATAGTTAGGTTTTTTTTTTATTTATTATTTTTTATTATTATTTTTTTTTTAAATAAAATATTCTATTAACTTTTAAAGGTAATTTTCATAGCAGAAATGCACAAACTATATAAAACAATAAAAAATTATTCAGTAAGTGAAGGTTTAATGTCGTTTACTTATTTTCTGAGATATAGTATGACTTTCAAGATTCAACTTTCAATACTTATTGAGTACTGATATCAAGAATGAAATGCAACCATATTTTCTTCCACGGTTAAAATCAGATCTTCATCTGTGTTTGTTAGGTTCTGAGATATATCAGCGTAAAAAATTTTAAAATGAAGGGGCCTGTACCAACAAAACTGTCGCCATTTAATTGAATTTTTTTTTTTTTTTTATAGGACTATAATGTACCTGATATATAAACTCATGTTTGTGAAAATTGCAACACCATGATGGACTTACGCAAGTGAGCTGAAACTTTCAGGAAATGCAAATTAGCGCATGATATATAAATGATTACAATTTCGAATCCGTAGTGCATGCGTATGCTGAGCAGCGCCCTCTGAACGGTGGATGGATCCGAATAAATAGACGGCTGTAGCGAGGCGTGTTTGGTTATCGGGGGTTATCTGCTAGTGGTAAACGTTAGCTCAATCGTCACTTATGCCTCTTCGACGAAAGAGAGCGAGATTTGAACAACTTACAGAGTTTGAACGGGGGAGAATCATCGGCCTTCGTGAAGCTGGATTGTCTTATCGTGCAGTAGCCGCTCGTGTGCAGCGTAACAGCAGCACAGTGATGCGTCTTTGGAAGCAGTGGACGTACGAGTGTCGGACAACTCGGAAATCCGGGAGTGGACCCCGAAATGTGACGTCAGCTCGCGATGATAGACACCTGGTCCGCATGGCGCTGACGGACCGTAGAGCTTCCTCTAGACAATTGGCAGCACAGTGGTCAATAGCTACAGGTGTTTTATTGTGTGCTTCATCAATTCGTAGACGTCTGCTGCAGCGTAGACTACGCGCAAGGACTCCTTTATACAGGATCCCTCTCACGTAAACCATCGCCACCTGCGGCTACAATGGGCCACTCAGCATAGAGACTGGCGTGCTGATTGGCAGCATGTCGTGTTTTCTGACGAATCCCGCTTTAATTTGTGGTACCATGATGGCCGCATTCGTGTCAGACGCTATGCCGGTGAACGCCACATTCCGGAGTGCATTGTCGAACGCCACAGTGGACGAACACCCTGAGTTATGGTGCGGGGTGCCATAGCATATCATGGACGATCTCAATTGCTAAGGATTGCGGGCAATCTCAACAGCAACCGGTACATCAGTGAAGTTCTACAGCCCCAAACTTTTCCCTTCCTTCAAAGCTTGCCAGGCGCTGTATTTCAACAGGACAATGCCCGCCCTCATATCGCTAGGACTGTTTAATCCTTCTTTGTAACGCGGCAGGTACAGCTTCTTCCTTGGCCTGCGTATTCCCTGGATATGTTGCCGATTGAACATGTGTGGGATTTCGTTGGTCCGCGTCTCGCTCGTGATCCTCGTCCTGTTGCTTCTGCAGACGAACTTTGGGTGCGCATACAAACAATATGGAATGCTCTTCCTCAGGCAGACATTCAAAATTGGTTTGACTCCATGCCACGTCATGTAGCAGCACTTATTGCGGCGCTTGGTGGCTACACAAAATACTGAATCCGATCTCTTGTTATTGTTTGTTTGCTTTGAACATTTAATCATTTATTTGTACCACTACCACTCAACTGTGTATTAAATTTCATTTAATTATGACGATTACTTCATGGTGTTGCAATTTTCACAAACATGAGTTTAGAAATATGCATTTAATTGTGAAATAATATTCAAAAATATTGAAGCAGAAGTTTTGTTAAAAATAATATTCGAATATATATGTATACAATATGGGCGTGATTGTAATAGTAATTATCAACGTGTTTTTTGGGCAAATCTTAAACAAGCTGTCACAATCCGTAAACACCATATCCTGTACAAGTTTGTATATCCCTGCTTTTAAAGCGCACTCCATATCGCTGAAATTTTGTTTTACTGCAAATAAACACCAGAGTTACAATGAAGACACACACATCCATTCTGATAAATTGACACGTTTATGGTTAATAAACATCTGCGATCTCATTTGCATCTCATCATTCCTCCTGAACACCACCTGCGCGGTTACAGTGTCGGTAGTTCTGCTGCACTGTATAAATTTTGTAACAGCACGATAAATCGTTAAAAGAAAAAGGGGAGGGGAAACCGCACACAGTCATTTCACAGAGAAACATCCATGACCGTGACTGCAGTGGGGAATGATGAAATCTACATTTTCTGCGACTGTCTATTTCTCCGCACTGTTCGCAACCGCTGCCCGCTTTTGAATCTGGAAATCTTCTTTTTTCCCATTCGATGGCTTTGCATTGCCGCACTATATTTCTGGCGGTGCGAAAACTCTTGCGGGGTTTCGATTTTCCGATACCGACTTTAACTGCCGGGATGGGAGAGGGAAAATGGAAAACGACACCGCATTATTTAAAACCGCAGAGTGACAGCTCAGGCGAGAATATGGTATCTCGTTCTAACCTTCTTCTTTTTTTATTATAACCTACCCCTTCCGCGATTTACTTCTTTTTCAGTCTTCTAAAGATCACTTTGGGTTTTCATCTTCTTTTTTTTCCATTCCAATCTTCTTTGCAAAAATTACACTTTTTTCGCGTCAGGGAGATACGTTGGCCATTTTTTTTCTTGATGGAGAAAATGGAGTGAGGTACACAAGCCTTCATATGAGTTCTCTGCTTGGAATGCAGCCATTTTTTTTCCACTGTGAAAAACTGATCTTCATCTATGCTTTTTAGGTTTTCTCTTTTTTGTTTTTAATAAAATAATATGTTCTGTTGACTTTTAAAGGCAATTACTATAGACAAACTATATAAAAGAATACGGAACTACTCACTAAGTGAATGTATAATGTCCGTTGCTTATTTCTTTCAAGATTCAACTTTCAATGCTTATTGAGTACAAATATGGAGTATGAAATGCAACCATTTTTTTTTCCTATGATAAGAAAAGAATTTGCATCTGCATTTTTTAGTTCTGTTGATTAATAAAATGTTCTATTGACATTTAAGGCAATAGAATGGCCGAGTGATTAGTGCTGTGGTGTTCTGTGTAGCAGGTTTCGGGTTCGAGACCCGGTGGTGCCATGGATGTTTCTAGTGGATCGAAATAAACATTAAACTGCAGATCATAACATGACTGGTTTAATATGGGGTATCCGGCTGACAAACCCTCCCCGTAAAAAGAAACGCTGCTCCTGTCTAGACAATATGCAGATGACCTTTGCCCGCCGTGGGTTGTTGCACCACTGATGATGATTGTATTAATAATTGCATTTTTATTTCTTGTTTCTGAATCTTTCTTCCACAGATCCGGCAATTAGATGCGACTCAGACTCGAGAACTCTGAAAATCACAAACCTTTGAGTGAACTGTACTTGTGACTTAATCGTGCACTTATCAAAATTTATTTTAATTTTTAATTTATTTATATAATATTCCCCAGTACATTATTTGTGCATATATTGTATATAAAAATACTTAAAAATGCTGTATATAAAAATATGTCTATATTTCATCCCATGAACCTGAAAAGGGCCCTCTTCTTGAAGCCGTTATAGATTTAATATAGGCCGCGACATTGCAAAAGAAATAAAAAATGTAACATCTGAACGAAAACACATATCACGAAATGTTTAAAAAAATGCGTCATATTTCAAATTCAAAAGAAAAATTGAAATATCATGTTTAGTCTACGTCAGTTTTTATCACGTCCTTTAATTTAAAAGAATTTGACATAAAAATTTTTTCTGAATGCCAAAGAAAATATGGCGAAGACACAAGAAACAATTTCGAACATACAATTGATTAGTAAACAAACATTTAAGAACGGAATGAAAACCAGAGACACAAAGAAAGTTCCAAACTATCCAAAGTCAGAAGAATATTAATTAAGAAGCAAAGTTCAGAAAAACGTTGCTTTGAACTCTTGCTTCTCATTAGAATTTTCCAGAATTTGATGCCAGGAGAATAAGAACAACGAACCAAGTAAACTGAGAAAAAGAATAAAAAAACAAAATACATAAAAAAATCTTCCCAGCAAAAGTTATTCGCGATACTTAGAATAAACAGACTTTGATACTTAACAGATTATTAATTCTTCAACGAGCTCTATATCGATTAATATTTTTTGCTTCGCTTCATAATCGTTGCCATCGATGAGCACATAATTAGAAACAATTTTTATTGTTGGGGCAGTGTTCTTTGTTGTAAAAAAGTTTTCCATCAAATACGATATCCATAATTAGATTCCAATTAGGACCAAGAGACAAAGAGGACAAATATTCAGTTTTTGGAGGTAAATTTCTCATTTAATTTGCGGTAATATTTTTTCGATTTTTTTCACCACCCATTATTGGAACTATTTTCCGAAAATGATTTCTTTCTGGTATCTTTTTTTCGTGTATGTATGTTTAGGAATACTTCCACATCAGCTGGCTAGCAGACAGCATCCTTTGTTTCCGAGAAACAGGGTAAAAAGTCTTTGGAAATTCTGAATCACGACCATCTGGCGATCAATTTACTTATCAAGTAATCGTTGCATATCAACCTTTGGAACATAATTAAGAATATTAAATGAATCTCTAACAGCTAGGTCTTTTATGTTCTGAAACAAAACAGAAAGCATAAATTAAACTGATAATTTTTAATTATGCATATTTATTACTCTACATTGACAAGTTCAGCGTCTTGAAACATGAGCTTATGTTTTTTTTTAAACAATTAATTTTGAATTGCATCTTCTTATGTATGCAAAGACATTTTTCAAGAAAATTAGTTTTTTTTTTACATTTCTAGTATAAAGGTTATTGGAACTTAATATGCTATAAATATATGTTTCCTACAAGTACAAAAGTCCTAAAATCTGAGAACTATAGTTTATTGTGAATTAAAATTATTTTAATTTTCAATTAATTATTTTAATTTTTAATTCGTTATTTTAAGTTTTCAATTTATTATTTCAATTTTTAATTTAGTGTTTTAATTTTCAATTTAATTGTAAAATATCCCCAGGTATATTATTCGTTTATATATAGGGCTTGTAAATAAAAATTAAAGTTTTCCCATAAACCTAACAGGGACCTTCTTCTTGAAACCGTTATGGATATAATATAGGCTGAGACGTTAAAAGTGAAATAAAAAATGTAACATCTCAAAGAAAAACCAATCACGAAATGTTTAAGAAAAAAATCATCATATTTCAAACTCAAAAGAGAACTGAAATATCATGTTTATTCTACGTCGATTTTTATCACGTCATTTAATTTAAAAGACTTTAACATAAAAATAAATCTTTTGAAGGCCAAAGAAAATATTTTCGAAGACACAAGACACAATTTCGAATACCCATTTGATTAGTAAACAAACTTTTAAAAACGGAATGAAAACCAGAGACACAAAGAAAGTTCCAACCTATCCAAAGTCAGAAGAATATTAAATATGGAAGCAAAGTTCAGAAAAAAGGTTCCTTCTCATTAGAAACTCTCGCTTCTCATTAGAATTTCCCTAAAATTTGATGCCAGGAGAATATAAACAACAAACCAAGTAAACTGAGAAAAATAATAAAAGATAAAATAATTAAAAAAACCTTCCCATCAAAAGTTATTCTCGATACTTAGAATAAACAGACTTTGATACTTAACATATTATTAATACTTTAACGAACGCTATATCGATTAATCTTTTTTGCTTCGCTTCATAATCGTTGCCATCGTTGAGCATATAATTAGAAACAATTTTTATTGTTGGGGCAGTGTTCTTTGTTGTGAAAAAAGTTTTCCATCAAATACTATATCCATAATTAGATTCCAATTAGGACCAATAGACAAAGAGGGGCAAGTATTTAGTTTTCGGAGGTAAATTTCTCATGGAAGTTGCAGTAATAATTTTTCGATTTTTCATTTTTTTTTCTTCCACCCTTTATTGGAACTATTTTCAGAAACGGGTTTCTTTCTGGATTTTTTTTTGTGTGTGCATGTTTAGGAAACTTCCACATCAGCTGGCGAGCAGACAGCATCCTTTGTTTCTGAGAAAGAGGGTAAAAAGTCTTTGGAAATTCTGCCTCACGACCATCTGGCGATCCATTTACTTATCAAGTAATCGTTGCATATCGACCTTTGGAACATAATTAAGAATATTAAACGAAACTCGACTGTCTAGGTCTTTTATGTTCCGACACAAAAAAGAAAGAATAAAATAAAACTGATAATTTTTAATTATGCATATTTATGACTCTACATTGAAAAGTCCAGCGTCTAGAAACATGAGTTAAGGTTTTTTATAAACAATGAATTTTGAATTGCGTCTTCTTAAAGAGAATATAAAGTATGCGTAGGCATTTGTCAAGAAAATTACAGTTTTTTGGGTGTGCCCAGTATAAAGATTATTGGAACTTAATATGCTATAAATATATGTTTCCTCCAAGTACAAAAGTCATAAAATGTAAGTGCTATAGTTTTTTGTGAATTAAAAATATTTAATTTTTTAATTTATTATTTTAATTTTTAATTTACTTGTAAAATTACCCCCAGTGCATTATTTGTTTATATATAGAGCTTGAAAAGAAAGATTAAAATTTTCCCATGAACCTGAAAGTGTCCTCTTCTTGAAGCTGTTATAGATTTATTGTAGGCCGAGACTTTACAAGAGAAATAAAAATGCAACATCTCAAGAAAAACATATAACGAAATGTTTAAGAAAAAATGACTCATTTTTAAACTCAAAAAAAAATTGAAATATCATGTTTAGTCTACATCATTTTTTATCACGTCATTTAATTTAAAAGAATTTACCATAAAAAAAATGTTCTGAATGCCAAAGAAAATATGGCCTTTAAGAACGGAATGAAAACCAGAAACACAAAGACTGTTCCAACCTATCCAAAGTCAGAAGAATATTAATTATGGAAGCAATGTTCAGAAAAAGGTTCCTTTGAACTCTTGCTTCTCATTAGAATTTCCCAAAATTTGATGCCAGGAGAATAAGAACAACGCACAAAGTAAACTGAGAAAAATAATAAAAAACAGAATAAATAAAAAAATCTTCATAGCAAAAGTTATTCTCGATACTTAGAATAAACAGACTATGATACTTAACAGATTATTAATACTTCAACGAACTCTATATCGATTAATCTTTTTTGCTTCGTTTCGTAATCGTTGCCATCGTTGAGCATATAATTAGAAACAATATTTATTGTTGAGGCAGTGTTCTTTGTTGTGAAAAAAGTTTTCCATCAAATACTATATCCTTAATTAGATTCCAATTAGGACCAAGAGACAAAGAGGGCAAATATTCCGTTTTCGGAGGTAAATTTCTCATGGAAGTTGCAGCAATATTTTTTCAATTTTTTTTTCTTCCACTATTTATTGAAACTGTTTTCAGAAACTTATTTCTTTCTGGAATTTTTTTCTGTGTGCATGTTTAGGAAAACTTCCACATCACCTGGCGAGCAGACATCATCCTTTGTTTCCGAGAAAGAGGGTAAAAAGACTTTGGAAATTCTGCCTCACGACCATCTGACGATCCATTTATTTATCAAGTAATCGGTGCATATCGATCTTTGGAACTTAATTAAGAATATTAAACGAATCTCGAATAATCTTATGTTCCAAAATAAGAAAGAAATCAAAAATTAAAATGATAATTTTTAATTATGCATATTTATGACTCTATATTGAAAGGCCCAGTGTCTTGAAACATGAGTTCATGTTTTTTTTTAAACAATTTAGTCTGAATTGCATCTTCGTAAGGTGAATATAAAGTATTCGAAGTATACATAGACATTTTTCAAGAAAATTATACTTTTTTTGCATGTCCAGCATTAAGAATATTGGTATTATATGTGGTATAAATATTTGTTTCCTACAAGTGCAAAAGTCATAAAAACTAATTACTATAATTTAGTGTAAATTCAAAACTTTTCTTTTACATAAAATGCTTGTCGTGGAGTTATAAGTATGCTAACTGTTTCTTTAATACTGGAATAAAATTACCCTTAGAAAAATTTAAAAAATTGAATATAATAAGCACGCGATTTCAAGAGGAGCATGGACTTGTTAATTAATCGAAAATTTTACAATTATTACAAAATTTCTGAATTATTAAATAAAACTGCAATTTTAATATTGCTAGATATTTAACAACTTAAGTGAAAGAAACATCAGTTCATTTTAATCATATTAATTTATAAATTAAATAGTTTTTTTTAGTGTTAACAATTAATTGTGGTTTTTTCTTCCCTTTCTTTTAAAATATATTAATGTTTCGCAAAAGTTGTATTTAACTCAACAATAGATATTTCTTCCATATCTTTGAAAAACTTTAATGAATATTAAATTACATATGTTGGTTTATAGTCCTTATCATTACCATAATGGTCCTTTGGGTTGTCAAGGTCGTCTACTAACTGGTAGATTTCGAGACAGAGGTGCTTTCTTTCTACGGTCTTGGATTGTCGGCTCCACGCCGAACGCTTTGCCGTCCTATTAGACCGGGATCTAAGTGGATTCCGATTAAAAATATATATATATATATATATATAAAATCTGTGCATCGGTGTAATAGTAATTTTCAACATTATTTTGTGCAAATCGTGGCATAGCTGCAACAGTCCATACATTTCATGTCCTTTACAATCTGTATGTCCCTGCTTTAAAGAGACACCTCTTCATAGCTGAAATTTCGTATCACGGCCAATGAACACCAGAGCTACAAAGAAGACACTCACTTTGGAGACACGAATATCCATTCATATAAAGTGACTTGAAAGGTTAATAAACATCGGCGATCTCATTTGCATCTCATCATTCCTCCCGAACACCACCTGCGCGGTCAATTTTGTAACAGCGCGAAAAATCGTTTAAAGGAAAGAAGGAAGGAGAACAGCACTGTCATTTCGCAGAGAACAGCCGTGACCGTGACTGCAATGGGAAATGATGAAACCTACATTTTCTGTGACTGTCTATATCTTCACATTGTTCGCAACCGCTGCCCGCTTTTAAATCTGAAAAATCTGTTTTTTTCCCATTCGATGACTTCGCATTGCCGCACTTTAATTTTTGGCGGTGCGACAACTCTTGTGGCGGTTTCGATTTTCCGATACCAAAATTTAACTGGGGGATGGTCGGGGAGGCTGTCGAGAGGGAAAATTGAAAACGACACCGCATTATTTAAAACCGCAAAGTGACAGCTCCGGGGCCAATACGGTATCTCGCTCTAACCCTCTTCTTTTTTTATTATAACCTTCCCCTTCCGCAATTTACTTCTTTTCAGTCTTCCAAAGATCATTTTGGGTTTTCATCTTTTTTCTTTTTTTTTTTTTTTTTTTTATTCCAATCTTCCTTGCAAAAATTACATTTTTCTCGCGTCTGGTAGAAATATTGGACATTTTTTTTTTCTCTTCCTTGCTGGAAAAAATGGAGTAAGATACACAAGCCTTCATATGAGTTCTCTGCGTGAATGCAACCATTTTTTTCTTCTTCCACGGTGAAAACTTATCTTCATCTCTGTTTTTTAGGTTTTCTTCTTTTAAATAAAGTAAAATGTTGTGTTGACTTTTAAAGGCAATTTCCATAGCAGAAATACACAAACTCTACAAAAGAATATTTACTATTCTATTCACTAAATGCAGATTTATTGTCCTTTTTTATTTACTGAGATATATGACTCTATACGATTCAACTTTCAATACTAATTGAGTACAAATATTAACTATAAAATGCAACCGTTTTATTCTTCTACGGTGAAAAATAGATATTTATCTGTGTTTTTTAGTACTTTTAAAGGCAATTTCTATAGAAGAACTAGACAAAATATATAAAAGAATAGCGAACTATTCCCTTAGTGGATGTTTAATATTCTTTATTTTCTGATATATATTTCTTTCAAGATTCAATAAGTACTGAGTACAAATATCAAGCGTGAAATGCAATCATTGAATTTTTTTTTTACCGGGAAAATAGATCTTCTTCTATGGTTTTTTTAGATTCTGAGATCTGTTCCATGACCGTTCACTAGCCCTGTATATAGGTATTTCTCTGGTGAAAATTTTAAAATAAAGGGGTATGTGCCAATAAAATAAATGCCACTTAAATACATTACTTTTATTGAAATTGGGATTGAAACATGCAGCACCAAACTGCAGCACGAAAACCATTCTACCATCGGACCCCATGCTGATTATAGATCTAATATTGGCCGAGACGTTACAAGAGAAATATAAATTGTAACATCTCAAAGAAAAAAACAAATAATGAAATGTTTAAGAAAAAATGCATCATATTTCCATTTCAAAAGAAAATTGAAATTCCATGTTTAGTCTACGTCAGTTTTTATCACAAGATTGAATTTAAAATAATTTGACATAAAAAAAAATGTTCTGAATGCCAAAGAAAATATGGCGAAGACACAAGAAACAATTTCGAATATACAATTGATTATTAAACAAACCTTTAAGAACGGAATGAAAAATAGAGACACAAAGAAAGTTCCAAACTATCCAAAGTCAGAAGAATATTAATTATGGAAACAAAGTTCAGAAAAAGGTTCCTTTCAACTCTTGCTTCTCATTAGAATTTCCCAAAATTTGATAGCAGGAGAATAAGAACAACGAACCAAGTAAACTGAGAAAAAGAAAATAAATAAAAAAATCTTCCCAGCAAAATTTATTCTCGATACTTAGAATAAACAGACTTTGATACTTAACAGATTATTAATACTTCAACGAACGCTATATCGATTAATCTTTTTTGCTTCGCTTTATAATCGTTGCCATCGTTGAGCATATAATTAGAAACAATTTTTATTGTTGAGGCAGAGTTCTTTGTTGTGAAAAAAGTTTTCCATCAAATACTATATCCATAATTATATTCCAATTAGGACCAAGAGACAAAGAGGGCAAAAATTCAGTTTTCGGAGGTAAATTTCTCATGGAAGTTCCAGCAATATTTTTTCGATTTTTCTTTTTTCTTTTTCTTCCACCCTTTATTGGAACTATTTTCCAGAAACAGGTTTATTTCTGGGATTTTTTTGTGTGTGTACGTTTGGAGGAAAACTTCCACATCATCTGGCTAGCAGACAGCATCCTTTGTTTCCGAGAAACAGGGTAAAAAGACTTTGGAAATTCTGCCTCACGACCATCTGGCGATCCATTTACTTATCAAGTAATCGTTGCATATCGACCTGTGGAACATAATTAAGAATATTAAACGAATCTTGAACAGCTAGGTCTTTCATGTTTTGAAACAAAAAAGAAAGCAAAAATTAAAGTCATAATTTTTAATTATGCATATTTATGACTACATTGAAAACTCCAGCGTCTCGAAACACAAGCTCATGGTTTTTTTAAACAGTTAATTTAGAATTGTATGTTTTGAAAGAGAATATAAAGTATTCGAACTAGGCATAGACATTTTTCAAGAAACTTCAATGAATTTTTTTTGGCATGTCCAGTATAAAGAATATTGGAATTTAATCTGCTATAAATGTATATTTCCTACAAGTACAAATGCCATAAAATGTTAGTACTATAATTTAGTGTAAATTAAAAAGTTTTACATTTTCATAAAAAAGTTTGTCGTCGAATTAGAACCGTGTTTACTGTTTCTTTGTTACTAAAATAAAATTACCCTTAGAAAAATTGAAAAAATCAATATAATAAGTACTGGATTTCAAGAGGAGAATTTACATGTTAATTAATCTAAAATTTTACAATTATTACAAAATTTCTCAATTATTTAATAAAACTGCTTTTCTAATATTGCTACATATTTAAGAAATTAAGTGAAAAGAAAAATTAGTTCATTTAAATCATATGAATTTATAATTTAATTATGTTTTTGGATTTTTGTTTAGTGTTGCCAATTAATTGTTATTGTGATTTTATTTTTTTGTTTACATTAACAGAATTTGTCAGACTTTGTATTTAAATCTACAATAAGCTTTTCTTTTATATCTTTGAAAAAATCATTTAAAAACACAAACACATTTTAAATTACATAAAGTGATTTGTAAAATATATTTGTAAATAGTGAGAATTAATTGAATGTAAATTATATATTTTTTTTAAATTTCGTATCTAAAATAGAAGTTTATCGGATAGTTTTTTTATCATTTTTAAATGAAAGTTAAAAACTAAAAGTTATTTAAGATATGAATTTGTTATGAAAACCAAACCAAATTATTTTCTCTTCTAGTTTTTCTATACAAAGTTTTATCCATCCACTACGTGGTATAGGAATACTACAGATATGTCTTTGTCTCAGATCTAGCCATCCAAAAAGCGAAATAATATGATTTATAACAACCCGAAGGTACATATTTCTTGATAATGATCCTTATGGCTTTATAAGTAATTTCTTTTAGGTTTTTATAATTTCTTTTAGGATTTACTAATTTCTTTAGGACATTATGAATCTGCTGGAAAACTTGTTACATATCATGTTTTTATTTATTTTGAATTAATTTGTGCATTTTTTATATCCACTGCACTGCACATATCGACACTTCCACTGCACATATCGACATTTAACTTTTTGTTACTTTATTTGTCTAATGATTTTCAATATCGATGCAGCAGCTTTTGCAAGCTTTGAATCATGAACATTCTTTAATTTTTTTTCTTTGTGAAAGAAGAGTGAATGCGAGATATTTCAGGTATTTCGCAATGTGAATGCTATGCTAGATTTGCTATACAATTTGCGTGTAGTGAATACATGAGTGGCTTTTGTGGTACAAAATAGTTGTATTTCTAGATTACCCACTGTCAGTTCTCTTTTTGTTTTTTGAGTTGATGTGCTGCATTCCTTAACATACAAAGTTTGTTACAGAATTTTTCAAGCATTTTTCAATACAATATTAAATATTTATATAAATATACATATATTAAATATCAAATATTTTTTCAGAAATATTTCATACAAAATTAAATAAAAGTAAGTAATTAAATGTTTTTTAGGATTTTTTATTTAAAATAAGCTCCTTCGGTTTTAATACGTTTATTACAGAGGGTTAATAACGGCCCAAATGCCTGCTCCAGTTAACTTTGTGAGATTTCCACCAAAGCTCCAGTGGACGCTTGTGGTGAGATTTCTGGCATCCATTTCACCCTTCGTTTTGGGTCACACTGAAAGCACTGCTTAACCGCAAATTAAGGGATGAGAGATAATTATCTTTTTTTGGCTTTATGTTGTCAGCCCTACATCCAACAGTAATATTAGACCGGGGCATACATTTTAAAGTGGATTCTGATTCACTACACACATCAATGGTACAGATGGAACTCAAACCCCAAACCTATGACACCAAGCGCCTGAGCGCTAGTCACTCGGCCATCAGACCCCTAATGAAGCCCAAATATTGTTAAAAATAATATTTGGATACATTAATATGCGATAATTACAATTACTTTTACAAGCAGGTTATATATATATGTATATAAATATATTAAATATGCAATACACCCCCACAATTTTTTTTACATATAATCTGTTTGTTGGTGTAATAGTAATTTTAAATGCGTTTCTTATGAAAATCCTGGACAAGTTGCCACAGTCCATGTGCTTCCTTTAACACTCTGGTAATCCCTGTTTTAAAAAGACACCTCTGTATAGCTGAAATTTGTATAAGCGCAAATGAACACCAGAGTTACAAAGAAGACACTCGCTTTGCGACACGAATTATCCATTCTGATAAACAGACACATTAAAGGTTAATAAACGTCGGCGATCTCATTTGCATCTCATCATTCCTCCTGAAAACCACCTGCGCGGTTACAGTTCAGCTGCAGGAGTATCAATTTTGTAAAAGCGCGAAAAATCATTAAAAGGAAAGAGGGAAGGAGAAGAGCACTGTCATTTCGCAGAGAACAGCCGTGACCGTGACTGCAATGGGGAATGATGAAATCTACATTTTCGGCGACTGTCTATTTCTTCACACTGTTCGCAACCGCTGCCCGCTTTTGAATCTGGAAATCTGCTTTTTTTAACATTCGATGGCTTCGCATTGCCGCACTTCATTTCTGGTGCTGCGAAAACTCTTGAGAGGTTTCGATTTTCCGATATCGAAATTTAACGAAAACGACACCGCATTATTTTAAACCGCAAAGTGACAGCTCCGGGGCCAATATGGTATTTCGTTCTAACCTTCTTCCTTTTTTTTTATTACAACCTTCCCTTCCACACTTCATTTCGTTTTGCTGTCTTCCAAAATCACTTTGAGTTTTCATCTAGTTTTTCCTTATCTTTTTTTTTCCATTCCAATCTTCTTTGCAAAAATTACATTTTTCTCGAGTCTGGGAGTAGAAATGTTTCCCATTTTTTCTCCTTTTTTGATGGAGAAAATTGAGTAAGGTAGACAAGACTTCATATGAGTTCTCTGCGTGAATGCAACCATTTTTTTCTTCCTTCTGCTTTGAAAACACATCTTCATCTGTGTTTTTTAGATTTTGGGATCTCTTCCATGACCGTTCCTTCGCCCTGTATATAGATATTTCTATGGTGTAAATTTTAAAATAAAGAGGCATGAGCCAATAAAATAGAAGGGATTTATTTTTATTTTCAAAGGACTATAACGTACTGATACATAGAAATAAGCATGAGATTGTGAAATAATATTAAAAAAATTAAAAAATACTGACACATAATCATCATCGTCATCGTCATCATTAGTGCAACAGTCCCACTGTGGGCCAAGACCGTCTGCCTAATGGTGAATTACGACATGGGGGGGGTTCTTTTACGGGGTATTATTGTTAGCCCGACGTCCAGCAGCCATATTAGATCGGGACCTACGGCTTACAGTACATTCCGATCTACTACAAACATACATGTCAACGATGAGACTCGAACCCAAAACCAGTGGAACCGAGGGGCGGAGCACTAGTCACAAAGTCATCAGACTCCACTATATATTTCTATGATAAAAATTTAAAATAAAGAAGTATTAGCCAATAAAATAGAGGACATTTCAATTTTTTTTTTTTTTATAGGACTATAATGTTCACAAAAATGATACATGAAAATAAGTATGATGTTGTAAAATAATATTAAAAAATTAAAAATTATTAACCCGCAAGTATTGTTAAAATTAATATGCCATAACCGTGACTGCAATGGGGAATGATAAATCTACATTTTCTGCGACTGTCTATTTCTTTGTACTGTTTGCAACCACTGCCCGCTTTTGAATCTGGAAATCTCCTTCTTTCCCATTCGATGGCTTCGCATTGCCGCACTTTATTTCTGGCGGTGCGAAAACTCTTGCGGGGTTTCGATTTTCCGATACCGAATTTAACTGCCGGGATGGGGAGAAAGAAAATGGAAAACGACACCGCATTATTTAAAACCGCAAAGTGACAGTTCCGGGGCCAATACGGCATTTCTTTCTAACCTTCTTCTTCTTTTTTTTTTTATTACAACCTTCCCTTCCACGCTTTATTTCTTTTTCAGTCTTCCAAAGATCACTTTGGGTTTTCATCATCTTTTTTTTTTTTTTTTTTTTTTTTTTCATTCCAATCTTTCTTGCAAAAATTACATTTTTCTCGCGTCTGGGAGAAATGTTGGCCATTTTTTTTCTGCTTTCTTGATGGAGAAAAATGAAGTAAAGAACACAAGCCTTCATATGAGTTCTCGGCGTGGAATTCAACCATTTTTTTTTCTTCCTACTACTGTAAAAAAGTTATCTTTATAGGTATTTCTTTTTTTTTAAATAAAATAAAATGGTTTTTTTTTTTTTACTTTTAAAGGCAGTTTCCATATTCCATATAAATTCCATATAAAGTTTCCATAGTTTCCATATAAATTCACTAAGTGAATGTTAAATGTTCATAACCTAACATATCTGTGATGGCTTAAAAGAACTCTTCTATCGACTTTTAAAGGCAATTTTTATATCAGAAAAACACAAACTAAATAAAAGAATAGGGAACTATTCATTGATTGAATGTTTAATGTCCTTTACTTATTTTCTGTGATATAGGACTTTACGAGATTCAATTTTCGCTACTCAATGAGTAAAACTATCAAGCTAGTTAGTGTCTGCTTTAAAAGTGAAGTGGAAAAGTTATAACCGGGATAATTTTGTATGAAATATAAGAAACCTTACAAAAAATTCATATAAATGATTATTTTTTTTATCATTTTGGGGCGAAAATATAACAGAAGATAATATATTAGTAAAATATAAATGCCAAATATTTAGAAAATGAAATTTATCTCTTACAGCTAAAATAATTAACTATTTTTTTTAAAACATTGCGTAATAGAGGACATTTTTTCTTCCTTCGCGCCAACAGCAATGAGTACAATTAATATGCGGAGAATAAAAATTGTATAAGCGCAGTTTGATGAAGCCGTATTTTGAGTGGAAACGGTGGTTAATTCACACCGTAGGTAACGAATTAACTCCGCTTAATAAGATCTTAATGCCACGTAGATTAGAAGCGAGAAAATTACGCATAACAGAGACAAGCACGATTAGTTATCGCGAACCATTTATAAATCCATTAGTCTCAGTGTGGTGTGTCAAAGGTCTGACTCCTCTCTAAACATGGTCGTTTTTCTTGCAGATCAAAAGGTTTTCTACGAGAATCAACTTCTTCGTAGAATCATCTACATCATCTTCGACCAACTGTCACTCACATTGAGAAATAACTTGGCTTGTTTATCACGGTCAGTCAGAGCGCCAACTACCCGTTTGTCTGCTTCTCTCTTCTGGACGAGACTTAAGAGGCACATTGACAGAAGAAAAATGTCATCTGCAAACTGGCTTTAAATGAAGGTATGATTTTTCAGCAACTTATTTTGAGAAATATTAAGGTTTGCTGAATAGGTAAATATGGCAGCGTAAAATGAGTGGCGTTTTTTTATTTCAGAAACTGTATCCCTTAAAAAAAGTATAAAGAACTTATCTTTTTTTTATCTAATAATCTTTTATCTTTTTATACATAAAATTATAAAATAATAAATGCAATATATAAAAAAAAAATAGAGACAGAAAAATAATTCCTGAAGAAATATATAGTCTTTGTTCATTTGTTCAAATAACGATTTAATTTAATTTGTTATGTATCATACTTCTACAAAATTTATTTCTTTAAAAATTATGAATGCTGTTATTTACGTCTATGTCTGGAGGAAATATAAATAACCAAATTATTACTTTATGCACATATGAGAATTTTTCGATGAAAGCCTTATATAAATAAATTTTTTTTGTATCGATTAGGAGTGATAAAAGATTTAATTATCATATTGCAAGATAAAATAATTAAATATTAGATGTAATAAAATAAAAGCTTCAGTAAATTATTATGATTTTATAATTAATATCACCAATTTAAAGAAATCCTTTTAAATGAATATAAAAATAAGATTATGAATATCAGGCAATTAGAAAAGCAAGAATATATTTAAATTAGGTTTAACTATTAATCGTATTATGTATTAATTAAATATAAAATAAATAAAACTATCGATTTTCAAACACTGTAAAAATTCTGCAAAGAATTTTGAACCAAAAATATCTTGTTTTAATGATAAATTTAATTTACAAATTAAATGAATATTTATGAGTTTTTTTCACATTATAAAAAACCGTTTTTAATCTTAGTGTGTAGTTTATTAGTTTAGTTTATTATTTATTAGTTTTGAAATTAGTTTATATTTAATCATAGTTTAAAGAATTTTATTTACGAAATTTACATAGGAAATTAAATATTGATGCACAACTAAATAATAAATAAATAGAATAGAATATAACTGATTAATAATAACTAATAATAATAACTAAATACTAATTAAAAATAAATATTATATTAAATATTAATAATTAATGATGCTCTATATAACAATAATAAAAAAGGGGCCTTATGAGAGGGGCTTGACCTCTGGCGCTCGGTACCACAGGCTTCGGGTTCGAGTTCCGGAGGTGTAATGGATGATTTTAGTGGTTCAGAATAATTTAAAAAAATAAAAACTTTGAACTAAAAATTATTTATTTTATAACATATTTTTTTAATATTAATCTTTATTTGTCTAAAATAATTGTGATAACTGGAAAAAAACGCTAAATTATATGTTAATGAAAACCTTGGAATCTATAACATAAAATTGAAATTAGAGGGGATTTAATTGTAAATATTTTCTCTCCTTGCAAAACTTTGACAAAGATGTATCCATAATCTCGAGGTAATTACGTCCATTCTCCTTCTTGCATTGAAAAGAAAAATTATTTTTCAGGAGCAAACATCCTGTTTTCGTTTCCGCAAAGTTTTTCTAATCAGTTACGTTGTCAAAACCGCAGATGCAACAGACATGTTGATAGCTTAGATCTCCTGTTTTTTATACATCTGCGACAAGAAAGAAAAACAATGGTTCTAAATTTAAACAGCTATCGAGATTGCACATGTAATAATAAAAAAATTCAATATGTATATATTTGTTCATGAATACTTTAATTAATATACTTGTAGTTTTTCCCGATTTTTTTAAATAATCGATTTTTAAAGATATTAAAATGTTTCTTTTTTATAATTTTGCAATTATTAATAATTTTTGTTGTTTATTTGTTGGCAATGATTTATTATTAATAATTTTTTTTTATCTCATTTTGTTCTGTTTTTCTCAATCTAATTTTTTTTTTTTACATAGAGTTTTACACAGACTTTCTTTCATTTGATTGGCTGTCCTATTGAATTGAAATTTGGTATAGTTCGACCACGGGAAGATAACATCCCTTTCCAAAAGTTACGTTTCGTGTATAAATCGGAAACAACTGGATCCATTACTCGGTAGTTATGCTAGATAGATATACGTGGCGAAATGCAAATTACAAATGCACACTGCTCAAAACAGTAAGGAAATATTGTGAGTTCAGTATGAAATAACCATCTAATCGACCTCTATTTTTAACAAAAGTGGAAAAGAAGAGGATAAAAAGGGAAATTATAATGTTTACACAATTGAGAATATGCAAATTTTGTATGTGACGTCAAAACCTTTGCGTTTTTTATGAGTGAAAAGTGACCTGCAGCATTCCTTGTGTAGGAAGAGATTAAAAACAATTGACACGCGTTAAGCGTTTTGTAACAGTGACTACAATGTCTCAGCAAGAGGACTTAGCTGTATCGGTAACCGGTCAGCGATATAAAGATGAAATCATCTGACCTATTATGGTCCTTTACACTGCAGCAATAGGAGATGAATACATTCTTATAGATCAGTGGTCTCCAAACTACGGCCCATCAATCCGGCCCGCGACAGCTAATAGCTTATTGTTGCTGTAATAAGTTGGATAAAAAAACACAGAATGCTAATAACTCGGTTTTATTGACTTGCTAGGTAAAGCTTAATGACAAGCATAATACGCAGAAAATGTAACTTAAACATAACAACTAACAAATAATTGAAATGAATCCCAATAACATTATAGACTAGTGAACATCCCGCAGTGACCCTCGGTAGTTATGTTGGGGTAAAGAGTATCGCAAATGTATGTAAATCGATGTTTGGAATGTATACATTCTGAATCAAACATATGATTTTTATCCTGAAAATCTCTCAGGAACGGGAAAGCTAAATTAACTAGTCTGGAAATTATAGATAATAACAGAAAAATTAAAACGGTTTTGGCCCTCGGTACTTACTGGAATAAACAGTATGGCCCTAAGGTTGGAAAGTTTGGAGACCCCTGTTAGAGATGGTAACGACAGACGACATCGTGCTTAGCTATTGGACAATTTCCTTTCCGCCAATAGAATCCTTCGAATGAACAGGCCATAATTTACTCTAAACATGAATCACTGCTACTGCCCCACCAGGATAACGAGTTTTAGTTTCACACCTACGGAAGTGAGATCTTTAATAATTAAAAAAAACAATTTGCTGGAATATATACAGGAATATATACGAGTATAGCGTAGCAATGAGTGGACTTTAAAATTAAGTATACCTTTTTATATACATAAGATGATTTTGATTATATCTGTTACATTTGCAATTATGTTTAGATATATTAATATTCTGCTTCTACTTGGCGCTAATATTGATGTATTAAATAAGTTTTCCATTATGGTTATGATTTTAGTTTCAGATGGTTTGTCGCTTGTTTTTTGTTGAGCCCAAACACTATATTGTGTAGATCTGCTGGCTGCTTTACTGGCTTCAGTGCAGTCACTGCTTTTACAAACATGTAAACTCGAGATTGATTGTGATTACCTGTGTAAACACATTGTGATTGGGATTACCTATGTAAACACAATGGTGATTGGGATTACTTGTCACGCCTCAACGATTCATGCTGTCTTTTGGATAATGGATAGCACCAATGATAGTTAATATGCATTGGTACAATGATAGTTAAAATAAATTTATACAAGCTACTCTATTACGTAAAAAACTCACATATTTACTTTTTAAAAAAGGGGCTTGAATGGCCGAGTAGCTAGCGCTCTGGCGCTCGGTACCACAGGTTTCGCGTTCGAGTCCCGGCGGTGCCATGGTTGTTTGTAGTGGTTCGGAATCCACTTTAAAAAGTAGGTCCCGGTCTAATATGATCGTAGAGCGTTACGGGGACATTGTTCCTCGACGTCAGTGGCTTATCTTCAAGTTACACTCGCCCCCTGGGTAATGCAAAATGAGTACGTCTGTGCAGCACTTGCCTTAAGACGACCAAGATGTCTGTGTTTGCCAGTTGCATTAGAAAGAATAAAAAAAAAAAAAAAACTTTTTAGAAAAGTATCTGATAATAAGTTGCATACGTGATTGGGAAATCAAGCAAGCAACTAAAAATATCTTTAATCCACTTAAAATCATCATTAATCATTTCATTTTTTATATATTTTTCATTTATTTCAATATAGCACAGAGTTCTGTGCTGTATTGAAATGAAAATTGACAGCACGATATACATTAGGCTAAAATGCGAACACCCTTGTCTCGACACCCTGCGATCAGGGTAAACAAAAGGCTGAATCACATGAAAAAGTCCGAAAGCAAACTCCAGTAGGACCCGATTACAGAAAATGTTGAACTATCAAATACTGGATTAGAGAGCTTCTACTATAGTAACTATAGTACTCCATAAAAGTGCAACTACAAGTGGCAAGGTTAAAACATGTCTGATACATATGGCAACAACTACTAATTTAACAAATTCATAAGAATCAGAAGCATATTTTGTTGGCCTGTAATTTGAAATAAAAATTGATACGTTATAATCAAAAAATAATTTTTCTAAGTTAACAAAAATATTATTAGGTCCGGTGAAAAGTAGTTTAATTAAGCAAAATTAATTTTGCTTTAAAGAATGAAAAGAAAAATTAAAGAATACGAAAGAATTTAAAGAAATGAAGAATGCCATGAGAAACATTACTCATTTCTGAAACTGAAAAAAAAAAAAAAAAAAGGGTTTATTAACTGTACTCGTTTTTGAAGTAAAAATGGTTTTAAAAACGAAGAGAATTCTGCGTTTCCTCAAAAACACATTCTTTTTAGTTATATTGTTTAAATCTCATTTGCAATTGTTGCATACATAAAACGAATTAAAAATACAATATTTCACTTTAAAGAAATTTCAATTTTAAATTAATTTAAATCATATTGCTAATTTTAAGAAACTATTTATTGGAAGTGAAACAATGTTAAAAGTAATAAAAACTGTTATATTATAAATAAATAGTTTTACTAAAATAAACCATTAGCATTTCACAGAATTTTTTCTATACGCAATATAGGCAGATAAATATTTTTTTCAATATTAAGATGTAAAAAACGATTGATATAATTAAAAAAATTCAAATGCGCTGTTGACACATATGAGGCATATTTAATTAAGAATTTATTTACAAAGAAAAAAAAACAATATATAAAAATACTTGCATATTACATTACAAAAGCTAACGCCATACATCATAACCCTGTGCTCACATATTGTATCAAAACTTTAATAGACGAACATTTCGCCATGATTCTAGTATTTTGTGAATATCATTAGCTATTGCTTTCCCTGTTAATGTTGGAAGTTTCAATATTAAAAATATTGCCCAATGCTTTCCCTTAAAACAATTATTGATAATAAATTGTTTTAATATATACAGTGCTCTATGTAATTTTTCTTCCAATTGAACCAGTTCGACAAATATTTTTTTTTTTTTAAATCTTGATCTTTTCTTTCTCTGCCTTTCATTTTCCAAATAGAGTGTTTGTTCAAATTATACACTACCCAGTGTCAGACCAGATCGCACATATCCAGATCAAATAGAATATTTTTTCACATATGCATTATTCCCAGGGTCGGATTATCCTATAGGTTAACTAGACTTCAGCCTAGGGGTTCAAGATCGAGAGAGGCCTACGTTCAAATTGTTAGCAAAATTAGAATTACACTATTCTAAAAACAGTAAACACTAAAACGGATTTGGATTGAATAAAGTTCCATTTTTGGTTTAGTTTAAAACTTAAAATTCCTAATAATTCATACTTAAACTTTAAATGCGAATTATTATGAAATAAATTTATCTGAATTGAATTTGCTTTAATCTTCAATGTATTGAATATATTTAATTTAATTTGATTGGAAATATGATAATTTTTATTGCATATTTTATTTTCTTATTCAAAAATTTTTATTATTTGAATTGTGTTTCGTTGTAAATGTTGTGAGTTTTGTTTGGTTAGTTATGGTTACAAGTACTATATTTGGTGCTGACAAATAAATGTCCTCGACTTTTTTTTTATTTATTATCCGTGCCACATTTCTTATGAAGATTAGTACCCATCACAACATGTTTCATTTAACATATTGATATATATCACAGTAATGATGTATTTTATTATCTCTCATGTAATTTACAAACTTAAAAATGGGAGGTGAAAGGGCCTCATAAGTGGAATAGCCTAGGGCCTTTTTCATCTAAATCCGGCCCTGATTATTCCCTTTGTTTTTTATAAAGATGTGATTATTCAATTTTCCAGAATATGGGAAAGTTAATCGTATCGAGCTTGATGAATCATTCAAGGAAATTTTCTATTTTTAAATTTATCCTTTTAACTTATTTTATCCTATCAGTGAGATAAAGAAATAAAGATTGTTTATTTTGGATTTTTATTATGTTTAATGTATTATCGGGAGAAATATCAAATAAATCGTTCAGAAACATTCGCCACTCTCCGTTTCAAGGATTCTGAACTTAAATTTACTTCTTTCATATAACTTCCAACTTAATTGTCCTTCAACATTATCTACAATGTTTTTTTTTTAAATCTAGCGGTAATCTTAATCTTCTCAAAAATGAGAGAAACGGCATCACTAACAGCTAACTTATTAACTAGCTAACTATTATTGATGTTAATTTCATTTTTGTAACAGAAAAAAAAAATAGTGACATATTTTCTCTTACATCCAAACTTTGTTTAACTCATAATGAAGACATTTGATCAATATAAGTTAAATATCTTAAGATTGTGTCTCTAAAATGGATGGAGTACTTATTTATGTAATTAGTAAAACGTTTTATAAACAGAAATATTAGTCACTTTGATATTACTATTGCAATAATATAATACTTAAATAGTTTTAATTAGGAGCATAATTGTTATTCATGGCCGATGAAAAATACTTAAACAAGTATACTAAACTCAGTCAGCAGCTGTCTGCATATATTATACTTGACTGAAACTATACAAACAGATTTACTTGAGTCAGATTCAGATTGCTAATGTCTAGACATAACACTCCGAACATGACAGCTGACTATGAATTGAACTTATAGTGGAAATTTTGGGGAAATGAAAACAAAAGGAAATATAACCTCCTTCATTCAGTACGAGCTATTGACTCTAATTGATAGCTTGAAGAATCATTCTTGGAAACTTTATATATTTAACTTGACTTTTTATTGATGTAGGAATATTTTTCCTGGTTTATTCCTTCATCAAAATTTGATTATATTTTTAAAAATGCAGGAATTGATAACTATATAAGGATATAAGGATAAGAATTATATAATTACATAAGGATTATATAAGGACAAAAGGATAATATAAAGATAATATAAGGACATATGTATAATATTATTACCGTATTTAGTTCTTAATAAGGATTTGATGATTCATTTTAACCACACAATGAGAAAAAAACAAAGTAATTTTAACGAGCTTAATGAATAATTCTTAGAAATTTTACATTTTTAGTTTGATTTTTGTATTAATGCAACACTATGTATTCTACATCAAAATTTGATATTTTTTAAAACAAATTATGTAAGAACTGATAAGGATAATAAAATTCTGTATGAAGATCTTGATAAGGATATGATGATTCAATTTCATTAGGCTATAGGAGACAAGGAATTTTCATGGAGTCTGATGAATCATTCTTGGAAATTTTGGTTTTTTAAATTACTTTAGCATTTTCAAACCATAAATATACTAAAAAGTCCAACATTCGGAACTATTCACTGATCGCCTTTCTTGTTTCTGGAACCAGTCGACTGGCCAAAGAAGGAGGAAAAGCAACTGCACCCGCTTCGGTGTTCATTATGAGAAATGGTATTATCCATCATTTTCAGTACGTGACGGAACCCTATTGATGATCATGGGATCTGTTAGATCTGTATCATGAGGTCGTCCTTCCGTGGCCTGGAGACATCCCGGTTCTGATCGGCGAAGCATATTGTTTGGGGATTTAATTATGTCCCGTGCATCCAGTGGATGTTTCTCGCTCTGACGACTCGCTTGTTGACGTCAAGGGCTTCGCCGTACGTGTCCCCTGAAGACGCAGCCCCACTGGAAACAGGCAGGTGATATCCGTTCATGGGGATGGTGTCCGGAAATCTTACTTCGAATGCATTTCGGCATTGTTTGAGAAAATATGTTGATAGTATCCAATAATGTATTAATCGTTTAAAGTTGAATCTATTGTCAGTTTTAGTTTCTGAATAATAAGATATTTGAAAAGGATATGTGTAATTCTTGCCACCTATCTCTAATTAAACCAATTTTTTTCATCTTTCTTTTTCACTATTTTATTTCATTTACTTTCATCAATCTTTCATTTTTTCACTTTTTTTTCTATCCTCCTCCTATCTCTGTAAAACAATTTTTTCAGCCAAAAAAAACTTGCATATTATACTTTTTCTTTTGTCATGTCTCCTATCTCTCTGTAAAACGAATTGTTTTTCATTTCTTTTTCATCACACCTACTATCCCTCTATTAAAGAATTTTTTTAAATATAATGCATTTTTACCAAATTGATTTTTCATCCTTCCTCTTATCTCTCTGTAAATTATTTTTCTTCACATCATCAATTTTTTTTTTCATACTAAGATTTCCTCCTCTTTCTCTCTATAAAACAATTTTTTTTACATCATGCATTTTTTTTTTCTTTTTTTTGATTATTTTTTTCTGTCTTTTTCTTTTTTTTCCGTCTATCTTTCTGCAAAATATTTATTTTTCATAACAGGCATTTTTTTCATCATGTCCCCTATCCCTCTGTAAAACAATGTTTTTTCATATAATGCATTTTTTCTTAATTATTCTTTCAAACAGCCTCTTATCTCCCTGTAAAAATATTTCTTATCAGCCATTTTTCTCATATTTTTTTTTTCCATTCTCTTCCCATCTCTGCAAAAGAATTTTTTTAATATGTTACATTTATTTTTCTTTTATCATGTCTCCTATCTCTCTGTAAAACATTTTTTATTATATCTGAAATCTTTTCATAATGCACCTATCTCTCTGTAAAACAATTTTAATTTTCCTATGAATTTTTTTTTCTTCTCGTTTCTGAAGGCAGTGACTACAACGAACTTAACCTTCCCGAATTTGAACAAGTATTCTCATGTACATTATATGAGCATGAGTCTGCTAATAAATATAAACAAGTAATCTAAAAAAAAAAATTTAAAGTCAATTCCTACTTTTTTTCGTTATGAAAGCAGAAAATCCTTTACAAATAAAGTTGAAATTTTCCTCTTACATCTGGAGCCATCTATTATTAGATACATGCAACTCAAATCTAAAAAAATAACAAAAATTAATTAATTAAATTTAATTAAGGAATTAATATTTGAAAAAAAAATGTATTAACATCCAGTGTCATCCACTAAAAGTTAAAAAAAATGTATTTGAACTTGAGTGGATTAATAAAAAGTATTTTATTAACTTTTGAAAATTTGAACAGGATCTGTATAAGGAGAGTGTGAACTAATAGTAGGAATTGTAAAAAAAATCATAGAAATTATAAAATAAAACTAAAGTCATAAAATCATTTGGGGGTTCATCCGAAAAGCTCAGCAAACACATTTGAATTTCTTCATTTGTTAGAAGCTTATCAGAGCATTTTTTCCGCGGGGAGGGGGCGACGACATGTAAACCTTGCAGAACTGTCATCGCTTCAACTAGTATTACAGAAAATTTTTGTAACTACTGAAGCTATAAATTCGGAACCACATAACTTTGCTCTGGGGCATAACTTACTTTTTTAAAGTTGAAAAGACATTATGCACTGGCGCGAGATAGTCAGCAAGAGTTTAAAGAAAAAAAAATAGTTTTATATACTTCCTGTTTGATGCAAGGTTCTGGAATGGATCAACGTTGTAAACCAAGGTGCATTCTATACATTTTAATTAAAGTAAACTCGATAACCAAACAATTCATCAAATAGGAGAAATGGACAAACATGATCCAAACCTCCGAGTACATTAAGTCTTCCACAAAAACGAATGAATCCTCGGAATAAACAGCAAAACGCAAACCAATCGAAGATGGCTAATGGAGCAATCCTCTGCGAGACGGATTCGTTTCCCATTTGTCAAGCGGTATGGACTCTTACTGTCATGGAGCGGCATTACATTCCTCGGAATTAATGGTGTCTGCATCCAGCGATCAAGTCCGGACCGGAATGTCCTTTAAGCCCGTGACAGGTGATCTCTTAAGAGTGATATTGCCTGAAGATGTCCACTTTCTTCCTTCCCCAACTAATTCCTCTTTAACCTTGGAATGGCATTTAAAGATTTATATATATATATATATATATTTTCTGAGTGGAATTATGAGTCACTGTTTTTTTTTAACTTGATTAATTATTAGTTGGTTAATGATTCAATTGCAGCTTTTGCTCGTTTGTCACTATAAAATATATAACTTTTTGTTTAACATATAGAATGTCACTATGTTTAGAAATAAAGAGATTCACATCGCATCAGCTTCCATGCTGCCTAGTGGGATAATTCCGGACGTTCCTTAAGAAAGATATTGCCTGAAGAAAATATGTTCAATCGCCTCTCCTTTTTTATGAATACTATAAATTCGTAGGTTAAAGTATTCTTCCATTTAACTGTAGAATGCTTTGGTTTGTCGCTCAACGATCATTTTACTCAATTTCATCTTTAAATTCTTAGAATTTAGATCTTAGATTAATTAGAATCTTAGATTCTAGAATTTTATTATTATTTTAATTAAATTTTTATCAATTAGAATTAATTACATTTTCTCATCAATTTTATTACATCCCTGTTAAGTATTAAATACGTTGAAAAGTTCATCGCAGTCTTCTAATATAGTTATTAACATCATATTACATTTTGTACATCATTGTGACGGTTTAGTTTGTCGCCTTTTATTTTGCCTGTAATTTTTGCAAATTTTAGACTAATTAGACCGAGACCTGTAGTTTAACGTGGATTCCGAACACCTCACAAACATCCATGTTACGGCCAGTATTCGAACCGGAAGCCTATGATGCCAAAGGTAAATTGGCTATCAAGCCGCTTTAATTGTAAAAGTGGGCAGTATATTACCAGTTGTCATCCCTAGGATGTTTGCCCCACATTGTGATGACAGGGTGGCGATGAAAAGCAGCATGTCCCTTTGATAAATCTGAATGTTATTTCTATCTTTTTTAATCATATCAAACTATTGATTAATCATAATTAATGATTCATTATTATATTATAAATAATACAGATTTTATGAAATAAAACAAATACAAATATTACAAATATTGTAGTTGTATTACAATAGAATTTTTAAATGAATTCAATTCTGATTGTGACAATGTGTGTACGCTTTTCGAATAGAATAACCTTTCGAAGTTACAATGTGAAAGGTCTCCAGCTTTTCTCCCATACAACACTTAAATGAGGGACAATTATTTCTTATTATTACCCTTTTATCATCAAACAAAATCATAGTATAATTTCTAAATGCTTAGTGGTATTTATATATTCTACGTAGAAATCAGTAACTTTTGTATCTTTAATTTATGGAAAAAGTTTTTTAAAAAATGCCTATGAAAAATACAATACAAAAATTAAATAATTTTTTCTAAAATATATTTTTTGAGCAAAAAAGTTCAGCAGTTCATTTTAGTTTTTCAGTTAAATTAAAATATATTTGATTTCATAACATTAAAAATTCAGAAATTTTCAGAATAGTTTCTTAATTTCTTGCTAATGACGACAAATGTTGGACATTTTTATCTGAGCTTAATTATTATTGAAATCTGAGGACATTTTAATATGATTTTAATCTTTACGCCAGTCGAACGCCAAATATTCCTGTCGCACTTCCTGCTGTCACTATGCCATCACAATTTCAAACGAACATCTTAGGGATGATAACTGGAAATATGTAGTCTCAAACTTACACCATCCCTTCAGTGGAATAAATATCTGGCTACACCTTATCGTACCCATCATCAATGGATTTAAAGACGTGTGATTATTTTTGTTGTTAGGTTTCGAATTAAATTATTTCAGTTTGGAAACTCCTCCTTCACTTGTCATCCACTAACTTTACAATGTAGTGAAACATTAACAGTTTTCAAAATTTACATTCCATATCAATAAATATTGTAGCAATTTTTCTCACGAGAAGAATTTTGGCATTTCATTCCCAGGAGAGAGGAATGCATGTAATTTGACAAGTATATATTAATCCATCACTCAAATTTGACATCGGACAAATAGTATTGTGGGTAGTTGTATTGCATACAATGAGTGTTTTGTACTCATGAGAACAACTTGTTATTCAAATCTGATATCAGATATTTTGTATCATGTATAATGAAACTCGGGAAATGTGAATGTTTGTGCTACCTTCACAGGTCGAAACAACTACTATATAAGTAATAACCCCATCACACAAATTTGCCATCAGACTATCTTTAATGTGGATAATTATATTACATGCAGTTAGCGTTTTGTGCTTATGAGTACAACCTGTCACTCAAATCAGATAGCAGATATTCGGTATCATCTTTAATGAAGAAATTAGCAAGTGTATGGGTGACCTTCACATGTCGAAACAACTGTAGATTGAATAGGAACTATACCATGATTAGTTTCATCGTAATGGGTAATGAGAAATGTCTACTCCAATGAGAAGTGTAGGAAGCTACTCCCCTTCACCCTCCTGACGGATTGTATTAAAACAAATTCATTTTTAAGGAAGAAGGAGCAGGAGAGTGACTGAGTAGGAGCATCTTTCTGCTTTTCAAAGTGCGCTTATGGTTTCGTTTATCACGCGTTGTGATAATTCAGGCCTGCCACAAACTAGGCAATTAGATTCGACGCAGACTCGAGAACTCTGAAAAATCTCTGACCTTGCAGGGAACTGTACCTTACGATTTAAGTGTATACTTGCAATCAAATTTAATTTTCAATTTTTCATATCTTGTATAATAATCTAGAGATTATATATATATGTAATAGCGCTTGTAAATAAAAATTAAAGTATTCCTATGAACCTGAATGTTATTCCGTTGTTGAAGCCGTTATAGGTCTATTATAAGTCGAGACCTTACAATATGAATGGAATAATCTTAATTATTCCAAATCGTGCTAAGTGAAAATAATTTTTTCATCTTCATACGTTATAACTTGGGTGGAGTTGCTTCTATTAGTTTTAAACTGAACAAAGAAATCCCTCGACACATCATGAGGTCGCAGAAGAAAGAAAAAATTGTCCAACTATTAGCAATTGTCACGCAATCATGCATTGAAAATCAATCTCAAAAGGAATTAAAAAAAAAAAAAAAAACACAAATAAGAAAAAAAAGTGCCTCTGATTTCCGAAATCTTAGAAAAAAAAACGCCCTATGTCTAGATTTTGTTCCCATGCTCAATTCCTAATAATCTAATAATGTTGTTTTGTGGATGAAAAAATAGACTTTGTGTTCCATTTACTTATGCCCCGAATAATTCACTGACGCCCAAAGAGGTGTGGATATTGCTCCCAAGAGGAATTTATGGTAAATGCCCAGAATATATGGATCATATGGAAGAAAATCCGGAAACTCCACCAGGAAGCTTGATTATAGATGCGGGGCGATGGTCGTGTCCCAGTAACCATCGAGTTTCCTCAGTGACTAGATAGCGTTAATAGTGTAATTTTTCAGCGTTACACTTAATTTGCATTTTGATATTCTCTCATCACGCAACTCTTTTACTTTTACATACTTTTTTATGCTAAATATTTTACTGATTTAATCTGGCCCAAAATATATCCCTTGCGAATAATACTATCATGAATCTAGAACATATATCACTAATTTATTATTTGTTCGCAGGATAAATTATTACCAAAATGACGCAAAAAGCTTGCAAAATTCCCTCAACAATTTGGTTTCACTTCTAAACTTAGCACCACTCATCAAGTTAACGGAAATAATCTCTGAAGAACTTAGCAAAAAAGTATTAACGGGGATTGTTTTTCTAGATATAGTCAAAGCATTTGATATAGTCTTTATCAATGGTCTTACACACAAATTAATTGTCTATAAATTTCCTGCATACTTAATTTTACTCATTAAATCTTATTTAACCAATAAAACCTTTACAGTTAAGTCAATAGCTCTCTCTATCTCATCACACAGAAATATTAATGTAGGAGTACCACAGGGCTTGTTGATTGGTCCAATTTTATTTAATATTTACATAAATGACATCCCACAAATATCACACATTAAATTAGGTATCTACGCAGATTATACCGTGGTTATTGCATCTAGAAAAAATATCCAAGATCTACAAAATATATTTCACCAATACTTCACACACCTCGAAGATTGGCTCATAAGATGGAAAATCAAAATTAATGTTGACAAAACCGAGGCTGTACTTTTCCCGAGGAGAAAGATTCTTCCTCCTAACATCTGCCTCTTTAATCAGCGAATTAACTGGTCTACTAATGCTAAATACCTAGGAGTTTTTCTTGACAATAAATTAACTTATACTAATCACATTAATCATGTTAAAAATAAATTTAACACCTGTCTTCGCATGCTTTATCCTTTTATTAATAGAAATCCCCCCCTCAATTGATAATAAATTACCAATCTACATGTACTATATTCGTCCAATCATAACTTATGCAAGTCCGGCTTGGGGATCTGCTTCAAAGTACCACATTAAATATATTAAAATTCTATAAAATAAACTTTTGCGCATGATCACAAATTGTCCTCGGTGCTTTAGAAATAATGACATTCGTCATATTCTTGCCCTCCTTTCTATTCAAAATTTTATGCTGAAGCTTGCGGAAATTTTTAATGCAAATCTTGACCATATCCCAAACTAGGAAATTCGTAATCTTCCGATATACGATTTCTCTCTGCCAGGGAATGCTAAACGCTCAAGGGCGGTCTTACATAACTTGCAACTACCCTAGACAAACTGGCTCAGTCGTCAGGAGCGTCGTTTCTGCTGATTTGGCGGCAGATTCGACCCTGATCTGTTCCTTCAGCGATCATTTCTAGCAGCCGTAACACCGTTCTGTGGTGTATTCTTAATTGATTTTTGCTTTTTATTTTTACTTTATTTTAAAATCTCTATTTTTGTACAATTATATTATTAAAAATATATGCATATTTTACACATATTTTTCTCGTTACTCTTTTAAACATACTTTGAACTGGGACAAACCTTGATCACTTGCTGCTTTGAGTTTTACATCATGAACTTTACCTACCGTGCCTCCTACTTTGCAAACAGGAGTAAGGCCCCTGCGGGGCTAAAGAATTCCGAAAATTACAAATTGACTGAAAAGCATGGAAAAAAATCATTAAAAAAATTAAAACAGTAATAATTTTTCAATCATCGCTTTCATAAAAGACATATTATTAATGAATGACAAAATATAGTATCTATAATGAATTAAGTTTGTATACATAGAATACTAAGTTATTAATTATTTTGAATATAATAATATTTTAACTAAGGTTCCATATTTCTGAAATTAGATATTTATAGCAGATTTAGCGTTACACAGGATGAACATGCATTTTCATATTATCTCATCTAGTAACTCTTTTACTTTACGTCCTTTCTTTAGGTAAATGTTTACTGATTTAATCTCGTCAAAAAAATATATATTCCTTTTTAATAATAATATTATGAATCCAGAATACCTTTCACTAGGTAACTATTGGATTATAGAACAAATCGTTACAAAAATGACACAAAAACCATGAAAAGAAATCTTAATGTTATATGTATCATTTATGCACAAAAGTCAGAACTACCAACTACCAGAGCTTTTAACAAAACGACAGATTAGTTTGTTAAAATTCCCGAGGTAAAGATAAATAAAAATCAAAAATCCATGATCTTGCAGAATAAACAAAGCATTGTACTCCTGACAAGAATAATTAGAAATTTTCTAACTATTAAAAAATACCGGAAAAATCAGAAATGAGATTAACTGTAACTGTAAACACGCCAAGTCCTTTTTTCTCAGATGAGAGAATAAGTAATTGAGTGCAGGATTTTATGATTTATATGTTGAAAGGAGGAAAAGGAAGCAAGAAAAGGAAACGGGAAATGAAAAAAAAATAATAATAATCCCACAATGCTTCATTTAATGAAGGGAAGTAAACTGAGAATTTTAATTTTCCCTTCGAGACTTCTTATTATGTTCAATTTACGAAAAAAATAAAAAATAAATAAAACAAAAATCCTACAAAACCGAAACAGAGTTTCAGTTTTTAAATATTGTTTTTTTTTTTTTCTTTTCTCCAGTCTAACTGTATAATTTTTTTCTCCACTTTTTCTCTCTCCAGTAAGGATTTAATTTAGAAAAGAATTTTCACTTTTTTTTCACTCTATCGTTTATTTTGTTTATCAAAATCAGAAAGAGGGTAAAAAAAAATAATAATAAAGTGACAGTAAAATTCAGCGAAATGCATTAAGTTTGTTTGTTTCTAAGAAAAATGTTAAAGAGAAAAATTCGATAGGGGAAAAAAATCTCTGAAATATATTGTTATATGCAGTTTCCGCAGTTTTGATCCTGGAACAAATAAGGCATGAATATGCAATCAGCTCTCACAATAAACAAAACTTTAGACGGATGTGAAATTTGAATCAGGAACAGATCCGATGTTCTTGGATTCGTCTCCCTCTCACTCATAAATTCTTATTTCCTAACAAGTTGAACCGGAAGGAGTTGGAATTCCTTTCGCAGCTGCAATCTTTACAGAAGCAGCTGTTTCGCTGCTGTACTCGGTCCAAGTAAATCTAGCTTTTTATTATTTTTACAAATTAACCTCCTTACCTCTTGCAGCAAACATTATTGTTCAAAAAGTATTGTTCGAAAACTTGCATAAAATGGAGACGAAGATGGAATTTGGTTTAATTTACCTGATTGAGATCATGCGGAATAGCTTAATGTATCTACATTGCTTATAGAGGTCTTAAAATAAATATTTAGAAAGTTATATATACGTATTGTTGCTTTCTCAATATTTTCTGGATTAGATCAAATAGAGTAAACATTTTCTATCATAATTATGGATTTACTTGTGTCCATTGTTTCATTATTTTATTCAATTTTGAACTTTATCCAATAAACATTATTATGCAAATTGTGCTTCCTCTGAAAAACTTTAGAAACTTGGGGGAGCTCATATAAAAATGTAAAGGAATGTAAAAAATGTATGTAATTTACTCGTATTTATCTGAATGAAATGAAATTGAATGAATGATATCAGGTGGAATAACTTGAGGTTATTTCACCCTCAAGTTTATTTCTGCAATTCTTATTGCTTCATATTTATTCATTATTTATATTTTCCAATATTTACACTTATTTTTCTGTATTTATTCAGTATTTATATTTATTGTTCAAAATGTGTTCACTTCTTTATGGAAAATTTTCTACAATAGATCTAATCGAGTAAATATTTTCTGCCCCCAAAGCAGTGTTAACCTTCCTTAAAATTAATTAATTTAATTTTTTTCTTCTTTCGACATGAGATTTGAATTTTTTGCATTCCTTCCCCGATATTAAGTTTAGTTATTAGTTTCTACAAATTGTTTCCGGAGATAGTTACTGAAATTAAACCTAGATATCTTCCTGTCCATTTGAAGTGATTTAAGAAAAATCAAAATAATTTAAATAAGAAAAAAACAATAAGAAAAGCAAAAATAATTTAGCAAAAAAAAAAAAAAAAAAATGCAGCAAAAAATGAAATCACTAATAAAAATACGAAACAAAAAGAAATAAATTGGAATAGAAAGAGAAATGAAATAATCTAGAATTGATCATCCAACAATTTTTTTCCCACGTCGAAATGAAATAACGTAGACCATCTCTACAGAAGAATAACTTTAAATAGAAGCATTTAATAAAACTAATTCGAACTTCGAAATAATAACCTTCCCCGCAACTCTTCGTTATAACAATGTTCCCAAACGCACTGAATGTGATTATGCAAATGAACACACTTAACATTTTTTCTCGAAAAAATATGATTTACAGTTTTGGATACGCATGCGAAAAATTAATGAGAATGTCATTACATGATTGAAACCCAAATAAATGTTTCGTACGTCTTCATATTTATCTCGTCAAATGATTTAACACAATAAATGATTTCGTTTTTCTTATTTATTGAAATACCTAATTTCTACTTTAGAGTGGTGCTTTATAAAACAATTGATTTTCCGTAAAACTTGCAATTTATCCAATAAAAATGCTTACGAAGGTAAATTGTCTAATCCATTTTTCTAAAACTTCTACTGGAAAAATGTATATTTTTATCATTTTAAATTCTTGAAATATTTAATGTGTTTAAGTTTACTACAGCTTTAAAAATTATCTATATATTATATATAAAATTATTAATAATTGTTTTAAAGGAAATCATATGAATCTCAAATAACACCATTCGAATTTTGTCTAACAAAATTTAAGAGTTTAAAAATTTTTCTTTAAATGATGAAATTTGTAGAATATTTTAAAAATGCGTGAGACTGTTGCGACTTTTTGAAAGTAGTTCTAAACGAGCAATAAAAATAAAATGAGGTCAATTCCTACTTTTTGTTCACTATATTGCAGAAAATTCCTTTACAAATAATGTAGAAATTTTCCTCTAACATCTGGAGCCATCTATTATTAGATACATGCAACTTAAATCTAAAAAACTAAAATTAATTAATTACATTTAATTAATTAATTAATATTTGAAAAAACTGTAATAACATCAAGTGTCATCTACTACAAGTTCAAAAAAATGTATTTGAATTTGAGTGGATGAATAAAAAAATATTTTATTAGCGATCGAAAATTTGAACAACATATATATAGGGAGAGTGTGAACTAATAGTAGGAATTGAAAAAAGAATTTCTATCAAAAGTGAGAGAGAATTTCCCATTGAATACACTTGGATGTGTATATCTCAGAACAAATGTGCATAGAAGCAAATTATTCTATTTTTTTTTATCTTCTTCTGTTCAAACTAGATATATTACGAATTTAAAACTTTTACGGAAATATTTGAAATTTATTATATTCCCTTTGCTATAACCCTACATTATAAATTACTTCTTTGAAAATATACTCACAAATCCCAGATATAATCGTGTGTTATTTCATTGATACCATTTTTTGTATAAAGAAATGTCAAACAATTACTTACCCTCCACCTATACTCTATTACTTCTGAGAAAATTTGTGCTCGAAGGCAAAATGTAAATTTATCTCATACAAGTGTTAAATATACATATGGGAGATCACCTAATAAGTTTATATATATATATATAATGTATATGGGGCCTGATGGTCGAGTGACTAACTATTTGGCCCTCTATACCACAGGGTTCAAGTCGTGGCGGGGCCTTTGGTGCTTGTAGTGGTTCAGAATTCACCAGTAGGGTGTAGAGCTGACAACCCTAAGACGTAAAAAGAAAAGCATCTCATGCATCAAATAATTTTAATAGATTTAGTTTTTCTTGGGGCCTTTGACCATTATGCGGCTGTTGCGCCTTTGATAAAAACGTATATATATATATATATATATGCTTATATTCATTCAGTAGAAATATATATGCATATATATTTCTACTGAATGAATATGTGTTTAATTTTATGCTTTTTAAAGATCAATGTGATTTTTCCTGATCGCTTTTTTTCGTACAAAGTAGAATTTTGTGGGTCCTGGATGGTATTAAATCAACCTAAATTCATGATGTGTATAAGAAATAAGTAATATGAAAAAATTTAGTGTCAATTCCTACTTTTTAAGTTGGCATTTTCCTCTTTCATCTGGCACCATCTGTTGGTAGATATATGCAACTTAAATCTAAGAAAAAATAAAATTAATTAATTAAATTGGATGACTGAATTAATATTTGAAAAAAAACCTGTGTTAACATCAAGTGTCCTCCACTACAAGTTCGAAAAAATGCATTTGAACTCGAATGGATGAATAAAAAGTATTTTATGAACGATTGAAAATTTGAACAAGATATATATAGAGAGACTGTGAGCCATTAGAAGGAATTGAAATATGCACACAAAACACAAATTTTATTTTAAATTTATTTTCAAATCAAATTAAGTGTCCATTTTTAGTTAGTTAAATGCTCACCCCTCTTAATTCTGTTGCTTGTCACGTAAAAGATGAATAGAATACAGCAAAGATCTATTAAAAGCGTGCAGCTATTTCTGACAAAATCTTACATAACAGCTGCTGAAGTTTTATAATAAGAGACGAGAGGAGAAAACTTTTACGTGATTGACACAAAATATCGGAACTGACAATTAAGTAATTTGTTACTGACAAAACTGATACTTTATAAATAAAACATTACAAAGGAAATTAGAATGGAAAGAATTGTTTTATGAAAAAATATATTACTAATAAAACAAATCTCTCCATAAATATTATTATCAATTTTTAAATATAATAACCTCTTTTGGGCTATTACTAAATTATTTAAACCTAAAAAAGAATACTTCTTTTGATATCTTTACTGAAAGTAAAGTATAAAAAAGGTGTTTTGAATTTTAATTAGCAGATTGAGAACTTTATTAGAAGTTTATTCCTAATATTTTGATTAAAAATTCCATTTTTATAAGATTTAAAAGAACTGAAATTACTATAACAATTAAGAAGTTATGGTAAATTTAAATAAGGTAGAAATTATACTATTAAAAAAATTATTATCTTAAACTTACATAATACTTAATTTAAATAAGGGTAAAGTATATTTCTTTACATTAACTATAATTTTTTTTATTTTATAATAAATATTTACCATTTATATCTATATTATATATATGTAAAATATCAGAACTTTCATTTTTTAATATATCATATCAGACATATAATCCAGAACACACATTTATGTTATGCAAATATATAGTATATTTGCATAATATAAATATGTATTTTGGATTACCTGTCTCAGATAGTTAATTAATTTTTACCAAAGATAAGTAACTATATCAGCATGATTATTATGTACTTAAAAAAAAAAATTCTAATTTTTGCCAGATATAAAAAGTATATATAAAATTTAATTTCCTACAAAATATTTATTGTAAAATATAAAAGATATTATGAGTTTACGTTATCTTGATGACTGAATTCATTACATCATTTTCTGACGGCAAAATTAAAAAAGCATCAACATCACATTTAAAAAATTTAAGATTACAAACATATTTTTTTAAATATTGCTGTCATATAATGCGATAATTTTATGGTATTTAGTTAATGGCATCAATATAAATGAAATCTTGAGAACCTTTTATGTTCTATAAGGTTTATTTTACGAAAGACCTACGCATACCAGACGAGACGGTCATATTACAAACCGCCACGTGGTCGATTTTAGTCTTTGGATAATGGAGGCTGCACTGTCACTTCATTTTTATTTAGCCCTAAAGCCTGCTGGCTCTAAACGTAGGGTTATTTTACTCCTTGTTACTGGATACATCCCTAAATGTGTCTGTAACTCGGATCCAGACATCTAGAGAACAGAAATAACATGGTTTATAATTTCTTCAGCGTACTTATTCATTGATAAAACTATCCTCTAGATGTTATAATTGAATTGCTTTATTTTAATAATCTCTTAAGGGTTTTATGGATTTCCTAGACATGTGTTTGCATTTTTGGGCCTGTTCAACATTTTGAAATGTGTTTATTAAAAGATTTTTAAATTAATTGCAGCAATTTATGCGCAATTCATATCTTAAAATATTTATTCCCTTTTAATATTTTATTAAATATTTTTAAAAAGTGATTTGTTTTACAACTTGTGTGCAGCGATTCCGAGAGTAACTTGACAGAAGTGTCTGAGTTATTCCTCCGCAATTCGTTTTGTTTTTTGTGTTCAAGCATAATATTCGTTACATACATACATATATATATATATATATATATATATATATATATATATATATATATATATATATATATATATATATATATATATATATATATATATAATATATAAAATATATATATATATATATATATACATACATATATATGACGAATATTACGCATGAAAATTAAGTTTGTATATAGATTATGAAGCTGGTTTGAAAGTAATACTTTTTCTCGTCATTTTCCTGTACTTATTTATATTTCGTATATTATTTTCCCCCGAATTTAGAGATTTTTAACAATATCTTTAAATTTACATTATATATATATATATATATATATATATATATATATATGTTTCAGGTTTCTGTAATATTATATATATATATATATATATATATATATATTATATTTAAATTGTAGATATCTGAAACTGTTTTAAATGTTATAATGAAGATTTCTTATTATATTCTAAATTCTTTTTCGAGATTCGCTGGAATCTAAGCTTATTTTCTTTATTATTATTTTTGGAAAATTTAAATCTACAATCTTTTCTACTAGCATTTGTTTCCGCAGAGTTTGTGATACATTGTTCTAAAACAATGATTCTCAAAGAATGTATCACACAAAAAAAAAATAGCCAATCATCAGCTGAATTCATATGAATTGATAAAATTTCAATATTAAGTTGATAGGCATTGTGTGTATCAATAATTATACTTAATTAATTTAATATTCACATCTAAAGAACCACAGTATTTATGTATATTATTTTTTTTACGTACAATGGTTTGAGAAATTTATGTATAATATCTATTTTGTTGTCTTTGCGTATAATTAGGTCATAATAAACTAACTTGCATTACGAAATAATATTTAAAAAAAAGACAAGCAGTGAAAACCTTTTCATTTGCCTTATTAAATTTCAATTATTAATTTTTTTCACAAACACAATAAATAAAATTAGACTTAACAATCTCTGCTTGTATAACTTGCGTCTCCATATTTTCATTTAAAAATTACAATTCCTTTTTTTAAGAATAAAATAAGAGAAAACATGACATCCAATATTAATAAGAAACAAGCAAACCGAATTTCTGTATAAAAAGATCAAACAGGATTTCGCAAGCTCGTGACACAAACTTTCTTTAACCGAAAAAGACGCTTTTCTCCACTTCCCCATTTTTGTTTTTTCTAGTGCTTTGGGGCTAGTTTATTTATAATTTTTTTTCGTGTCAGCTGAAGAAATTGAAAGTGCCACAGAAAAAAATTTCAGCTATTCTAAAGCCTTTGTCTACGACGCCTGTATTACTTTTTTCACCACCGTACTTCTAACTGTTTCGGAAAATTTTCTTTTCTTCTTCTTTGTAGGGCATCACTTAGCAGTGATTAGAGAAGTGTTGAGAGTTTTTGAGGCAAGAACATCAAGTCTTTCCATTAATTTTCTTTTTTGTTCTTGTGCTACTTCAACCACATTCTGGGGCAAAACTTTCTTTTTCGGGGAGAGGGAGGGTTGGATGTTCTTCCCCCTCCAAACCGCACTTCACACTCTAACAATGTTGAGAAGACAAAAAGATTGATTGTCGGATGATCTACAGAGGGGATGCAACAACGAACGGAGTGGGGGACGTGTATGTGTTAAAGGAATGTTCGGCGAATCACCTTGTGTCTGTTCGAAAGTGAAGGTAACAGGAATTTCGTGTCACTTGTCACTGAACTAATCATTGGAAAAAAGGCTGTTTGAAAAGAAGAGAAGCACTCTGTGTTTTTAAGTGAAACGCCGCCAATGTCAATTATCCATCCACAAACTATGTGATGTTTAAAACAACCATCCTCAGACTTTTTTTTTGTCACGTACCTCTAAGGCGAAAATAATATTTTTTATTAATATATATATATATATATATATATATACACATATAATAAAGCTGGTTTGATAACAATACTTTCAATCATGATTTTTAAAACTCTGTCTTTTCCCGTACTTTAGATTATTATAAATCGTATTTTGTTTTCTACTGAATTTAAAGATTTTTAACTATATCATTAAATTTACAGTTATATAGATACATTTATTTAAATATGACATTATGCGTAGCTCTTTGCGACGAGAAATCACTGTATAGCATTTGTTATGTTAAAAATTTTGACGTAATATTAGCTCGTAATAAATTAAATTGAATTAGGAAATTATATTTTTAAAAAGAAAGATATATACAGAAAACCATTTTTTTTGTCTTATTTAATTACAATTACTAATTTTTTTCGCAAACACAAGAAAAAAAATTAAACTGAACAATCTCTGCCTGTATAATATGCGTCTCCATATTTTCATTTAAAAACTACAATTCCCTTTGTAAAAAAGAACACAACAGAAAAACAGACATCCAATATTAATAAGAAAAAAAAAACCGAATTTCTTGTATAAAAAGATCAAACAGGATTTCGCAAGCTCGTGACACAAACTTTCTATAAACGAAAAAAACGCTTTTCTCCGATTTCCCCCTTTTTGTATCCCTCATGCTTTGGGCCAGTTTATATTTTTATTTTTTCGTGTCAGGAAAAGAATTGAAAGTGCCACAGAAAAAATTTCAGCTATTCTAAAGCTTTTGTCTACGACGCCTGTATTACTTTTTTCACTGCAGTTCTTCTAACGTTTTCGGAAAATTTTCTTTTCGTCTTTTTACTTCGGGCATCACTTAGCAGTGATTAGAGAAGTGTTGAGAGTTTTTGAGGAAAGAACATGAAGTCTTTTCTTTTACTTTTCCTTTTCTTCTTCTTCTTCTGTTTCAACCACAATCTCGGGCGAAATTTCTTTTTTTCTGAGGGGAAGGGAGGGAGGAGGTAGATGTTCTTTTTCCTTTCCAAACCGCACTCCAGGTGTCTAACAACGTTCAGAAGGCAAAAGATTGATTGTCGGATGATGCACAGAGGGGGATGCAACAACGAACGAGTTGGGGGTATGTGCATGTGTTAAAGGAATGTTCGACGAATCACTTTGTGTCTGTTCGAAAGTGAAGGGAACAGGAGTTTCGTGTCACTTGCCACTGAACGAATCGTTAGGAGAAAGGTTGTCTGAAAAGGAGAGAAGCACTCTGTGTTTTTAATTGAAACGCTGGGAATGTCAACTATCCATCCATAAGCTATACTATGTTTAAAACAACGATTCTAAAATTGTTTTTCTCTTTTTGTTCCAGGCCTCTAAAGTGAAAAAAATAAAAAGAAATACTGAACACATTATAACGCTACATACACAAAAGTTGTAAACTACATATAGAGAGAAAGAGAAAGAGTGAGTCATTCACATATATAGTAAATACAGACACAATACAACACTTAAATATAAAAATTAAATACAGAAATATTCGGTATATATGAGATAGAACTGAAACTGTCAAAAAAAAATGAATAGTTATGAAAAACAATACAAATAATATTTATAAGTTTATAATTTACTACTGGGTAGTTCAGTTTTGATTTTCCTGTTCACATGTTTTACTTTATATATATATATATTAAGCGCGCACCTGTGGTGAACACAAGAAATGGTCATTTGACCCCGAGTCTCTCATTCTAGAGGAAGCATTGTGCAAACCTTAGTTTCGCGCATTAGTCGGTCTGTTAATTGTCCCGCTGATTAGTTGGGCTGTGGTTTCTCACCCGGAGAGGTAGTATATTTCGCACAATCCTGCGCCGAGCCGAGTTTTGTGTCTTTCGATCAGAAGTGGAGTCCGCACACGAAATTATATTTAACTGTCTTTTACTCTAAATGAGCTAAATATTGCATGTGCCTAATTGTATGTGTACGGTGTTTGTGCGTGAGTGCGAAAATAAAACTGTGTGTTATCAAACGTGTGCCTCAGGTATCTCAGCACAACCACACCCAATTACTGTCTGGTTTACCAACGTGCGACCCGCCAGTACTTTTACACTACTGTATATATAAATAGTATCTGTTTCCCTAGAAATTTTGACGCTTAATTAACTCGTTATAAATTAAATTGAATTATGAGATAATGTTTGAAAAAAGGAAAGCCGTGAAAACCTTTTCATATGTCTAAATTAATTTCACGTATTTCCATTTTTTCTCCATATTTTCATTTAAAAATAATAATTCCTTTTGGAAGAATAAAACAACAGAAAACCAGACATCCAATATTAATAAGAAACAAGCAAACCGAATTTCTGTATAAAAAGATCAAACAGGATTTCGCAAGCTCGTGACACAAACTTTCTTTAACCGAAAAAGACGCTTTTCTCCAATTCCCCATTTTTGTTTCTCTCATGCTTTGGGGACAGTATATTTTATTTATGTATTTATTTATTTTTCGTGTCAGCAGAGAAATTGAAATTGCCACAGAAAAATAAAATTCAGGTATTCTAAAACCTTTGTCTACGACGCATGTATTGTTTTTTTCACTGCCGTACTTCTAACGGTTTCGGAAAATTTTCTTTTCATTCTTCCTCGTCGGGCATCACTTAGCAGTGATTAGAGAAGCGTTGAGAGTTTTTGAGGAAGAACATGAAGTCCATTCTTTTTTTTCTTTTCTTCTTCTACTTCAACCACAATCTAGGGCGAAATTTTTTTTTTTTTTTTTTTTTTTTTTAAGGGGGAGGGAGGGAGGGAATGTTCTTTCTTCTTTCCAAGCAACACTCCAGAGTCTAACGATGTTTAGAAGACAAAAGATTGATTGTCGGATGATCTACTGAAGGGATGCAACAACGGAAGGTGGGAGGGGGGGATGTGTATGTGTTGAAGTAATGTTCGACGAATCACATCGCGTCTGTTTCAAATTGCAGGGAACAGGAATTTCGTTTCACTTGTCACTGAACAAATCTTCGGAAAAAAGGCTGTTTGAAAAGAAGAGGAGCACTCTGTGTTTTTAAGTGAAACGCTGGGGATGTCAGTTATCCATCCACAAACTATGTTCAAAAAACAAACACCCTCAAACTTTCTGAGAACATTCTAGTACTTCTAAGGCGAAAGAAGTGAAAAGATGTACAGCATATATATACGTCTGTGTCCAAAAAGTAAGAACAATTTTCAATTTAATATACCCGGGGCATATGGAATTTAAATGTTTTTCTTTTTCAGGTTACTGGTGCTGTTCTTCATATCTGTGTGAAATTTAACGTCAAAACATTCATTAGTGATTGCATTACGCTTGGCTTTGTGAGACGCTAAAACTAATTCCGGCGATTTTGGAAATGTCCGAATTAATTGTACAAAGAACTTGCATTAATTCTTTTTGAGGAAACGTATAGAATATTGCAGAAGGCATTCGGTGAGCATTCCTATAACGGAAAGAAATATTTAGAAGTGGTATACACAGTTCAAAGAAGGCACAGAACGCGTTGAAGAAGAAGAGCCCTCTGATCAACCATCAACCTCAACCGATGAAGCTCACGTACAAAAGAATTAAAGATTTGGCTCTTGCAAAATCGTCGATTTACAATGAGAGAACTTGCTGATGTTGGAATTTCAAAAGGATCGTTCAATTCCATTTTGTGCCACAAACGCGTCAAATCTCGTTTGGTATCGAAAACACTGAATGCGCCAACTCAGACTGCATTGATTCTCTGTGAATTTTTCAATAAAACTGAAACTCATATCGTTTCACAACCACCGTCATCACGCCGTGCGACTTCTGGCTATGCCCTTAACTCAAAAGACCACTCCGTGGACACCGTTTTGAATCGATTGATGTGATTCATCATGAATCGCCGCGAGCTTTGAAGGCCATCCCTGCCGATGACTTTTTAGCATGCATTGAGGATTGGAAAAAAAATTGGCATAAGTGCATTGTGTCCGAAGGGGATTGAAATAATGAAATTAATTTGGAATAATAAACAAAGAGTTATTGAAAAAAAAATAATTGGCCTTACTTTCATTAGACACAGTAGTATATATATATATATATATATAATGAAGCTAATAATACTTTCAATCGTGAATTTTTAAAGCTGTCTCTTTTCTTGTACTTTAGATTATTATGTGTTGCATTTCGTTTCCCCCCAAATTTAATTTAACAGTGCCTTTAAATTTATATTATATAGATACATTTATTTAGTTACGACATTATGTGCAACACTTTGAGATGTGTAATATATGTATATCACTGTTTTGTTAAAAATTATGACGTATGATTAGCTCGTATTAAACTAAATTGAATTATGAGATAATGTTTTAAAAAAGAAACAAAAATTGTGATAACATATGTATATCTCATATAACATATGTGTCTTATTAAATTCCCATTATTAATTAAATTCGCAAACACACAAAAAATTATAATTGTAAATCTCTGTCTGTGTAACTTGCGTCTCCATATTTCCATTTAAAAATTACAATTCCCTTTGTAAGAATAAAACAACAGAAAACCAGACTTATATATTAGTAAGAAACGGACTATAATCTGTATAAAAAAATCAAACAGGATGTCGCAAGCTCGTGACACACACTTTCTTTAACCGAAAAAGACGTTTTTCTCCAATTTCCCCCTTTTTGTTTCTCTCATGCTTTGGGGCCAGTTTATTATTGTTTTTTTCGTTTCAGCTGAAGAAATTGAAAGTGCCACAGAAAAACATTTCAGCTATTTTAAAGCCTTTGTCTACGACGCCTGTATTACTTTTTTCACTGCCGTACTTCTAACGGTTTCGAAAAATTTTCTTTTCGTCTTCTTCGTCGGGCATCACTTAGCAGTGATTAGAGAAGTGTTGAGAGTTTTTGAGGAAAGAGTATGACGTCTTTTCTTTTTTTTCTTCTTTTCTTCTTTCTTCTACTTCAACCACAATCTGGGACGGAATTTTTTTTCAGGGGGGAGGGAGGACGGATGCTCTTTTCCCCTTCCAAACCGCTGTCCAGAGTCTAACAATGTTGAGAAGACAAAAGATTGATTGTCGGATGATCGACAGAGGGTTGGGGGTATGTGCATGTATTAAAGGAATGTTCGACGAATAGTCTTGTGTGTGTTCTAAAGTGAGGGGAACAGGAATATCGTGTCACTTGTCACTGAACTAATCATTGGAAAAAAGGCTGTTTGAAAAGAAAGAAACACTTTGTGTTTTAAGTATGGTGAACACTTTGAAACACTTTTTGGTGAAACACTTTGTGTTTTTATTACGCGAGGAATGTCAATTACCTATCCACAATGTATGTCAGTATAAAACAACGATCTTGAAACTTTATTTCGCATTCTCCTAAGCCGAAAAAAATAAAAAGTTGCAAACTATATATATATATATATATATAAACATATAGTATGCATACATATTATAACACTACAGTACTTGAATAAAAAAAAAATACCGATATATTCTTTATGTATCTAATGCAATTGTAGCCGTCGAAAAAATTGAAATCGTTAGGAAAGAGAGTAAAAGAAAATTATAAAAATCTTTCACTGCTTCTACTACGATGGTTTTACCATACAATTTTCATGTACCGAATGCGAGTAGTAGTTTTCTCGGGGAAAATTATCGTATTTATAATTTATAACTTGATAGTTCTGCTTCGATTTTCATGTTCAGATGGTGTAAATTATATATATATATATATATATACATATATATTATTTGTCACTGCTCATTTAGCAAATAAAATTAAAATTTTTATGCTCTCATTATGTATTATTTATCTATAACTTTACATTTAATTTTAACTCGAAAGTTTGTAAAACAGAAAAAATTGCAGTCGTACCAGTTTTTAATCATTTAAGAGCATAAAAATTAAGTCTTATTAAACAAAAAAGTTTAGTTCTTTTAAAAGTCATTCAAAAATTTCAAATTCCCTGATACAGATGCTATGTTGAAAGCAGTTTACAATTTTTTTACGAACGGCTTAAGTTATTTTTTAAAATAGAACATCCAAAACAATATGAATTAAAATCGTGATAAACAAGTTGACAGTTGTATTTATAAAAATTGAATGAAGTTTTGATGTTATTTTTTATAAGCGATAAATATTAGAAATATATTTATTGAGCATTGAGAATGATGTAAAGTTCATAGTTTAATTGATATTTTTAATAATTTTAGATACATTTTTCAAATAAATCCTCTTTTAAATATATATAAATAAATTTAATTTAATACATTTTTATAAATAGTTTTTTTTGTTTATGAATTCATTTGAATATTCCGAACTATTATTTTATTAGAAATCAGTTTAATATTCTTTTTGTTCTTGAAATATGAGCTTCTTTTTTGTATGATAACATTAATAGTAATTTCAAATTTAAAAAGAAATTCTTCTCTCCGATTTTCAAACTCTCTATTTTCTTTAGATAATCCGATATTCTTACTAAAACTAATACATAATCGAATTATTTTATCTTCTTTCCCGCATTTATTTAAATTAATTTATTGAGCAAATAGTTATTAATAATAATTCTTACTTGCTATGCCCCTATGCTACTTGGTCCTTTCAAAATCATGTTCAAATAAAATTATTTGCAATAATAGTTAGTAAAAAAGTATAAAACATACTATAAAGTCTGATTATGCTGTAATGGTATACTTTAATTAAATTAAAGAATCTCTTTTAGAAAATTATTTACCTTAAAGATTTATGTTAATACGGTTTAATCTAAAAATTAAAATAAAGCTGTTTACTTTGATCTAAATTAAGTTAACACATAAAAAACCATTTCAAGAATCTTTATGATTAAACAACTGTGATAATCAACTTGAAATATGAACTTTTAACATTTATTATCTCGCATTTATAAATTATTAAACACTTTTATTATTATTTACGTTTATTTCGTCATATTTAAAAGAATAACGTTTATAACTTACAATTTTTTAAATACATTCTAATAATTTTTAATTTTTCCCTCTGATATTTTATAAAATCAGTTTTAAGTGTGGTAATAATAATTATATTCAATCATGCATACTAATTATCGTCGTGTATTATACTGTGGAATATTATTGTATCACTTTATAAATGTTTCTGAAGTAGTAGTTAACTTTAAACAGAACAATTTATAACTTGTAAATAAATCCAAATTTTGATATTCTTTGTTTAATTTTAATAAATCATTGTGAAATTACTACATGAAAAGGCACGATTTATTTAAATTAATGCCTTCTAAATTCAAATGAGATATTAATCGTTATTTTTTTATTTTAAATATTTAAATATGCAAACCAAAGTATTTGTGAAGTTTATTCAAAGTAATTCTTGTACAATATTTGTCTTAAAAAGCAAACATAGTAATAAAGTAATATATAATTTTAGGTACCAAAAATAAACGAAATTAAAAAGTTTTATATAAAATTGAAATAAGAAATAAAAAATAAGCTTACAAATTTTGAAATCAAATAAATATTTTGTTATTAGTTCATGACAATTTTATTATACATTTATAATTACAAATTGCAACAATTACAAACATTTGATACATTTATGATTACAAATCTTATGAAACATCTATGATTAGAAAAATTATGAGCAATTTATGATTCCAAAGAGTACCACTAGAAGCATTATAGCATATTTAAGATGGCAAATATTATGATACATTTACGATTACAAAAATTATAAAACTTTCATTATTACAATCATTATGATGAATTTATGATTACATAAATTACCACTACAAACATATATATTTGTTATTACAAATATTATGATACATTTCTGATTACAAACGTTACAATTACAAGTATTATTACGTTTATGCTGAAAAAGCAGGAAAATTATCAATTAGGTGAATTTATGATTACAAACATTATAGTACACTTATGATTGCAAATCTTATTATAATGTGAATACAAATATTATGATATATTTATGATTACAAACGTTATAATTACAAGTATTATTACGTTTATACTGAAAAAACAGGAAAATTATCAATTATTACTAAAATTATCAATTAGGTGAATTTATGATTACAAACATTATAGTACACTTATGATTGCAAATCTTATTATAATGTGAATACAAATATTATGGCACGCTAGTGATTACAAACATTATGATAAATTTATCACTACAAACATTACATTTACGAAAATTATGATACATTAGTTACAAATACTACGATACCTTTGTTCTTATAAATATAATGAGAAGTTTGTAATTACAAAAACTACGATATATTTATAATTACAAAATATTGTGATATATTTGTGATAACAAATTGTACGATAAATTCATGAATACAAACATTATGATACATTTGTTGTTGTAAACACTACGATACATTTATGATCACAAACATTATTGTGTTCGATTATCTTTGGTTTTAAAAGCAGCGACTGCAATCTATGAATTTGAACTAATGCCTCTCACTAGGTAACATTCAAAACATTAAATATTACTTCTAAAATTCTTAAGTAAATATTGTTTTCTACACAAATAAATTTAACAAAATATTACAGCCCTTTCAGAAACATCATTATCATCGGTTAAAACTAATTTTGAAGCCATGCATATTAATACATTGCATATTCTTACAAGGAAAACAATGGAAGTTCCTGCTAAGAAAGACATTGAAATTCAACCCAACAACTTCTCATACTTACTTGGCACTTTGTGAAGTAGGACGCATATGGCATTCTCGCTTCAGTGTTTGAAAATTGTTTGGAGATAGGTTCCTGTACGTTTCACACATATTGATAAACCGTACAGGATGCATGCGAATTTCTTAAAAAAATCAAAAAAATGAATCCATATTTTGAATTCTCTTAACAGCACAAGCGTAAATATTACCAAAAAAAAAAAAAACACAACATGATGCTTATGATTAAAAAAAAAACAATTATTAATTTAACAATGAGTTGTGGAAGAATGAAGAATGTTTTAGAATTAAAAGTAGAATGCAACGTTAAATTTAACAATTAGATGTAGAAGAATAAAGGATGTTTTAGAATTAAATGCAGAGTTTAATGATAATTTTAACAATTAAATGTGAAAGAATGGAAAATGTTTAGAATTAAATGCAGAATTAAACGATAAATGTAACAATTAAATGTAGAAAGCTTAAAATTAAATGTGCTATTTTAAATTATTATTTAAAGGACAATATTTTGACTGTGTATGACAAAATCTATTTTCATATGATGAACAAAAAAATTTTAAGATAAAAATAAACTTACTTTTAGGCATAATAAAGTTTAATTATGTACTTTTAGGCTAATTCTTGTTCTTAAAGCAATTATTCTTAAAGTACTTATTATTGTTCTTAAAGCAATTATTCTTAAAGTACACATTATTGTTCTTAAAGCAATCATTCTAAAAGTATTTATTATTGTTTTAAATCAATTATTCTTAAAGTAATTGTTACTAAAGTAAATATTCTTAAAGCAATTATTCTTAAAGTGCTTATTATTATTCTAAAATAACTTTTCTTCTTAAAGTACTTATTATTATTTTTAAAGTACTTATTATTGTTCTTCAAGCAATTATTCTTAAAGTAATTATTTTTAATAATTTTTATTTTTCTTAAGGTACATAAAGTATGTATATCAATACATATCTATTACTTATCGATGAAAAATAAAGAAAGTGACAAGATAAGCCAAAAGATTAATCGATTTATTCTTTTTTGGAGAATATAAATAGATAGTGGGGTGATATAAAGATACATACTCTTTATCGTTCTTAATGCTGGTTATTGTATTTTATTTATTATTATTATTTAGCCTAGTTAAAAGTATCTTTACTTCTTAGTATTATTACAGTATTATTATTATTCTTAAGGGAATTTATTCTTGTTGATTATTATCATTATTAAACGTAATTATAAGGTCAAGTAATCTCAATGGATTCCTCATTTTTAAAGGATATTACTCTTAAATTACTTATTATTCTTAAAAAACTTATTATTGTTATAGAGCGATTATTCTTAAAGTAATTAAGAGTAATTACTTTAAGAATAATCGCTCTATAACAATTATTAGTACTTATTATTGTCCTTATTCTTATTATTTTTGTATTATTCTTAAGGTACGTAAAGATTGGTTATCAATAAATATCCATTACTTATCGATAAAAAATAAAGAAAGGTACATGATAAGCCAAATAAACCAAAGCAATGCTTCGTCATCGATACATCCTTTCTTGCAAAGCGTCTTTAAGAGTGGAGCATTAAGTCAAAATCCTTTTTTAGAGAATAGACCTCTAAAGAATTGTTTTACTCGAAAGATTTATGCCACGTATCTTCTTTACTGTTTCCTTGCCTGACAAACCAATAACTTGGATACCCGTTTCATTCGTCTCGCCTCATTGTGTGGCAGCAGCAGTTTCTTTATTGGATTTCTTTTTTTTTTGTTCATTATTATTTAAATATGCTTTGTTCAGATAGCAGGTTGTCAAAACCAATTTCTATATGACTATCTCATTTGTGGTACACGTTATGCTTGTCATATAACAGTAATTTAGTGAAAGATATGTGGGAACTTCTTTTTCTTCCTTGTCTAATAGAAAATAACTCTGTTTTCGAAAATGGTGGGGAAATTTGTGAAAATTGTTATTTTAAAGATTGGATTTAATTAAAAATCCATCAATATGTATGAAAATATTGTAGTGGAAAACAAGTTAATTTATTATTTAGGCATGTTGTCCTATAGAAATTTTAAATATTTCAAAAATTTCCTCCTGGTTGAAATGTTTTCATAAATTAAAATTTTGGAATTTTAAAATTCTAAGACAAATTTTGAATTTTAATTAGTTGAATTTCCAGTGTGCTTCACCATTATTTTATTATTTTCAGTATATTTAATTGCCATTTTGGACAGTTTTTAATGCCATTATTCTTAAATTACTTATTATTATTCATAAATTACTCATTATTATTCTTAAATTACTGATTATTATTCTTAAATTACTTATTATTCTTAAAATATTTATTATAGTTTTTGAAGCAACTATGCTTAAAGTAATTATTAATGTTTTTAAGGGAAATTATTCCTGTTACTTCTAATCATTATTAAGCATAATTACACTTAAGGCACTTATTAATATTCTTAAGGGCGAGTATTCTCAATAGCTAACCGAGTAACCTCCTTCTTAAAGGAGATTATTCTTAAATTTCTCATTATTATTCTTAAAGTAATTATTTTAAATGCAATTATTGTCCTTAAAGCAATTATTCTTAAAGTACTTTTTAATGTTCTTAAAGCAAATATTCTTAATATACTTATTATTGTCCTTAAAACAATTATTCTTATTATTTTTATTATTCTTAAGGTACAAAAAATATGTTTATCAATAAATATATATTATTTATCGATAAAAAATAAAGAAAGCGACATGGTAAGCCAAAAGATTCATCGATTCATCCCTTTTTGCAAAGCGTCCTTAAGAGTGGAGCATTAAGTCAAAATCCTTTTTTAGAGAATAGACCTCTAAAGAATTGTTTTACTCGAAAGATTTATGCCACGTATCTTCTTTACTGTTTCCTTGCCTGACAAACCAATTACTTGGATACTCTTTTCATTCGTCTCGCCTCATTGCGTGGCAGCAGCAGTTTTTTTATTGGATCTCTTTTTTTGTTCATTATTATTTACGTACGCTTTGTCCAGATAGTAGGTTGTCAAAACCAATTTCTATATGACTATCTCATTTGCGGTACACGTTATGCTTGTCATATAGGAGTAATTTAGTGAAAGATATGTGGGAGCTTGAATTTTTTTTTCTCGTGTCTAGCAGAAAATGACATTGTTTTTGAAAATGATGGGACAATTTGTGAAAATTGGTATTTGAAAGACTGGATGTAATTAAAAATGAATCGATATGTATGAAAATCTTGCAGTAGAAAACTAGTTGATATTTAGGCGTGTTTTGCAATAGGAATTTTAAAATTTTCAAAAAATTCCATTCCATAGTTGAAATGTTTTCGTAAAATAAATTTTGTGAATTTAAAATTACAACACAAATTTTGCCAGTATATTTCGTTTTTAAGTAGTTGAGTTTTCAGTGTACTTCACCGTTATTTAATTTTTTTAAGCATATTTAATATTGCAGCATTAAAATATTTAACTATGTACTGAAGAAGGCTATGAGAATGGCATTTATGTTTTCAGACTTTTTCTTTTTCTTTAGGAATTATTAACACACTATGATGCTGAATAACATTATGAATCATGTCGCTCATAGAAGACTCGGTTATCAAACAATATGGTCCTCAGTAATTTAGGTTAAATTTGGCTTCAATACATGAGTAAATTATTGTTGTTAAAATTTCATTTTGTCCTAAATTAATTTGAAAATTGAATGGCAGATTTAACGTTAACCACCACAGAGACTGAGAGCTGCTAAGCTGCATCCAATTTTTTCACCATAATTTTGAAAGAATTCCCCAAAAAATGATATCTGGAGGGTCCATACCTTTCTCCGTTACTTCTCTTGCCCATGAAAGGAATTTTACGGCCTTTGGATTTATCGTGTGCATGTCCAACATAACACATGCTTCGGTAAATCTTCTACTCTCCTCAGGTTTCGAAACCAGCCCCCTAGCTAGGATGTTAAACGACTTGTTAATTAAAACTTTCAAACCTCTATTAGCATTAATATATCATTTTTTTAAGCACAGACAAAAGTGTTAAATTTTGCTGTTAAACTGGTCGCATATGTAAAATGTATCAAAAATACAATACATTTTATAATGTAGACAACGATTGGAAGTTGTATTATGTAAAGTAATTAGATAGTTATAAGAATAAAAGTTGTATGAGAATAAAAAATATGCTTATGCGTATTTAAAACTTGATTATTAAAACTTTTGATCTCAAGCTCTCTTCCTTTCGTCTTTTCTTCGGTCTTACTTCTCTCGTCCTTTCGTTGATCTTACTTTCACTGGTCTTTAATTGACCTTATTTACTTTCGTCTTTTCGTTGATATTACTTCCTCTCGTCCTTTCGTTGACCTCCCTTCTTCTGGTCTTTTCGTTGACCTTACTTACTTTCGTCTTTTCATTGATATTACTTCCTCTCGTCGTTTCGTTGATCTTACTTCCTCTGGTCCTTTCGTTGACCTTACTTACTTTCGCCTTTTCGTTGATATTACTTCCTCTCGGCGTTTCGTTGACCTCACTTCCTCTGGTCTTTTCGTTGACCTTACTTACTTTCGTCTTTTCGTTGATATTACTTCCTCTCGTCGTTTCGTTGATCTCACTTCCTCTGGTCTTTTCGTTGACCTTACTTACTTTCGTCTTTTCGTTGACCTTACTTACTTTTGTCTTTTCGTTGATATTACTTCCTCTCGTCTTTCTGTTGATCTTAATTTCCTCTCGTCTTTCTGTTGATCTTAATTTCCTCTCGTCGTTTTGTTGATCTTACTTCCTCTGGTCTTTTCGTTGGTCTTACTTACTTTTGTTCTTCATTGACCTTACTTCCTTTCGTCCTTTCGTTGATCTTACGTCCTGTCGTCCTTTTGCTGGTCTTACATATTCGGGCATTTTAGTACTATAATGTGTTAAATACCATTCCAGACTGCGTCCATAGAAATTCATTACAGCCTACGACCAAACACTAAATCGAAATTATATCTAACGTTGAGATTATTAAGATTCTAATATTGTTTATTTTTTGAAATTCTAATTATGCAAAAATAAATAATGATTTATAATTTTATTTGGATATTTATCTGCATTTCAATTTGCTAACTTTAAAAAAAATATTTTTGTTTAAGATATTGATTTGCACTATATAATAAAAAAATCTTTTGATTGATAAGGCATTCCCGATTTTAAATCTAAAAATATTGATTCATTTCACAGGAACTCACACAGGGACAGAATACTGTAATATAATTTATTAACTTAAAGTAATAGCGCAGTTACTATCGTATAGTAAATATATTGATAGAACTATACATTTGACTAAAACAAATCTTATACAACCGCTATACAATCTCAGAAGAAAAACCTAATATACATCATAGAATTAACAACGAACTTTTTTTCTGAGAATTTTGGAAAATTGAATTTGAATATTTATATCCCCAAGAATCATGAAAACAATTTTTATGACGATTTTATCAAATTCTGATTTTTTTTGCCAGAAACAAAAATATTTTGCCCCTCTATCCAACGTTATTAGCATTACGATGAATTTTTTAGTTGACTATTATCAAATTATAATTCCAAATTCAAATATTTTATTTGAATTTGGAGTTACATTTTCTTATTGTTAACCAGATGGAAAAAAATATCGAAACAGTATTCACATTCATAGATGACCCGTGATAATAAAATACTTAATTTGTTGGAAAAAATAAGGATTAGCCAAGTTTTTGATAACAAAACAATAAAGAATAAGCGTTTTTAAATAAAATATTATATTTATTTAACAAAATAATGATTGATTATGTTTTTGACCATAACATATTTTGTTTATTTAAAAAAATAAGCATTGATTAAGTTTTTGATAACAAAATATCTTATCTGTTTCCTTTGATGAAGTCAAAGTATTGGATGACAACAAATTCAACAGCTTATAGGTTCAAAAGGTTTAATCATGAAGAAAAACAAATTGAGACATACATTTTTATACTTTTATAAGCACTTGATTTTTCTATCTGTCGTTTCCAAAAGATCTCAACTGTTCGATACGTCGTCGTATTAGATAGTTGGATTTCGCTCGAATTACCATTTGCCAAGTCAGCGAGACGAACAAATAAGGTTTGAAAAAAACAATAAAAGCATCAAAATATAACAATGTAAGGAATATAAGTTAGGCGCTTTTTCTTGTTCTCTAACACAACAAGAAATTCTTCGTAATCCAGCAAACCGTAAGAAAACTTACTCTGTAAGTCTGAAAATGGCATGATATTCGGAATATTTCTTTCCGGTTCTCGAAAATGCACTTTACCCCCTTTTTTCCTTTTTTTTTTTTTTTTTTTTTTTTTTTTTTTTTTTTTGAGCCAATCAGATGCGACAGAGAGACATTTGCATATTCGATCGTTGCCAAATACGCTGCTCGAAATCCGAAAAAGAAATAAAACACTTCTAAATGTCTTCCGTAGACTGGAGGGAAGCAATATACAAAGCAGCAGACAGACATCCAGCCTGGGAGAAACATCATCTGCGCATCTGAGTTACGGATGCGATTCCTCTTCTCATGTTTTTGCAGCTTCCATTTTATTTGATACAATGATATCTCTCCAAAGTGCTTTTTGCGGTTAGATTTTCCCACTTGTGTTTTGCTGGAAGAAAGTGAGTTTCAATTTTCGTCTTGTATCGGCGTGAGGAAGAAATAATGCGCTCGACATTTGGGTAACGCGAAACAATATATTCCGATTTAACCAACAACCATTACTCCTATCTTTTTTCTTCTTCTTTAGCAGTTGGTGTGGCTGCACGACCACTCATGTGATTGAAGGTTATTGTTTTAGAAATTTTCGTCCAAAGTTTTCATTATTATTTGTCTATCGTGTTACTTTACCATCTATAATTTACAACTGTTAGTAAAAAAAATAAAGTATCATTACCTATTTCAATTAAATAAAAAACGGTTAGACTGAGACCTACTGTGTAAAGTAGATTTTGAACCTCTACTAATATCCCTGACACCGCAGAAACTCGAACCCGAAACCTATGTCACCGAACGTCAGAGCGCTAGTACATTATATAGATACATTTATTGAATAACTGCATTATGCGTAGCACTTTGCGACGAGAGACATAAGTATAGTATGTGGTTTGTTAAAACATTTTACATATAATTAACATAATAAACTGAATTGAAATATGAAATAATGTTTGAAAATAGAAAAGTAGTGAAAACCTTTTTATTCGTCTTATTAATTTTTAATTATTAATTATTTTTACAAACACAAGGAAAACAAAAACAAATAAAAATTTACTAAACAATCTCTGACTGTGTAACTGTGTAACGTCTCCTTATTTTCATTTAAAAATTAAAATTCCTTTTGTAAAAAAGAAAATATCAGAACAAGACATCCAATATTAATAAGAAACAAACAAACCAAATTTCTGTATAAAAAGATCAAACAGGATTTCGCAAGCTCGTGACACAAACTTACCTTAACCGAAAAAGTCGCTTTTCTCCAATTTCCCCCTTTTTTGTTTCTCTCATTCTTTGGGGCCAGTTTATTTATTTATTTATTTTTTTCAAGCCAGCAAAGAAATTGAAAGTACCACAGAAAAAAATTTCAGCTATTCTGAAGCCTTTATCTACTACGCCTGTATTACTTTTTTTACTGCCGTACTTCTAACGGTTTCAGAAAATTTATTTTTGTCTTTTTCGTCGGGCATCACTTTACAGTGATTAGAGAAGTTTTGAGAGTTTTTGAGGAAAGAACATAAAGTATTTTCTTTTTTTCCTTTTCTTCTTCTACGTCAACCACAATCTGGATCGAAAGTGTTTTTTCAGGGGGGACGGAGGGGTGGAATGTTCTTTTCCCCTTGCAAACCGCACTCCAGAGTCTAACAATGTTGAGAAGACAAAAGATTGATTGCCGGATGATGTACAGAGGGGATGCAACAACGAACGGAGTGTGGCGGGGGGTCGTGTATGTGTTAAAGGAATGTTCGACGAATCGCCTTGAGTCTGTTCGAAAGGGGGAGAACAGGAATTTCGTATCACTTGTCACTAAACTAATCATTGGAAAAAGGGTTGATTGAAAAGAAGTGAAACGCTCGGAATGTCAATTATCCATCCACAAACTGTGTTATGTTTTAAAAAACTATCCTCAAATTTTTTTATTGTTTACCTCTAAGGCGAAAATAATGAAAAGTTTAACACTATATAAGACTATATTCACTAAAGTTGTATAGAGTGTATATACTACTGTGTACAAAATGGTAGGACCAATTTTCCATTTAAAATTCTTGAAGCTTATGTAATTTCAATTTCCTTGTCCTTTTTAGGTTGCTGGCACAGTCCTGGACATAGGTATGACATTTGACGTCAAACCATTTATTAATGTTTGAGTTACGATTGGTTTTGTGAGACGCTTAAACCGATACCGGCGATTTTTGAAATGTCTGAATTAATTGAAAAAAGAACTTGCAATTAATTTTGTTTGTGGAAACGAATAGACTATTGCAGAAGGCATTCGGTGAGCATTCCTATAACGGAAAGAAATGTTTAGAAATAGTAAAAACAGTTAAAAGGAGGCAGAGAACGCGTTAAAGATGAATAGCCCTCTGATCGACCACCAACCTCAACCCTCGAAGTTCACGTAAATAAATTAAAGATTTGTTGCTTGCAAATTGAGACCATGCTGAATATGTTAGAATTTCAAGAAGATCGTTCAATTCCATTTTTGCGATTTAAACACCGAATCTAGAATGGTATCGAAAACACTGAATTTGTCAGATGACACTGCATTGATTTTCATGACTTGTTTGCAAAAATTAAACTCATATCGTTTCACAAGCACCGTATTTACACCGCGCGATTTCCGGCTATTCCCTGAACTCAAAAGACCACTCGGGGGACAGCGTTTTGAGTCGATTGAAGAGATTCGACTTTAATCGTCGCACCCTTTGAAGGCCATCACGGTCGATAATTTTTTTGCATGCATTGAGCAATTGGAAAAAAGTTGCCATAATTGCATTGTGCAAGGAGGGGATTAGTTTGAAGGCGATGAAATAAATTAGGAAGAATAAATAAAGAGTTTTTGAAAAAAAATAATTGGTCTTATTTTTTGGACACAGTATTATATACATGTAATGAAACTGGTGTGATAATAATACTTTCAATCGTGAATTTTTGAAATTGTCTACTTTACTGTACTTTAGATTATTATGTGTTGCACTTCGTTTTCCTCCAAATTTGATTTAACAGTATCTTTAAATTTATATTTTATAGATACATTTATTTAGTACAGCATTATGTGTAATATTTTAAGATGAGAGATATAAGTATAGTATTTGTTATATTAAAAATTTTGACGTATAATTAGTTTGTAATAAACTAAATTGATTTATGAAATAATGTTTAAAAAAGGAAATTCAGTGAAAACTGTTTGTCATATTTAATTTCAAATTACTAATTATTTTCGCAAACACAAGAAAAAATAAAATATAAACTAAACATTATTTGTTTGTATAACTTGCGTCTCCATTTCTTCATTTAAAAATTACAATTCCCTTCGTAAGAAGATAACAACAGCAGAAGCAGACATCAAATATTAATAAGAAACACACAAACCGATTTTCTGTATAAAAAAATCAAACAGGATTTCGCAAGCTCGGGACACAAACTTTCTTTAGCCGCAAAAGACGCTTTTCTCCAATTCCTCCCTTTTTGTTTTCCCTCATGCTTTGGGCCAGTTTATTTATTTTTTTTTTTTTCGTTGTCAGCAAAGAAATTGAAAGTGCCACAGAAAAAAAATTCCAGCTATTCTAAAGCTTTTGTCTACGACGCCTGTATTACTTTTTTCACTGAAGTACTTCTAACGGTTTCGGAAAATTTTGTTTTCGTCTTTTTTCTTCGGGCATCACTTAGCAGTGATTAGAGAAGTGTTGAGAGTTTTTCAGGAAGGACATGAAGTCTTTTCTTTTTTTACTTCGTTTCTTCTTCTTCTACTTCAACCACAATCTGGGTCGAAATTTTTTTTCAGGGGGAAGGGAGGGGGATGTTTTTTTCCCCCTTCCAAACAGCACTCTAGAGTCTAACAATGCTGAGAAGACAAATGATTGATTGTCGGATGATCTACAGAGGGTATGCAACAACGAAAGGAGTGGGGGGACGTGTATGTTTTAAAGAAATGTTCGACGAATCACCTTGTGTCTGTTCGAAAGTGAGGGGAACAGGAATTTTGTGTCACTTGTCACTGGACTAATCATTGGAAAAAAGGCGATTTGAAAAGGGGAGAAGTTCTATGTGTCTTTTAGTGAAACGCTGGGAATGTCAATTATCCGTCCACAAACTATGTTATGTTTAAAACAACGATCCTCAAACTTTTTTGTACAGCATATAAAACTATATGCAATAAGGTCGTATACTATATATATACACAATTTATTTAATATATTTAAAACTCGTGATTTTTTAAAACTATTTCTTTTCTTGTATTTAAATTATTATATTTGTTTTATAAAGAAGAGTTTAAAGAATTTTACCAACATTAAATTTGAGTTACGAAGTACATCATCCTCATAGTCATCATCAGTGGCGCTGCATCCCCGTGGTGGGCCTTCCCCAAGGTCATCTGCCTACCGGTCGATTTCGAGACAGGATATGATTTGTTTTACTGAGTAAGGTTATCAGCAGTACACCCAAGGCTCTACAGTCATATTAAATTGAGATCTGCTGTATAAAGGGGATTCCGAACCGCTATATATATACCTGCCAAAGCAGCAACTCGAATCCGAAACTTATGGCACCGAACGTCAGAGATCCAGTACATTATATAGATACATTTATTTAATTACTGCACTTTGCAATGAGAAATATAAGTTTAGTTATGTTAAAAGTTTTGACATATAATTAGCACGTCATAAATTAAATTTAACTATAAAATTGTGTTTAAAAAAAGAAAAACAGTAAAAACCTTTTCATTTCTCTTACAAATTTTCTATTATTAATTATTTTCTCAAACACAAAGAGAAAAAACAAAAAATTAAACTAAACATTCTCAGCCAGTGTAAGATTCGTTTCCATATTTTTATTTAAAAACTACAATTCCTTTCTGTAAGAATAAAATAACAAAAAACCAGACGTACAATATAAATAAAAAACAAACAAACCGAATTTCTGTATAAAAAGATCAAAAATATTTCGCAAGCTCGTGACACAAACTTCTTTAACCGAAAAAGACGCTTTTCTCCAATTCCCCCCATTTTGTTTTTCTCATGCTTTGGGGCCAGTTTATTTTAATTTTTTTTTGGTGTCAACAAGGAAATTGAAAGTGCCACAGAAAAAACATTTCAGCTATTTTAAAGCCTTTGTCTATTACGCCTGTATTATTTTTTTCACTGACGTACTTCTAACGGTTTCGGTAAATTTTCTTCTCGTCGGGCATCACTTAGCAGTGATTAGGGAAGTGTTGAGAGTTTTTGAGGAAAGAGCATGAAATCTTTTCTTTTTTCTTTCTTTTCTCTTCTTCTACTTCAACCACAATCTGGGGCGACAGTTTTTTTTTCGGGGGAGGGGGATGTTTTTTTTCCCTTCCAAACCCAACTCCAGAGTCTAACAATGTTGAGAAGACAAAAGATTGATTCTTCGGATGACCTACACAGGGGACGCAACAACGAACGATTTGGGGGATGTGTATGTGTTGAATCTCCTCGTGTCTGTTCGAAAGTGAAGGGAACAGGAATTTCGTGTCACTTGTCACTGAACTAATCATTGGAAAAAAGGCTGTTTGAAAAGAAGAGAAGCACTATGTGTTTTTAAGTGAAACGCCTGGAATGTCGATTATCCATCCACGAACTATATTACGGCTAAAACAAAGATTCTCAAACTTTTTTTATCATTTACCTCTACCAGAAAGATTCCAAGAAATGGATGGCGTGAAACATATAATATTTGGAAAACTCGTCTGAAAAAGTGCACTGATGTTGGATGGGACAACTTTGAACACTCCTAAAAGTTTGTAAGTTTAATTTATACCATTTAGTCGTATCTCAAACATTTCGTATATATATATATATATGTGTGTGTGTCTCTATTTATATTTATATATATATATATATATATATATATCAGATATTTGACGCGTTTGAGACTCAAAATGGAATTGGCCGATTCTTTTGAAATTCCAACATCATCAGCAAGGTCTCTAATTTTAAATCAATGGCTCACCAAATCTTTAATTTTTTGGACGTGGATTTTATCGGTTGATATTGATGGTCGGCCATAGGGCTCTTCGTCTTTAACGCGTTCTCTGCCTTCTTTGAGCTGTTTATACCACTTGTAAACATTTCTTTTCGATATAGGAATTCTCACGAAATTCCTTCTGCAACATTCTATACGTTTCCGCAAGCAAAATTTAATACAAGTTCTTTGCTCAATGAATTAAGACATTTCAAAAATCGTCGGATTCAGTTTTAGCGTCTCAGAAAGCCAAGCTTAACTCAAACTCTAATGAATATTTCGACATCAAATTTCACACAGATGTCAAGGGCAGTGCCAGAAATCTAAAAGAGAAAGAAAATTGAAATTACATAAGCCCCGTGGGTTTTAAATTGAAAATTGGTCTTACCTTTTGGACACAGTAGTGTATTTTGAGCAATCGTGCTCCTAGTCGAGATGTGGCTTGTTGGCTCATAAGTGGTGTCCTTTCACGGAATTATAATGATCTGACTGTTACTATAATATGTTAAATATTGTATGTGTCTAATTGTATGTTGTAGTTTTTTGTGAATGCTTAAATAAAACTGTGAGTTCTCTAACCTGTGCCTCAAATATCTTAGCCCAATCCCACCAAAATACAATCTGGCTGACCAACGTGGGTATTGATGATTGAGAAAGATAAAGTTCATAATTTAATTGATACATTTTTAAAAGACATAGATGAATCTTTAATAATTAAATAAATTATCTTTTAAATATTCCATGTAAATAAATTTAATTTAATTAATTTTTATAACTAGTTCTTTGGTTTATGAAGACTTTATTCATCTGAATATTCGGAATGATTCTTTTATTACAGTTCAAATTTATTTTCTTTTTCTTTTTGAAATATGAGACTTTTTTTTGTACGATGATACATTTAAAAAGAAATTCTTCTCTCCGATTTTCAAACTCTTTATTTGCTTTTGATAATCAGATATTCTTACTAAACTAGTACATAATTTAATTATTTTATCTTCTTTCCCGCATTTATATAAATTAATTTATTGTGCAAATAGTTATTAATAATAATTCTTAGTTTGCCCCTATGCTATACGGTCCTTTGAAAATCATTTTTAAATCAAATTATTTGTAATAATAATTATTAAAAAGTATAATATATAAAGTTTGATTATGTTGTAATGGTATACTTCAATTAAATTAAAGAATCTCTTTTAGGAGATGGTGCATCTTAAAGATTTATGTTAAGTCTGCTTCAACCTAAAAATTAAAATGAAGTTGTTTACTTTTATTTAAGTTAAGTTAACACAGAAAAAAAAACAATTTCCTGAATCTCTATGATAAAACAACTATGATAATCAACTTGAAATATGAACTTTTAGCCTTTATTATCTCGCATTTATAAATTATTAAACACTTTTATAACTGTTTATGTTTATTTCATCATATTTAAAAGAATAACGTTTATTTCCCTCTTTGATATTTTATAAAATCTGTTTTAAGTGTGGTAATAATAATTATATTCTATTATATATATTAATTGTTGTCTCGTGTTATTATGTGCTGTATTATTGTATAACTTTATAAATGTCTCTGATTGTGAGAAATAGGAGTTAACTTTAAGCAGAATTATTTATAACGTGTAAATAAATCCAAATTTTTATATCCATTGTTAAAATTTGACAAATCATTGTGAAATTACTGCATGAAATGCATGATTAATTTAAATTAATGCATTCGAAATTCAAAAGAGATATTATTCACAATTTTTTATTTTAAATATTCAAATTAGCAAATCAAATTCTTTCTGAAATTCATGCGAAGCTATTCTCGCACAACACTTGTTTTAAAAGGAAAGCATAGTAATACAGTAATATATAATTTTTAAGTAAAAAAAAAAATGAAATTAAAAAGTTTTGTATAAAATTGAAATATAATTTCAAATAAACTTAAAAATTTTGTAAAATTTTGAAATCAAATAAATATTTTGTTATTAGTTTAGGACAATTTTGTTATACATTTATAATTAGAAATTGCAGTAATTACAAACACTTGATACAGTTTTGATTACAATATTACGATACATTTGTACAAGCTTGATGAAACATCTATGATTACAAAAATTATGATTAATTTATGATTGCAAACATTTCAACTACAAATTATAACATATAATATATATTACGATTAAAACATATTTACATATAAAAACATATAATCCTAATCGTAAAAATTTTATAACATATTTACGAATACAAATATTATGATTAATTTATGATTATATACGCTACAACTACAAACATATACATTTGTTATTATAAATATCATGATACATTTATTATTACAAACATTACAAATACAAGCATTATTAAATTTATGCTAAAAAACAGTAAAGTCCTCAATTATCCTTAAAATAATCAATTATTATTAAAATTAAAAGCTATTATTAAAATCATCAATTAAGTGGATTTATGATTACTAACATTATAAATTCAGTCTTAAGGATACATTTATTATTTAAAACATTACAACTACAAACTTTATAATACAATTGTGAATACAAATATTAAGGTACACTTATGATTGCAAACATTATGATAAATTTATCATTACAAACATGATGATATATTTGTGATTACAGATATTATATGACATTTGTGAATACAACTATTATGGTACACTTATGATTACAAACATTATTATACATTTATCACTATAAGGAATATATTTACAAATTTTATGATAAATTTATCACAACAAAGATTATATTTATAAAAATTATTATACATTTGTAATTACAAATATACATTAATAGATACAAGCATTATGATGCATTTGTGATTACAAACACTACTATATATTTATAATTACAAAAACTTATCATACGTTTGTGATTACAAATAGCACGATATATTTATGATTGCAAACATTATGATACATTTCTGATGATTAATACTACGATACATTTATGGTTACAAACATTATTGGCCTCAATTATATTTGTTAATAAAAGCAGCGGCTGCAATACTTATTTCTATGAATTTCAACTAACGTCTCACACTACGTAACATTCAAAACATTAACTATTACTTTTAAAATTATTGAATAAATATTGCTTGATATACAAATAAATTTAACAAAACATTAAAGTCCATTCAGAAACACCATTATCTTCGGTTAATACTAATTTTGAAGCTATATACATTAATACATTGCATATTCTCACGAGGAAAACGATGAGGCAATGAAAGTCCAGTTAAGAAAGACATTGAAATTCCACCGAAGTACTGTGTACTTCTCATGTTTTTCATAATAATGTTTCTTACTAGCTCACTACGTAACATTCAAAATTAACGATTACTTCTAAAATGCTTAAGTAAATATTGCTTTATATACACATTAATTTACCAAAGAATTAAAGTCCTTTCAAAAAAACCATTATCATCAGTTAATAAAAATTTTAAGGAATGCATATTAATACATTGCATATTCTGACGAAGAGAACAGTTGAACAATGAAAGTCCTGTTAAGAAAGACATTGAAATTCAACCCAGCAACTTCTCATACTTACTTGCCACTTTGTGAAGTAGGACGCATATGGTATTCTCGCTTCAGTATTTGAAAATTGTTTGGAGATAGGTTCCTGTACGTTTCACACATATTGATAAACCGTATAGGATGCATACGAATGTTTTCCAAAAAAAAATTTATTTTCTTAACAGCACAAGCATAAATATTACCAAAAAATACTTAGCATGATGCCTATGATAAAAAAAGCAATGATGAATTTCAAAATTAGATGTAGAAGAGTGAAGAATCATTTTGAATTAAATGTAGAATGCAACGATAAATTTAACAATTGAATGTAGAATGCTTAAAATTAAATGTGCTATTTTAAATTATTATTTAAAGAACAATATTTTGACTATGTATGATAAAATCATTTTAATATGTTTAACAAAGAAACTTTAAGCTAAAAACTTAAGTTAAGTTACTTATAGGCAAAATAAAGTTTAATTAAGTACTTTTAGGCTAATTATTTTTCTGAAAGTACTTATTATTGCTCTTAAAGCAATTGTTTTTAAAGTACTTATTATTGTTCTTAAAGCAATTGTTTTTAAAGTACTTATGATTGTTCTTAAAGCAATTATCCTTAAAGTACTTATTGTTATTCTTAAAGTAGTTATTCTTAAAATACTACTTATTATTCTAAAGTGCGTATTGTTCTTAAAGCAATTATTCTTAAAGTAGTTATTCTTAAAGTAGTTGTTATTCTAAAGTACTTATTATTGTTCTTCAAGCAATTATTCTTAAAGTACTTATTATTGTTCTTCAAGCAATTATTATTAAAGTAATTATTGTTAATATTTTTTTTATTTTTCTTCAGGTACATAAAGTATGTATATTAATAAATATCTATTACTTATCGATGAAAAATAAAGAAAGCGACATGATAAGCCCAGATTCATCGATTCATCCCTTTTTTCAAAGCGTCTTTAAGAGTGGAGCATTAAGTCAAAATCCTTTTTTGGAGAATAGACCTCTAAAGAATTGCTTTACTCCAAAGATTTATGCCACGAGTCTGCTCTACTGTTTCCTTGCCTGACAAACCAATTACTTGGATACTCTTTTCATTCGTCTCGCCTCATTGCGTGGCAGCAGCAGTTTCTTTATTGGATTTCTTTTTTTGTTCATTATTATTTACGTACGCTTTGGTCAGATAGTAGGTTGTCAAAACCAATTTCTATATGACTATCTCATTTGCGGTACACGTTATGCTTGTCATATAGCAGCAATTTAGTGGAAGATATGTGGGAGCTTGAATTTTTTTTTCTTGTCTAGTAGAAAATGACGTTGTTTTCAAAAATGATGGGGACATTTGTGAAAATTGGTATTTGAAAGATTGAATGTAATTAAAAATGAATCAATATGAATAAAAATCTTGCAGTGAAAACAGATAGATTATAGACATTCGATATTTAAACATATTGTCCTACAGGAACTTTAAATATTTTAAAAAGTTTCACTCCTGGTTGAAATGTTTTCATAAATTAAACTAGGGATTTTAAAATTGTAAAACAAATTTTGCCGGTATGCTTCGTTATTAATTAGTTGAGTTTACAGTGTACTTCACCGTTATTTAATTATTTTAAGCATTTTTAATATTGCTGCATTAAAATATTTAACTTTGTACTGAAGTTATTGGCTATGAGAATGGCATTTATATTTGCAAACTTTTTCTTTTTCTTTAGGAATTATTAACACTATGATGCTGAATAACATTATGTATCATGTCGCTCATGCAAGATTCGGTTATCAAACAACATGGTCCTCAGTAAGTTATGTTCAATTTGGTTCAATACATGAGTAAATTATTGTTGTTAAAAATTTCATTTCGTCCTAAAGTAATTTGCCACTAGAATGGCAGATTTAAAGTTAACCACCACAGGGACTGAGGGCTTCTAAACTGCATCCTATTTGTCCACCACAATTTTGAAAGAATTCCTCAAAAAATTATATTTGGAGGGTCCATACCTTTCTCCGTTACTTATCTTGCCCATGAAAGGAATTTTACGGCCTTTGGATTTATCGTGTCCATGTCCGACATAACACATGCTTCGGTACATCTTCTACTGTCTTCAGGTTTCGAAACCACCCCCCCCCAGCTAGGAGGCCAAACGTCTTGTTAATTAAAACTTTCAAACCTCTATTAACATTAATATATCTTTTTTTAAAACACAGACAACAGTTTCGTTAAAGTTTGCTGTTAAACTGGTTGCATATGCATAATGTATAAAAAAAAATACATTTTATAATGTAGACTACGATTGGAGGTTGTATTATGTAAAGTAATTAGGTAGTTATAAGAATAAAAATTGTATGAGAATAAAAAATATGCTTATGCGTATTTAAAACTTGATTATTAAAACTTTTGATCTCATGTTCTCTTCCTTTCGTCTTTTCATTGATATTACCTTTTTCGTTGATCGTCTTTTTGACTTTGGTCTTACTTACTTTCGTCTTTTCGTTGATATTACTCCTCTCGTCGTTTCGTTGATCTTGATCCTTTTGTTTATCTTATTTCCTCTCGTCGTTTCGTTGATATTACTTCCTCTGGTATTTCGTTGACCTTACTTACTTTCGTCTTTTCGTTGGTCTTACTACCTTTCGTCTTTCTGTTGATCTTAATTTCCTCTCGTCGTTTTGTTGATTTTACTTCCTCTGGTCTTTTCTTTGGTCTTACTTACCTTTGTTCTTCATTGACCTTACTTCCTTTCGTCCTTTCGTTGATCTTACGTCCTGTCGTCCTTTTACTGGTCTTACATATTCGGGCATTTTAGTATTATAATGTGTTAAAAACCATTCCAGACTGCGTCCATAGAAATTCATTACAGCCTACGACCTAACACTAAATCGAAATTATATCTAACGTTGAGATTCTTAAGATTCTAATATTATCTTTTTTTTTAAATTCTAATTATGCAAAAATAAATAATGATTAATAATTTTATTTGAATATTTATCTGCATTTCAATTTGCTAACTTTTTAAAAAAAATTTTTGTTTAAGATATTGATTTGCACTATATAATAAAAAAAATCTTTTGAAACAAAATAATGAAGATTATTATTCGATATATCACTATATATATTTACTTAAATATCACATGGTTACATAATAAGTCATTAATTGATAAGGCATTCCCGATTTTAATTCTAAAAATAGTGATTCATTTCAAAGGATCTCACACAGGGACAGAATACTGTAATATTATTTATTAACTTAAAATAATAGCTCAGTAACTATGGTATAGTAAATATATTGATAGAAATATACATTTGACTAAAACAAATCTTATACAACCGCTATACTATCTCAGAAGAAAACCCTAATATACCTAATATAATTAACAACAATCTTTTCTTCTGAGTATTTTGGAACAATTGAATTTGAATATTTATATCCCCCAAGAATCATGAAAACAATTTTTGTGACGATTTTATCAAATTCTGATTTTTTTTTGCCAGAAACAAAAATATTTTGTCCCTCTATCCAACGTGATTAGTATTACGATGAATTTTTTAGTTGACTATTATCAAATGATAAGTCCAAATTCAAATATTTTATTCGAATTTCGAGTTACATTTTCTTATTGTTAACCAGATGGAAAAAAATATAGAAACAGTATACACATTCATAGATGACTCATGATAATAAAATACTTAATATGTTTGAAAAAATAAGGATTGCCCAAGTTTTTGATAACAAAACACTTTATTTCCTTAAAAAATAAAGAATAAGCTTTTTTAAATAAAATATTATATTTGTTTAACAAAATAATGATTCATTATGTTTTTGATAATTAAATATTTTATTTGTTTAAAAAAATAAGAATTGATTAAGTTTTTGATAACAAAATATCTTATCTGTTTCATGAAGTCAAAGTTTTGGATGACAACAAATTCAACAGCTTATAGCTTCAAAAGGTTTAATCATGAAGAAAAAAAAATTGAGACATAAATTTTTATACTTTTATAAGCACTTGATTTTTCTATGAATCGTTTCCAAAGATATCAACTTTTAGATAATTCGTCGTATTAGATAATTGGAATTCGCTCGAATTACCATTTGCCAAGTCAGTGAGACGACAAATAAGGTTGGAAACAAAAAGAATGAAATCACTGAAATATCAGAATGTAAGTTAGCAGCTTTCTTTTTGTCCTCTAACACAAAGAGAACTTCTTCGTAATCCAGCAAACCGTAAAAAAACTTACTCTGTAAGTCTGGAAATGGCATGATGTTCGGAATATTTCTTTCCGGTTCTTGAAAATGCACTTTTCCCTTTTTTTTTTTTTTTTTTGAGCCAATCAGATGCGACAGAGAGACATTTGCACATTAGATCGTCGCCAAATACGCCGCCTGAAATCCCGAAAAAGAAATAAAACACTTCTAAATGTCTTCCGTAGACTGGAGAGGAACAATATACAAAGCAGTCAGACCAGTCTGGGAGAAACATCATCTGCGCATCTGGGTTACGGATGCGATTCCTCTTCTCATGTTTTTGCAGCTTCCATTTTATTTGATACAATGATACCTCTCCAAAGTGGTTTTTTCGATTAGATTTTCCCACTTGTGTTTTGCTGGAAGAAAGTGAATTTCAATTTTCGTCTTGTATCGGCGAGAGGAAGAAATAATGCGCTCGACAGTTTGGGTAACGCGAAACACTATACTCAGATTTCCCCAACAACCATTACTCCTTTCTTCTTCTTCTTCTTCTTCAGCAGTTGGTGGCTCAACGAACACTCGCGTGCATAACTTGCAAACTGGTTGTCGTTTTATGCATTTTCATTCATGTTTTCATTCTTATTTGTCGATCGTGTTACTTTTACATCAACAGTTTTAAACTGATGCATACCATTAGCTAATTCAATTAAATAAAAAATGGTTGTGCTTCAGTGTTATTTAATTAAATATATCAAGTTTAAATTATAATCATGCATATACATCACCTAATCAATTTTAAAAGTAAATATCAGGGTTAAAGACGGAAATGGATCAATCCTTTATTTATTAGAGATGTTGACCAGATATTTTGCTGAAGACAATTTCAGTTATATATATATTAGTTATTAGGCGTGCTAGCCACAAATAATAGAAAGTTTGGGTACCTCGAATGATATATTCCAATTCTCCATCATCCCTTACTCTTTTTTTTCTTCTTCTTTAGCAGTTGATGGATTCACGACCACTCATGTGCAGAACTTGAACACTGGTTATTGTAGATTTAGGAATATTCATCCCCTGTTTTCATTCTTATGTGTCGATTGTGTTACTTTACACATATATGTTTTAACTGTTAATAAGAAAAATATATAAAGTGCAAGTACCATTACATATTTCAATCAAATAAGAAATAATTGTAAGTCAGTATTATTTAATTAACACGAAACAATATACTCAGATTTCCCCAGCAACCATTACTCCTATTCTTCGTCTTTAGAAGTTGACGGATCCATGACTACTCATGTGCAGAGCTTGAACACTAGACATGGTTTTATTAATTTCCATTCCAAGTTTTCATTCCTATTTGTCGTTCACATTACTTTTACATCAATACTTTACCAGTGTTTGCAAAAAACTATAATATCATTACCTATTTCAATTAGTTAAAAAAAGTTTATAAGTCAGTATTATTTAATTAAAGCGAAATAATTTTTTTTGTTCTAATGCAGCTGCCAAACACTTAGACAAGGGCCTTCGATGCTTTAAGGTTAGCGCTGCGCTGATGTTATTCACTTAGCACTCACTTATCCTGGAGGTGCGTGTAGCTTGAAGATAAGGTACGGACGTGGAGCAAAAATACCTCCTCAACACTCTACGATCATGTTAGACTGGGACCTACGATTTAAAGTGGATTCCGAACCGCTACAAATGTCCATGACAACGAGTATTAGAGCGCTAGTCACTCGGCCATCATGCCCCAGTTTTTGATAACAAAATACTTTCTTTTTAAAAAAATAGGATTGATTAAGTTTTTGATAATAAAATAATTTATCTGTTCAAGAGACATTCGAATTCGATTGTTTTTTATTCAAAAAATGGCAACGATTTCTATATTCGCAAGATTGACAAAATAACAAATATACAGTCAAAGTATTGGATGATAACAAATTCAGCAGCTTGTAGCTTCAAAAGGTTTAATCATAGAGAAACAAAATGGAGACATAAATTTTTATACTTTCATAAACACTTTATTTTTTATCTATAGTTTCCAAAAGGGCTCAACTGTTCGATACGTCGTCGTATTAGATAATTGAATTTCGCTCGCATTACCATTTGCCAAGTCAGCGAGACGAACAAATAAGGTTCGAAAAAAAGAATAACAGCATCTAAATATAAGAATGTAGGAATGTAAGTTAGCCGCTTTTTCTTGTCCTCTAACACAACCAGAAGTGCTTCGTAATCTAGCAAACCGTAAAAAAACTTACTCTGTAAGTCTGGAAATGGCATGATATTCTGAATATTTCTTTCCGGTTCACGAAAATGCATTTTTCCCCTTTTTTCCTTTTTTTTTGAGCCAATCAGATGCGACAGAGAGACATTTGCACATTCGATCGTTGCCAAATACGCTGCCTGAAATCCCGAAAAAGAAGTAAAACACTTCTAAATGTCTTCCTTGGACTGGGGAAAAGCAATATACAAACCAGACAGACATACATCCAGCCTGGGAGAAATATCATCTGCGCACCTGAGTTACGGATGCAATTCCTCTTCTCATGTTTTTGCAGCTTCCATTTTATTTGATACAATGATATGTCTCCAAAGTGGTTTTTTCGGTTTGATTTTTCCACTTGTGTTTTTGCTAGAAGAAAGTGAATTTCAAGTTTCGTCTTGTATCGGCGTGAGGAAGAAATAATGCGCTCGACAGTTTGTGTAACGCGAAACAATATACTCCGATTTAACCAACAACCATTACACCTTTCTTTTTTCTTCTTCTTTAGCAGTTGGTGTGGCTCCACGACCACTCATGTGCTTGAAGGTTGTTGTTTTAGTAATTTTCGTCCAAGGTTTTCATTCTTATTTGTCTATCGTGCTACTTTGCTATCTATAATTTACAACTGTTAGTAAGAAAAAATAAAGTGTCATTACCTATTTCAATTAAATAAAAAAACGGTTGTAAGTCAGTATTATTTAATTATAGCGAAATATTTTTTTGTCTTAATGCAGATGGTAAAAACTTGGACAATTGTCTTTGTTTCCTTTAGGCAAGCGCTGCTCCGAAGTTACTCACTTAGCACTGCCCAGGAGGTGCGTGTAGCTTCAAGATAAGCTACAGACGCTGAGTAACAATACCTCCGCCACGCTCTACGTTCATCTTAGACTGGGACCTACTATGTAAAGTAGATTCCGAACCTCTACAAATATCCCTGACACCACAGAAATTCGAACCTGAAACCTATGCCACCGAACGTCAGAGCGCTAGTACATTATATAGATACATTTATTGAATAACTGCATTATGCGTAGCACTTTGCGACGAGAGACATAAGTATAGTATGAGGTTCGTTAAAACATTTTACATATAATTAACGTAATAAACTAAATTGAAATATGAAATAATGTTTGAAAAAAGAAAAGTAGTGAAAACCTTTTTACGCGTCTTATTAATTTTTAATTATTAATTATTTTTGCAAACACAAGGAAAACAAAAACAAATAAAAATTATACTAAACAATCTCTGACTGTGTAACGTCTCCATATTTTCATTTAAAAATTTCAATTCCTTTTGTAAAAAAGAAAATATCAGGACCAGACATGCAATATTAATAAAAAACAAACAAACCGAATTTCTGTATAAAAAGATCAAACAGGATTTCGCAAGCTCATGACACAAACTTTCTTTAACCGAAAAAGACGCTTTTCTCCAATTTCTCCCTCTTTGTTTCTCTCATGCTTTGGGGCAAGTTTATTTATTTTTTTTTTTTTTTCATGTCAGCAAAGAAATTGAAAGTGACACAGAAAAAAATTTCAGCGATTCTAAAGCCTTTGTCTACGACGCCTGTATTACTTTTTTCACTGCCGTACTTCTACCCGTTTCGGAAAATTTTTCTTTTCGTCTGGCATCACTTAGCAGTGATTAGAGAAGTGTTGAGAGTTTTTGAGGAAAGAACATAAAGTCTTTGCTTTTTTTTTTTCTTTTCTTCTTCAACGTCAACCACAATCTGGGTCGAAAGTGTTTTTTTTTTCCAGGGGGACGGTGGGATGGAATGTTCGTTTCTCCTTCCAAACCGCACTTCAGAGTCTGACAATGTTGAGAAGACAAAAGATTGATTGCCGGATGATGTACAGAGGGGATGCAACAACGAACGGAGTGGGGGGGCGGGTGTCGTGTATGTGTAAAAGGAATTTTCGACGAATCACCTTGTGTCTGTTCGAAAGGGGGACAACAGGAATTTCGTATTACTTGTCACTAAACTAATCATTGGAAAAAGGGTTGATTGAAAAGAAGTGAAACGCTCGGAAAGTCAATTATCTATCCACAAACTGTATTATGTTTTAAAAAACTATCCTCAAATGTTTTTATTACTTACCTCTAAGGCGAAAATAATGAAAAGTTGAACACTATATAAGACTATATACACAAAAGTTGTATAGAGTGTATATACTACTGTGTACAAAACGTAGGACCAATTTTCCATTTAAAATTCTTGAGGCTGATGGAATTTCAATTTTTCTTTTCTTTTTTTAGGTTGCTGGCACAGTCCTGGACATAGGTATGGCATTTGACGTCAAACCATTTAGTAATGTTTGAGTTACGCTTGGCTTTGTGAGACGTTAAAACTGATTCCTGCGACTTTTGAAATGTCTGAATTAATTGAACAAAGAACTTGCATTTAATTTTGCTTGTGTAAACGAATAGACTATTGCAGAAGGCATTCGGTGAGCATTCCTATAACGGAAAGAAATGTTTAGAAGTAGTAAAAACAGTTCAAAGAAGGCAGAGAATGCGTTAAAGACGAAGAGCCCTCTGGTCGACCACCAACCTCACCATGCTTTGCGCCAGTTTATTTATGTATTTTTTTTTTCGTGTCAGCAAAGAAATGGAAAGTGCCACAGAAAAAAAGTTTCAACTATTCTAAAGCCTTTGTCTACTACGCCTGTATTACTTTTTTCACTGCCGTACTTCTAACGGTTTCGGTAAATTTTCTTTTCGTCTTTTTTCTTCGGGCATCACTTAGCAGTGATTAGAGAAGTGTTGAGAGTTTTTGAGGCAGGAACATGAAGTCTTTCCTTTTTTTTACTTCGTTTCTTCTTCGTCTACTTCAACCGCAATCTGGGGCGAAATGTTTTTTCAGGGGGGAGGGAGAGGGGATGTTTTTTTTCTCTTCCAAACCGTACTGCAGAGTCTAACAATGTTGAGAAGGCAAAAGATTGATTGTCGGATGATCTACAGAGGTCGAAAGGAGTGGGGGTACGTGTATGTTTTAAAGGAATGTTCGACGAATCACCTTGTGTCTGTTCGAAAGTGAAGGGAGCAGGAATTTCGTGTCACCTGTCACTGAACTAATCGTTTTAAAAAAGGCTGTTTGAAAAGGAAAGAAGCACTATGTGTTTTTAAGTGAAACGCTGGGAATGCCAATTATCCATCCACAAACTATGTTATCTTTAAAACAACGATCCTCAAACTTTTTTTGTACACTATATAAAACTATATGCAATAAAGTCGTATACTATATATATACACAATATATTTGATATATTTAATAGTCGTGTTTTTTTTAAACTATTTCTTTTCTTGCATTTAAATTATTATATTTGTTTTATACCGAAGAATTTAAAGAATTTTAACAACATTAAATTTGAGTTACGAAGTACATCATCATCATAGTCATCGTCAGTGGCGCTGCATCCCCGTGGTGGGCCTTCCCCAAGATCATCTGCCTACCGGTCGATTTCGAGACAGGATGTGATTTGTTTTACTGAGTAAGGTTATCTGCAGTACAACCAAGGCTCTACAGTCTTATTAAATTGAGATCTACTGTATAAAGTGTATTCCGAACCTCTATATATATACCTGCCACAGCAGAAACTCGAATCCGAAACTTATGGCACCGAACGTCAGAGATCCAGTACATTATATAGATACATTTATTTAATTACTGCACTTTGCAATGAGAAATATAAGTATAGTTACGTTAAAATGTTTGGCATATAATTAGCACGTAATAAATTAAATTGAGCTATGAAATTATGTTTAAAAAAAGAAAAGCAGTAAAAACCTTTTCATTTCTCTTACAAAATTTCTATTATTAATTATTTTCTCAAACGCAAAGAGGAAAAACAAATAATTAAACTAAACATTCTCAGCCTGTGTAATATACGTTTTCGTATTTTCATTTAAAGACTGCAATTCCCTTTTGTAAGAATAAAATAATAAAAAACCAGACATACAATATAAATAAGAAACAAACAATATAAAAAGATCAAAAATAGTTCGCATGCTCGTGACACAAACTTTCTTTAACCGAAAAAGACGCTTTTCTGCAATACCCCCTTTTTGTTTCTCTCATGCTTTGGGGCCAGTTTATTTTAATTTTTTTTTGGTGTCAACAAAGAAATTGAAAGTGCCACAGAAAAAACATTTCAGCTATTCTAAAGCCTTTGTCTGTTACGCCTCTATTAGTTTTTCACTGCCGTACTTCTAACGGTTTCGGTAAATTTTCTTTTCGTCGGGCATCACTTAGCAGTGATTAGAGAAGTGTTGAGAGTTTTTGAGGAAAGAACATGAAGTCTTTTCTTTTTTCTTTCTTTTCTCTTCAACCACAATCTGGGGCGACAGTTTTTTTCTCGGGGCAGGGATGTTCTTTTCCCTTTCCAAACCTGTTCCAGATTGTCGGATGATCTACAGAGGGGAAACAACAACGAACGATTTGGGGGATATGTATGTGTTGAAGTAATGTTCGGCGAATCCCCTCGTGTCTGTTCGAAAGTGAAGGGAGCAGGAATTTCGTGTCACCTGTCACTGAACTAATCATTGGAAAAAATTCTGTTTGAAAAGAAGAGAAGCACTATGTGTTTTCAAGTGAAACGCCGGGAATGTCGATTATCCATCCACGAAGTATATTACGGCTAAAACAAAGATTCTCAAACTTTTTTATCATTTACCTCTACCAGAATGAACCTCTACCATTGATGTTGGATGGGACTACTTTGAACACTCTTAAAAGTTGGTAAGTTAAACTTATACCATTTAGTCGTATCACAAAAATTTCTTATATATATATATGTGTGTCGCTCTATTTATATATATATATATACAGAGATTTGACGCGTTTGAGACTTAAAATAGAATTGGCCGATTCTTTTGAAATTCCAACATCATCAGCAAGGTCTCTAATTGTAAATCAATGGCTTGCAAGCACCAAATCTTAACTTTTTTGGACGTGGATTTCATCGGTTAATATTGATGGTCGGCCATAGGGCTCTTCGTCTTTAACGCGTTCTCTGCCTTCTTTGAGCTGTTTATACCACTTGTAAACATTTCTTTTCGATATAGGAATTCTCACGAAATTCCTTCTGCAACATTCTATACGTTTCCGCAAGCAAAATTTAATACAAGTTCTTTGCTCAATGAATTCAGACATTTCAAAAATCGTGGGAATCAGTTTTAGAGTCTCACAAAGCCAAGCTGAACTCAAACTCTGATGAATATTTCGACATCAAATTTCACACAGATGTCAAGGGCAGTGCCAGCAATCTAAAAGAGAAAGAAAATTGCAATTACATAAGCCCCGTGGGTTTTAAATTTAAAATTGGTCTTACCTTTTGGACACAGTAGTGTATTTTGAGCAATCGTGCTCCTAGTCGAGATGTGGCTTGTCGACTCAGAAGTGGTATCCTTTCACTGAGTTATAATGATCTGGCTGTTACTATAATATGTTAAATATTGTATGTGTCTCATTGTATGTTGTAGTTTTTGTGAGTGCTTAAATAAAACTGCGAGTTCTCTAACCTGTGCCTCAAATATCTTAGCCCAATCCCACCGAATTACAATCGGGTTGACCAACGTGGGTATTGATGACTGAGAATGATAAAGTTCATAATTTAATTGATACATTTTTAAAAGACGCAGATGAATCTTTAAAATAAATTATCTTTTAAATATTCCATGTAAATAAATTGAATTTAATTAATTTTTATAACTAGTTATTTGGCTTATGAAGACTTTATTCATCTGAATATTCGGAATGATTCTTTTATTACAGTTCAAATTTATTATTTTTTTTCTTCTTGAAATATGAGACTTTCTTTTGTACGATGATACATTTAAAAAGAAATTCTTCTCTCCGATTTTCAAACTCTCTATTTGTTTTTGATAATCAAATATTCTTACTAAACTAGTGCATAATTTAATTATTTTATCTTCTTTCCCGCATTTATATAAATTAATTTATTGAGCAAATAGTTATTAATAATAATTCTTAGTTTGCCCCTATGCTATTTGGTCCTTTGAAAATCATTTAAAATCAAATTATTTGTAATAATAATTATTAAAAATTATAAAATTTAAAGCCTGATTATGTTGTAATGGTATACTTTAATTAAATTAAATAATCTCTTTTAGAAGATGGTGTATCTTAAAGATTTATGTTAAGTCTGCTTCAATATAAAAATTAAAATGAAGCTGTTTACTTTTATTTAAATTACGTTAACACATAAAAAAAAAAATTTCCTGAATCTCTGTGATTAAACAACAGTGATATTCAACTTGAAATATAAACTTTTAGCCTTTATTATCTCGCATTTATAAATTATTAAACACTTTTATAACTGTTTATGTTTATTTCATCATATTTAAAAGAATAACGTTTATTTCCCTCTTTGATATTTTATAAAATCAGTTTTAAGTGTGGTAACAATAATTATATTCTATTATACACTGAAGTGACAAAAGTCATGGAATACCTCTTAATATCGTGTCGGCCCTCCTTTCGCCCGGCGAATTGCAGCAACTCGACGTGGTATGGACTCAACAAGTCGTTGGAAGTCTTCTGCAGGAATATTGAGCCATGCTGTCTCGATAGACGTCCATAATTGTGAAAGCGTTGATGGTGCAGAATTTTGGGCACGAACAGACCTCTCGATGATGTCCCATAAATGCTCGATCTAGGTGGCCAGATAATTCGTTGGCATTGTCCAGAATGTTCTTCAAACCAATCGCGAACAGTTGTGGCCCGGTGACATGGCGCATTGTGATCCATAAAAATCCCATCTTTGTTTGGGTACATGAAGTCCATTAATGGCTGCAAGTGATCTCCAAGTAGCTGAACATAAGCATTTCCAGTCAATGTTCGGTCCAGTCGCACCAGAGGACCAAGTTCATGCCATGTAAAAACAGCCCACACCATTACGGAGCCACCACGAGCTTGAACAGTGCCTTGCTGACAGTTTGGGTACATGGCTTCGTGCGGTCTGCGCCACACTCGAACCCTACCATCAGCTCTTACCAACTGAAATCGTGGCTCATCGGACCAGGTCACGGTTTTCCATTCATTTATGGACCAACCGATATGCTCACGTGCCCACGAGAGTCGCTGCAAGCGATGTCGTTCTGTCAGTAAAGGCACTCGAGTCGGTCTTCTGCTGGAATAGCCCAAGAAAGCCAAATTTTTTCCGCACAGTTCTAACAGACAAGTCCCTTGTACGTCCCACATTGATTTCTGCGGTTATTTGACGCAGTGTTGCTTGTCTGTTAGAATTTACGACTCTTTGCAGACGTCGCCGGTCTCGGTCGTTAAGTGCAGGCGGTCTACCACTGCGCTGTCCATGGTGGGATGTTATGCCTGAAATTTCATACTCTCGGCACACTCTTGACACAGTGGATCTGGGAATGTTGAATTCCCTAACGATTTCCGAAATGGAATGACCCATGCGTCTAGCTCCAACTAACATTCCGCGTTCAAAGTCTGTTAATCCCCGTCGTGCGGTCATCATCACGTCAAAACCTCTTCACATGAATAACTTGAACAGGAATGAAAGCTCTGCGAAAGCACTGCGCATTTATACCTGTTCTACGCGATTCTACTGCCATCTGAAAATTTGCATATTGCAATCCCATGACTTTTGTCACTTCAGTGTATATACTAATTGTTGTCTAGTGTTATGATGTGCTGTATTATTGTATAACTTTATAAATGTCTCTGATTGTATGAAATAGGTGTTAACTTTAAACAGAATTATTTATAACGTGTAAATAAATGAAAATTTTTATATCCTTTAACAAATCATTGTGAAATTACTGTATGAAATGCATGATTAATTTAAATTAATGCATTCGAAATTCAAATGAGATATTATTCACAATTTTTTAATTTAAATATTCATATTAGCAAATCAAATTCTTTCTGAAATTCATGCGAAGCTATTCTTGTTCAACACTTGTTTTAAAAGGAAAGCGTAGTAATACAGTAATATATAATTTTTAAGTACCAAAAATAAATGAAATTAAAAAGTTTTGTATGAAAATGAAATATAATTTCCAAATAAGCTTAAAAATTTTGTAAAATTTTGAAATCAAATAAATATTTTGTTATTAGTTTAGGACAATTTTGTTATACATTTATAATTAGAAATTGCAACAATTACAAACACTTGATACAGTTTTGATTACAATATTACGATACATTTGTACAAGATTGATGAAACATCTATGATTACAAAAATTATGATTAATTTATGATTGCAAACATTTCAACTACAAATTATAACATTATTATATATATTACGATTAAAACATATTTACATATAAAAACATATAATCCTAATCGTAAAAATTTTATAGCATATTTACGAATACAACTATTATGATTAATTTATGATGATATAACCTACAACTACAAACATATACATTTGTTATTATAAATATCATTATACATTTGTTATTACAAACATTACAAATACAAGCATTATTAAATTTACGCTAAAAACAGTAAAGTCCTCAATTATCATTAAAATAATGAATTATTATTAAAATTAAAAGTTATTATTAAAATCATCAATTAAGTGGATTTATGATTGCAAACATTATAAATTCAGACTTAAGGATACATTTATTATTTAAAACATTACAACTACAAACTTTATGATACAATTGTGAATACAAATATTAAGGTACACATATGATTGCAAACATTATGATAAATTTATCACAACAAAGATTATATTTATAAAAATTATTATACATTTGTAATTACAAATATACATTAATAGTTACAATCATTATGATGCATTTGTGATTACAAACACTACTATATATTTATAACTACAAAAAATTATCATACGTTTGTGATTACAAAGAGCACGATATATTTAGGATAACAAACATTACGATACATTTCTGGTTATTAATACTACGATACATTTATGGTTACAAACATTATTGGTCTCAATTATATTTGTTAATAAAAGCAACGGCTGCTATACTTATCTCTATGAATTTCAACTAACGTCTCACGCTACGTAACATTCAAAACATTAACTATTACTTCTAAAATTCTTGAATAAATATTGCTTGATATACAAATAAATTTAACAAAACATTAAAGTCCATTCAGAAACACCATTATCTTCGGTTAATACTAATTTTGAAGCCATACACATTAATACATTGCATATTCTCACGAGGAAAACGATGAGGCAATGAAAGTCCAGTCAAGAAAGACATTGAAATTCCACCGAAGTACTGTGTACTTCTCAGGTTTTTCATAATAATTTTCTTACTAGCTCACTACGTAACATTCAAAATTAACGATTACCTCTAAAATGCTTAAGTAAATATTGCTTTATATACACATTAATTTACCAAAGAATTAAAGTCCTTTCAAAAAAACCATTATCATCAGTTAATACAAATTTTAAGGCATGCATATTAATACATTGCATATTCTGACAAAGAGAACAGTAGAACAATGGAAGTCCTGTTAAGAAAGACATTGAAATTCAACCCAGCAACTTCTCATACTTACTTGGTACTTTGTGAAGTAGGACGCATATGGTATTCTCGCTTCAGTGTTTGAAAATTGTTTGGAGATAGGTTCCTGTACGTTTCACACATATTGATAAACCGTATAGGATGCTTACGAATTTTTTTTAAAAAAAAATGTATTTTCTTAACAGCACAAGCATAAATATTACCAAAAAAATACTTAGCATGATCCCTATGATAAAAAAAGCAATGATGAATTTCACAATTAGATGTAGAAGAGTGAAGAATCTTTTAGAATTAAATGTAGAATGCAACGATAAATTTAACAATTGAATGTAGAATGCTTAAAATTAAATGTGCTATTTTAAATTATTATTTAAAGAACAATATTTTGACTATGTATGATAAAATCATTTTAATACGTTTAACAAAGAAACTTTAAGCTAAAAACTTAAGTTAAGTTACTTATAGGCATAATAAAGTTTAATTAAGTACTTTTAGGCTAATTATTTTTCTGAAAGTACTTATTATTGCTCTTAAAGCAATTGTTTTTAAAGTACTGATTATTGTTCTTAAACCAATTATTCTTAAAGTACTTATGATTGTTCTTAAAGCAATTATTCTTAAAGTACTTATTGTTATTCTTAAAGTACTTCTTATTATTCTAAAGTGCGTATTGTTCTTAAAGCAATTATTCTTAAAGTAGTTATTCTTAAAGTAGTTATTATTCTAAAGTACTTATTATTGTTCTTCAAGCAATTATTCTTAAAGTAGTTATTATTCTAAAGTACTTATTATTGTTCTTCAAGCAATTATTCTTAAAGTAATTATTGTTAATATTTTTTTTATTTTTCTTCAGGTACATAAAGTATGTATATTAATAAATATCTATTACTTATCGATGAAAAATAAAGAAAGCGACATGATAAGCCCAGATTCATCGATTCATCCCTTTTTTCAAAGCGTCTTTAAGAGTGGAGCATTAAGTCAAAATCCTTTTTTGGAGAATAGACCTCTAAAGAATTGCTTTACTCCAAAGATTTATGCCACGAGTCTGCTCTACTGTTTCCTTGCCTGACAAACCAATTACTTGGATACTCTTTTCATTCGTCTCGCCTCATTGCGTGGCAGCAGCAGTTTCTTTATTGGATTTCTTTTTTTGTTCATTATTATTTACGTACGCTTTGGTCAGATAGTAGGTTGTCAAAACCAATTTCTATATGACTATCTCATTTGCGGTACACGTTATGCTTGTCATATAGCAGCAATTTAGTGGAAGATATGTGGGAGCTTGAATTTTTTTTTCTTGTCTAGTAGAAAATGACTTTGTTTTCAAAAATGATGGGGACATTTGTGAAAATTGGTATTTGAAAGATTGAATGTAATTTAAAATGAATCAATATGAATAAAAATATTGCAGTGAAAACAGATAGATTATAGACATTCGATATTTAAACATATTGTCCTACAGGAACTTTAAATATTTTAAAAAGTTTCACTCCTGGTTGAAATATTTTCATAAATTAAACTAGGGATTTTAAAATTGTAAAACAAATTTTGCCGGTATGCTTCGTTATTAATTAGTTGCATTTTCAGTGTGCTTCACCCTTATTTAATTATTTTCAGCATATTTAATTTTGTAATATTCAAATATTTAACATCGTCCTGATGTAATTGGTTATCATAATGACACTTATGTTGTAGACATTTTCTTTTTCTTTAGGAATTATTAACACACCATGATGCTGAATAACATTATGAATCACGTCGCTCATGGAAGACTCGATTATCTAACAATATGGTCCTCTGTAATTTATGTAAAATTTTGATTCAATACATGGTAAATTAATTTTATTTAAATTTTCATTTCGTCCACAATTAGTTGGCTACTAGAATGGCAGATTTAACGTTACCCATCACGGGGACTGAGTGTTGCTAAAAAGCATGCAATTTGTCCATCACAATTTTGAATGAATATCACAAAAAAGGATATCCGGAGAATCCAGACCCTTTTCATGCTTATGAAAAGAGTTTTATGGATTATAGATTGTTTGTGCCCATATCCACCATAGACCAATGCTTCGTAAGTCTTCTCTTGTAGGGTTTCGAAAACACCTCCCTAGCTAGGAGACCAAACATACTGTTAATTAAATCTTTAAGCCTCTATCAGCATTATTATATCTTTTGTTTTTAAAGATATAATAAAGATAAAAGACAAACGAAAAGGTTTTGATAAAGTTTACTATTAAACAGACCGCATACGTAATAAAGAAATAAAGTTGTTTTACCACACTATTAAAGTATTAGCAAGGCGAGGAATTTTTTTATTTGACTATTATCAAGTGATAAGCCCAAATTCAAATATTTTTATTCTAAAAAAATTATTGTTAGTCAGATGGTAAAAATATATATATAGTAACAGTCTACCCGTTCACAGATGACCCATGATAATAATATACTTAAATTGTGTAAAAAAATAAAGATTAATTTTCTTTTTGATAAAAAAAATACTTATCTGCTTCAGTAGACATTAAAATTAGATTGTTTTTATCCAAAAATGGCGACGATTTCCATCTTCAAAAAAATGCTGCAGTCAAACAAAAAACTTCAACAGCTTATAGCTTCAAAAGGTTTAATCATAGAGAAAAAATATCAAGATATAAATTTTTATACTTTTATAAACACTTGATTTTTCTATCTGTCGTTTCCAAAAGAGCTCAACTGATTGATACATCGTCGTATTAGTTTATTGGATTTCGCTGGAATTATCATTTGCCAAGTCAGTGAGATGACAAATAAGGTTCGGAAAAAAGAAAAAAAGCATCTAAATATAAGAAAGTAGGAATGTAAGTTAGCCGCTTTTTCGTGTCCTCTAACACAAAGAGAAGTTCTTCGTAATCCAGCAGACCGTAAAAAAACTTTCTCTGTCAAGTCTGGAAATGGCATGATATTCGGAATATTTCTTTCTATTTCTCAAAAATGCACTTTTCCCTTTTTTTTTTGAGCCAATCAGATGCGACAGAGAGACATTTGCACATTCGATCGTTGTGAAATACGCTGCCTGAAATCCCGAAAAAGAAGTAAAACACTTCTAAATGTCTTCCGTAGTCTGGAGGGAAGCAATATACAAAGCAGACAGACATACATCCAGCCTGGGAGAAATATCGTCTGCGCATCTGAGTTACGGATGCGATTAATCGACTGATGTTTTTGCAGCTCCACTTTATTTGATACAATGATATCTCTCCAAAGTGGTTTTTTCGATTAGATTTTCCCACTTGTGTTTTGCTGGAAGAAAGTGAATTTCAATTTTCGTCTTGTATCGGCGAGAGGAAGAAATAATGCGCTCGACAGTTTGGGTAACGCGAAACACTATACTCAGATTTCCCCAACAACCATTACTCCTTTCTTCTTCTTCTTCAGCAGTTGGTGGTGGTTCCACGACCACCCATGAGCAGAACTTGAACACTGGTTGTTGTTTCAGGAATTTTCATGACATGTTTTCATTTCTATTTGCCTATCATAGTTCTTTTATATCAATAAATTTTAACAGATACATACTTTTAACTAATTAAATTAAATAAAAAATGTGAATATATTATGAATCATCATTTTATATTATGATTCATAATAAAAAATATTATGTATTATCTTTGGCACAACAGCCCAGTGTGGATCAAGGCCGTCTACTTACTGGCAGATTAAATATTATGAATACCCATTACAAATAAAGTATTTTACTACCTATACATCTAAAGATGACCCATAGTAATAAAATACTTCCTTTCTTTAAAAAATGTAAGGATTGACTAAGCGTTTGGTAATAAAATACTTTATTTGTTTTAAAAAGTAAGGATTGATTAAATTTTTGATAATAAATACCTTATATGTTTCCAGAGACATTCAAATTCGATTATTTTTTTCCAAAAAATGGCAACGATTTCTAGTTTTAAAAAGTGACGAAATACAAACTATGCACTCAAAGTATTAGATGACAACAAATTCAACAGCTTACAGCTTCAAAAGGCTTTAATCATAGAGAAGAAAAATTTAGAGACATACATTTTTATACTTTTATAAGCGCTTGAATTTTCTATCTGTCGTTTTCAAAAGAGCTCAACTGTTGGATACGTCGTCGTATAAGATAATTGGATTTCACTCAAATTACCATTTGCCCACTCAGTGAAACGAACAAATAAAGTTCGAAACAAAAAGGAATAAAAGCATTGAAATATAAGAATGTAGGAGTGTAAGTTAGCCGCTTTTTCTTGTTCCCTAACACAACGAGAACTTCTTCGCAATCCAGCAAACCGTAAAAAAACTTTACTCTGTAAGTCTGGAAATGGCATGATATTCGGAATATTTCTTTCCGGTTCTCGAAAATGCACTTTTCTTTCTCTTACCTTTTTTTTTTTTTTTTTTTTTGAGCCAGTCAGATGCGACAGAGAGACATTTGCACATTCGATCGTTGCCAAATACGCTGCACTGAAATCCCGAAAAAGAAATAAAACACTTCTAAATGTCTTCCGTAGACTGGGGAGAAACAATATACAAAGCAGCAGACAGACATCCAGCCTGGGAGAATTATCGTCTGCGCATTTGAGTTACGGATGCAATTCCTCTTCTCATGTTTTTGCAGCTTCCATTTTATTTGATACAATGATATCTCTCCAAAGTGGTTTTTTCCCTGTAGATTTTCCCACTTGTGTTTTGCTGGGAGAAAGGGAATTTCAATTTTCGTCCTGTATCGGCGTGAGGAAGAAATAATGCGCTCGACAGTTTGGTTAACGCAAAACAATATACGCAGATTTCCCCAACAACCACTACTCCTTTCTTGTTCTTCAGCTATTGGTGTATTCACAACCACTCATGTACAGAATTTGAACACTGGTTGTTGTTTTAAGAATTTTCATCCCAATTTTTGTATTCTTATTTGTCGAACGTGTTTCTTTTATATTAATATTTTTTCTAATAAAATGAAAATATATAAAGTACAAGTACCATTACCTATTTCAATTAAGTAAAAAACGGTTGTAAGTTAGTATTATTTAATTTAATGTATTAAATTAATTCATTATAATCATCAGCAGTGGCGTAACAACCCCATGGTGGGCATCTGCCTATTTTCAGATTTCTGGAGAGGAACTGTTTAGTTTTTATAGGGTAGGGTTTTGAGCTTTACGCCCTATACTCTATAGTCCTATTAGACCGGAAAATACGCTTAAAGAGGATTCCGAACTACTACAAACATCCATGGCACAGCCAGGGACTCGAACCCTGTGGCACAGAGAGCCAGAGCGCTAATCACTACGCCATCAACTATTTATCAAACTAACCCTACTTAGAAGTGATTATATAGCAATGTGGCCCCCAGAAATGTATGTGGAATTTGACTTCAATACAAGTGTAAAATATTGTAGTGTTAAAATATTTAACTTCTTGAAGTAACTTGCCACTAGAATGGCATTTATGTTTATTTTTCTATAGGAATTATTAACACACCATGAAGATGAACAGCATTTTGGATCTTGTCCCTCATGGTACACGATTATATAATAATGTGGTCCTCAGTAATTTATGAAAAATTTGGCTTCAATACATGGGTAAATTAGAATTGTAAAAAATTAATTTTTGTCCTGAAGTAATTGACTTCTAAAGTGGCAGATATAAAGTTACCTACCACGAGAACTGTGGGCTGCTGAACAGCATCCAATTTTTCCATCACAATTTTGAAAGAATACCGCAAGAAATGACATCTGGAGATTCCATACCTTTCTCCATTACATCTTGGGACCATAAAAATAATTTTAAGGCTTTTTGATTTACCATGATTTACCATGTCCATGTCCAACATATACCTATGCTTCGGTAAGTTTAATACTTTCGGGTTTCGAAACCACATTTCCTAGCTGGGATTACAAACGTGCTACCAATTAAACCTTTTAGGCCTCACACACAGACAAAAACGTTTCGTTAAAGTTTATTATTATACATATACGTAAAATCCATCAAAAATACAATTAATTCTATAATTTGTACGAAGTCATTTGATAGTTATAAGAACAAAAATAGTATGGGAATAAAAAAAAAGTTAATGACTGGTTATTTATAACAACTCGTCTATTCTTCCTTTCGTCTTTTCATAGGTCTCACTTCTTCTCGTCTTTTCGTTGGTCTTACTTCTTGTCATCTTTTCGATAGTCTTAATCTCGTCTTTTTATTCATCTTGCATATCCAGATATTTTATTACTGTAATATGTTGAAGCCCATTCCAACCTACGACCTAATACTAAACCAAAATTATATCAAGAGTTGAGATTCTTAAGAATCTATTATTTATTTTTTAAAATTCTAATTATACAAAAATAAATAATGATTAATAATTTTATTTAAATATTTATCTGCATTTCAATTTGATGACTTAGTAAGAATATTTTGTTTAAGATATTGATTTGCATAATTATATAAAAAAATCATTTGAAACAAAAGAATGAAGATTATTATTCATTATATATCACCATATATATTTACATAAATATCAAAGGGTTACGTAATAACTCATTGAATGATAAAGCATTCCACAATTTAATTTTAAAAATATTGATTCATTTCAAAGCAATGCACACAGGGACAGAATGCTGTAATTTTATTTATTAACTTAAAATAATCGCGCTGCTATTATCGTATAGTAAACATATTGATGGAAATATACATTTGAGGAAAACAAATCTTATACAACCGCTATACCATCACAGAAAAAACCAAATATACCTAATATAGAGTAGATTTAACAGCGAACTTTTTTTTCTGAGAATTTTGAAACAATTGAATTTGATTATTAATATCCCACCAAGAACCATGAAAAAAAATTTTATGACGATTTTATCAAAATTTGATTTTATTTCCAGAAATAAAAAATATTTTGCCCCTCTATCCAACGTTATTAGCATGGTGATGAATTTTTTAGTTGACTATTATTAAATGATAAGTCCAAATTCGAATATGTTATTAAAATTTAGACTTATATTTTCTTATTGTTAACAAAATGGAAAAAAGAAATATGGAAACAGAATACACATTCATAGATGACCCATGATAATAAAATACTTAATTTGTTAAAAAAAAAATAAGGATTGACTAAGTTTTTGATAATAAAGCTCTTTATTTGCTTAAAAAATAAAGATTAAGTTATGAAAATACAATATTATATTTTTTTAAAAAAAATAATGATTGATTAAATTTTTGATAATAAAAAACCTTATTCGTTTAAAAAAAAGGATTGATTAAGTTTTTGATAATTAAATACTTTATTTGGTTAAAAAAAATTAGAATGGATTAAGTTTTTGATCATAAAATAACTTATCGGTTTCCTGAGATATTCAAATTCGATTGTTTTTTAATAAAAATGGTACCGATTTCTACTTTCAAAAAATTATGAACTAAAAAAATATGCAATAAAAGTATTGGATGACAACACATTCAACAGCTTATAACTTCAAAAGGTTTTAATCATAGAGGAAAATAAAATGAAGCCATAAATTTTTATACTTTTAAAAACACTTGATTTTTCTATCTATCGTTTCCAAAAGAGCTCAACTGTCCGATACGTCGTTGTATTAGATAATTGGATTTCGCTCGAATTACCATTTAGAAAGTCAGAGAGACGACAAATAAGGTTCGAAACAAAAAAGAATAAAACATTGAAATATAAGAATGTAGGAATATAAGTTAGCCGCTTTTTCTTGTTCTCTAACACAACGAGAACTTCTTGGTAATCCAGCAAACCGTAAAAAGACTTACTCTGTAAGTCTGGAAATGGCATGATATTCGCAATATTTCTCTCCGGTTCTCGAAAACGCACTTTTCCCTTTATTTTTTAACCAATCAGATGCGACAGAAAGACATTTGCACATTCGATCGTCGCCAAATACGCTGCCTGAAATCCCGAAAAAGAAATAAAACACTTCTAAATGTCTTCCGTAGACTGGAAAGAAGCAATATACAAAGCAGCAGACAGACATAGAGCCTGGGAGAAATATCTGCGCATCTGAGTTACGGATGCGATTCCTCTTCTCATGTTTTTGCAGCTTCCATTTTATTTGATACAATGATATCTCTCCAAAGTGGTTTTTCCGGTTGGATTTTCCCACTTGTGTTTTGCGGGAAGAAATTGAATTTCAATTTTCGTCTTGTATCGGCGTGAGGAAGAAATAATGCGCTCGACAGTTTGGGTAACGCGAAACAATATACTCAGATTTCCCCAACAACCACTACTCCTTTCTTTTTGCTTCTTCTACTGCATCTTCAGCAGTTGGTGAGGCTCCACGACTGCTCATGTGTAGAATTTGCACACTAGTTGTTGTTTCAGGAATTGTCATCCCATGTTTTCATTCTTATTTGTCGATCGTATTACATTTACATCAATAGTTTCTAACTAACAGTAAGAAAAATATATAAAGTAGAAGTACCATCACCTAATTGAATTCAATAAAACGTGGAGGTATATAAGTATTATTTAATTAAATGTACCATGCTTTAATTATCACCATTATCGGTGGCGCTACAGCCCCATGGTGGGCCATGTTAGTCTGCCTGATGGTAGATTTCTGGAAAGGAGATTTTTTTCTTTTTACAGGTAGGGTTGTACCTAAGATTTAAAGTGGATTCCGAACCCCTACAAACATCCATGGCACCAGCGGGTCGCAACACGAAACCTGTGGCACCGAGTGCCAGAGCACTGGTCACTGGGCCATCAAACCCAAATAATGTTTTAATTATAGGCATACAAAAACACTACCTATTCAATTGAAAAGTAAATAAAGTGTTAAAGACAAAAATGGACCAATCCATTACTTATTAGGGGTGCTAACCAGAAATTATGCTGACGACAATTTAAATAGTTCCTCACAATATTAGAAGAATGTCCACTTAAATTTTTTTTCTACTTCAGCAATTTGTGTGAAAATTGACATCTTGATACAGCTTAACTTATGTTTTGCATAATTTTTCTTCATAAATTGCTGCAGACTAAAAAAAAAAAAATCCTAAATCAACCCCAGTATTATTTCTGGTTAGCACACCTAATAAATAATGGATTGGTCCATTTCCATCTTTAACGTTGGTTATTTAATTTTCTATTGGGTAGGCAGTGAATTTGCATGCTTATAAATAAAACATAATACACTTAATTAAATAATACTGACCTACAACCATTTTATATTTAATTGAATTGTTAATAGTTCTTGCGCGCTCTCTTTATTTTTTTTTTTTTCCTTTTGTGAGTTAAAAAATTTTGATGCTGAAGTAATACGATCGACAAGTAAGGGATAAAAATTCCTATAATAACAAGTAGTATTGAAGTTGTAGTAATAACAACTGTACATGAGTGGTCGTTGAACCACACCAACTGCTGAAGAAGAAGAAAAAAGAAAGGAGTAATGGTTGTTGGGGAAATCTGAGTATATTGTTTCGCGTTACCCAAACTGTCGAGCGCATTATTTCTTCCTCACGCCGATACAAGACGAAAATTGAAATTCAATTTCTTCCCGCAAAACACAAGTGGGAAAATCCAACCGGAAAAACCACTTTGGAGAGATATCATTGTATCAAATAAAGTGGAAGCTGCAAAAACATGAGAAGAGGAATCGCATCCGTAACTCAGATGCGCAGATGATGTTTCTCCCAGGCTGGATGTTTACTGCTTTGTATATTGCTTCTCTCCTGTCTATGGAAGACATTTAGAAGTGTTTTATTTCTTTTTCGGGATTTCGAGCAGCGTATTTGGCAACGATCGAATGTGCAAATGTCTCTCTGTCGCATCTGATTGGCTCAAAATAAAGAATAAGAAAGGAAAAGTGCATTTTCGAGAACCGGAAAGAAATATTCCGAATATCATGTCATTTCCAGACTTACAGAGTAAGAGTTTTTACGATTTGATGGATTACGAAGAAGTTCTCTTTTTGTTAGAAGACAAAAAAAGTTCAGACAGATTCCCGCCGTCCCGCCTAGGCAAAGAGGACAAGAAAAAGCGACTAACTTACATTTGCACATTCTTATATTTCAACGATTTTATTATTTTTTTTTGAACCTTATTTGTCGTCTCACTAATTTGGCAAATGGTAATTCGAGCGAAATCCAATTATCTAATACGACGACGCATCCAACAGTTGAGCTCTTTTGGAAACGACAGATAGAAAAATCAAGTGTATATAAAAGTATATAACTTTATATCTTCGTATTTTTTTTCTCTATGATTAAATAATTTGAAGCTGTAAGCTGTTGGATTTGTGGTCATCCAATACTTTGGTTGCATATTCTTCACGTTTCATAATTTTTTAAATACAGAATTATTTTGAGAAAAAAAACCAATCGAATTCGAATGTGTCTGGAAGAGATAAGTTATTTTTTTAAAAATCTTATTGAATAATTTTTTTTTTAAATGTATTTTGTTATCAAACACTGGGGCATGATGGCCCAGATGCTAGAGCTCTGTCGCTCGTTGTCATGGATATTTGTAGTGGTTCAGTTTCCACTTTAAACCGTAGGTCCCGGTCTAACCTGATCGTAGATCTCTGCGAAGGTATTGTTATTCAGCGTCCGTAGATTATCTTCAAGCTACACGCATCTCCTGGGTAGTGCTAAGTGAGTAACGTAGGTGCAGAGCTTGCCTTACGCAATCAAATACAATTGTCTAATTTTTTGCCAGCTGCATTAGAACAAAAAAGTATTTCGCTTTAATTAAATAATATTGACTTACAGCCATTTTTTTTTTGAATTAAATTAGTTATTGGTACTTGTATTTTATATATTTTTCTATTTATTAGTGCGAAGAGATTGATATAAAAGTAATACGATAGAGAAATAAGAATGAAAGTCTGGGTTTAAATTTACTATAACAACAGCCAGTTCTGTATATGAATGGTCGTTGAGCCACCAACATCTGATGAAGAAGAAGAAAGGAGTAATGGTTGTTGGTTAAATCGGAGTATATTGTTTCGCGTTACCCAAACTGTCGAGCGCATTATTTCTTCCTCACGCCGATACAAGACGAAAATTGAAATTCACTTTCTTCCAGCAAAATACAAGTGGGAAAATCTGACCGTAAAAACCACTTTGGCGAGATATCATTGTATCAAATAAAATGGAAGCTGCAAAAACCTGAGAAGAGGAATCGCATCCGTAACTCAGATGCGCAGATGATGTTTCTCCCAGGCTGGATGTATGTCTGTCTGCTTTGTATATTGCTTCTCTCCAGTCTACGGAAGACATTTAGAAGTGTTTTATTTCTTTTTCGGGATTTCAGTGCAGCGTATTTGGCAACGATCGAATGTGGAAATGTCTCTCTGTCGTATCTGATTGGCGCAAAAAAAAGAATAAAAAAGGGAAAAGTGCATTTTCGAGAGCCGGAAAGAAATATTCCGAATATCATGCCATTTCCAAACTTACAGAGTAAGTTTTTCTACGGTTTGCTGGATTACGAAGTTCTCGTTGTGTTAGAGGGCAAGAAAAAGCGGCTAACTCACATTCCTACATTCTTATATTTCAACGATTTTATTCTATTTTGTTTCGAACCTTATTTGTCGTCTCACTGACTTGGCAAATGGCAATTCGAGCGTAATCCAATTATCTAATACGATGACGTATCGAACAGTTGAGCTCTTTTGGAAACGACAGATAGAAATTTTAAGTGTTTATAAAAGTATGAAAATTAATATATCTTAATATTTTTTTCTCTATGATTAAAGCTTTTGAAGCTATAGGCTGTTGAATTTGTTGTCATCCGATAGCTTTGGCAGCATATTCTTTTATTTCATCATTTTTTAGATATAGAAATCGTTGTAATTTTTTTTTTTTTTAAACAATCGAATTTGAATGTCACTGGAACAAATAAGTTATTTTATTATCAAAAACTTAATCAAACCTTGTTTTTTTTAAAAAAAAAAAAGTATTTTGTTATCCAGAACTGGGCCATGATGCCGAGTGATTAGAGCTCTGAAGCTCGTTGTCATGGATATTTGTAGTGGTTCGGAATTTACTTTAAACCGTATGTCCCGGTCTAACAAGATCGTAGAGCGTTGTTGAGGTATTTATCTCCAACCTACACGCACCTCCTGGATAGTGCTAAGTCAGTAATGTCGGTGCACAGCTAACCGTAAGGCATGGAAGGCAATTGTCTATGTGTTTGCCAGTTCCATAAGAACAAAAATATTTCGCTTTAATTAGATAATACTGACTTACAACCGTTTCTTATTTAATTGAATTAGGTAATGATACTTGCACTTTATATATTTTCCGTCTATTAGTTAAAAAATATTGATATAAAAATAACATGATGGAAAAATAAGAATGAAAACCGGGAATGAAAATTCCTAAAACAACAATGAGTGTTCCAGTTCTGTACATGACTGCTCGTGAATCCACCAACTGCTGAAGAAGGAAAAGAAAGGAGCAATATTTGTTGGGGAAATATGACTATATTGTTTCATTTTACCCAAACTTTAAATTTTTTTTTGGCTAGCACCCCTAATAAATTATCTGTTTTGTTGTTTTTTGTCCCTTTTCTCTCTTAAAATTAAATGTTTATGTTTCCACTGCATAGCTAATGCAGCAGAATTCTCATAATTAACACATGAAATATATTTAATCAAATAATATATTTATAAAACTTTTTATTCTGTTAAATTAAAAAAATAGTTGATATATTTCTTGTTAACCATTAAAGGTTATTTGCTTGAATTAATGCAAATAAACAAAATTAAAATAATGGAAATAAAAAAAAAATTAATCAATAGGCCAATAATCGCAGAAATTGCAGAAGTAGAAAAAAATATGAGTGAATATTCTTAGAATATTGCGAGAGGCTATTCAAATTATCACCAGTATAATTTCTCGTTAGCACCTGTAATAAGTAATGGATTGTTTCATTTCCGTCTTCATACTAATATTTACTTTTCAATTGATTAGTTGCTTTATCTGCATGACTATAATAAAAACAGGATACATTTAATTAAATAAATTGACTTACAACCGATAATTTTTTAATTGAGTTAGGTATTGTTTCTTGTACTTTATATATTTTCTTATTATCAGTTAAAAATTATTGTTGTAAAAGTAATAATATTGACAAATACAAATGAAAACATGGGATAAAAATTCATGAAACAACAACAACCAGTATTCAAGTTGTGCACCAGTATTCAAGTTGTGCATGAGTGGGCGTTGAGCCACCGCAGCTGCTAAAGCAGAAGAAAAAACCGTGAGTGTAACAAAGTTACACGATAGACATGTAAGAATGAAAACATGGAATGAAAATTCCTAAAACAACAACCAGTGTTACAGTTCTGCACATGAGTGGTTGTGAATCCACCAACTGCTAAAGTAGAAGAAGTGGAAAAAGGAGTAATGGTTGTTGGGGAAATCTGAGTATACTGTTTCGCGTTACCCAAACTGTCGAGCGCATTATTTCTTCCTCACGCCGATACAAGACGAAAATTGAAATTCACTTCCAGCAAAACACAAGTGGAAAAATCTAACCAAAAAAACCACGTTGGAGAGATATCATTGTATCACATAAAATGGAAGCTGCAAAAACATGAGAAGAGGAATCGCATCCGTAACTCAGATGCGCAGATGATATTTCTCCTAGGCTGGATGTCTGTCTGTCTGCTTTATATATTGCTTCTCTCCAGTCTACGGAAGACATTTAGAAGTGTTTTATTTCCTTTTCGGGATTCCAGGCAGCGTATTTGGCAACGATCGAATGTGCAAATGTCTCTCTGTTGCATCTGATTGGTTCAAAAAAAAAAAAAAGGAAATATAGGAAAAGTGCATTTTCGAGAACCGGAAAGAAATATTCCGAATATCATGCCATTTCCTCACTTAAAGAGTTTTTTTTTTACGGTTTGCTGGATTACGAAGCACTTCTCGTTGTGTTAGAGAACAAGAAAAAAGTGGCTAACTTACATTCCTAGATTCTTATATTTCAGTGATTTCATCCTTTTTTTTTTCGAACCTTATTTGTCGTCTCACTGACTTGGCAAATGGTAATTCGAGCGTAATCCAATTATCTAATACAACGACGTATCTAACAGTTGAGCTCTTTTGGAAACGACAGATAGAAAAATCCAGTGTTTATAAAAGTATAATAATGTATATTTCAGTTTTTTTTCTCTATGATTAAACCTTTTGAAGCTATAAGCTTTTGAATTTGTTGTCATCCGATACTTTGACAGCTTTTTTTTATTTCAACCATTTTTTTCAAAATAGAATTCGTTTTTATTAAAAAAACAATTAAATTTCCGAAATCGAATGTCTCTGGAAACTAATAAGGTATTTTATAATCAAAAACTTAATCAATTTTTATTTTTTAAGCAAATAAAGTCTTTGTGATAATTTTATTATCCCGGGTAATCTGAGAATATGCAGACTATCTCCATATTATTTTTCCATCTGGATAACAATAAGAAAATATTTTATAATATGATTTGAATTTGGATTCATTATTTCATAATAGTCAAATAAAAATTTGATTATTTGATAATAGTTATTTTTTAAAAATAGTATTCGTTGCAAACTTTAAAAAAAAAAAAAAAAAAAAAAAAAAATTCGAATGTCTCCGGAAATAAATAAGTATTTTATCAAAAACAGCTTATTCAATCGTTATTTTTTTTACACAAATAAAGAAATTTATTATCATGGGTCCTCCTTGAATGTGTACGCTATTTCTAATATTTTTTTTTTTTTTTTTTACCATCTGGCTAACAATAAGAAAATATTTTAGAATTAAAACATTTGAAATTGGGCTCATAATTTGATAATATTCAAATAAAAAGTTCGTCGTCATGCGCATACACTGGATAGTTGTTATCCAATATTTGGACTGCCTACTTTTTATTTCATCATTTTATCAAAATAGAAATCTTGCCACTTTTTCGAAAAAAAACAAATAAAACAATCGAATTTGAATGTATCCGAAAACAATAAGTATTTTATAATAAAAATCATAATTAATCCTTTTATTTTTTTATACAAATAATGTATTTTGTTATCATGGGCAATCTTTGAATGTATAGACTATTTCCCTTATTTTTTTTCCATCTGGTTAACAATAAGAAAATCTTTTAGAATAAAAATATTTGAATTTAGACTCATCATTTGATAATAGTCAAATAAAAAATTCATCTCCATGCACATACGTTGAATTTGCTATCCAATATTTTGACTGCATATTTTTTTTTCGTCACTTATTGAAAATAGAAATCGTTGCCATTTTTGGAAAAAAAAACAATCGAATTTGAATGTCTCCGGAAACAAATAAAATATTTTATAAGCAAAAATTTAATCAATCCTTATTTTTTTCACACAAATATCTTATTTTATAAGCATGGGTCACCTGCGAATGTGTACAATATTTCAAATATTTTTTTACCATCTGGCTAACAATAAGAAAATATATTATAGCATGATTTGAATTTGGATTCATTATTTGATAATAGTCAAATAAAATTTTGATTATTTGATAATAGTTATTTTTTAAAAATAGAATTCGTTGCCTTTTTTTGGAAAAAAAAAAAACCAATCGGATTTGAATGTCTTCGGAAACTGATAAGGTATTTTATTATCAAAAAATTAATCAATCCTTATTTTTTAAAACAAATAAAGTCTTTATGATAATTTTATTAATATTAGTCATCTGTGAACGTGTAGACTGTTTCCATATATTATTTTACCATCTGGCGAACAATAAAAAATATTTTAGAATAAAAATATTTGAATTTGAAGTCATCATTTGATAACAGTTAAATAAAAAATTCATTGTCATGCTAATACGTTGAATAATGGGGTAAAATATATTTATTTCTGACAAAAAATATCAGATTTTGATAAAATCCTCTTAATTATTTTCATAACTCTTTGGAGATAAGAAATTGAAAATCAATTGTTTAAAAATTCTCAGAAAAATAGTTATTTGTTAAATTCAACTGTATAGTTATGTTTTCCTTCCGAGATGCCATAATGGTTGTAAAATATTTATTTTCCTCAAATGTATATTTCTATCAATATATTTATTAAATGATAGTAACAGAGTGATTATTTTAAGTTAATAAGTAATATTAAAGTATTCCGTTTCTCTTTGCTTTGCTTTGAAGTGAATTAATAGTTTTAGAATTAAAATCGGGAGTTCCTCACCAATCTTGACGGTGACGTGGATGTTTGTTCGTGGTTCGGAATGAACTTTAAACTGTAGGCCCCGGTCTATTTAGCCTAAAATAAAATCAAAAGAAAAAAATATTCATTTGAACTTGCCTCTTTCGAAATTACACTGGGCAGCATATATCTGACTAGCACCCCTAACAAGTAATCGTTTCGTCCGTTTTCGCTTACAAACCGGATATTCAGCTTTTCACTGAATAGTTGATATAAATATATCATTTAAATAAGTTTAGTAATAATTTCAAAATTTAATGTCAAAACAACAAGGTTTCAGTTTTCTGCCTGTGTCAATACAATATGTGCCACAGTCTGGGTAATACGAAATCCAAGATTCTTCAAAAACCTTTGCTTTTCCTTTTTTTCTACTGCAGTTACTGATGTATATCTTCTCAGATACGGAACTTGAACTCTAGTTTGCTGTTTCAGAATTTTGTGTCTTTTGTTTCACTCTTATTGGTGGATCGAATTGTTGTTTTGTACAAAAATAAATAATTTCATTGGACAGGAAGGAAAATACGTCACGTTCGGACTACTTCTAATTGGTTCAAATGGGAAAAATGAGACGTCAATGCTTTATCTGATTAAAAGGACGTGATGTCAGTTACAGTTAAGAGCTGCTTCTGATTGAGCAAGGATCAAAATAAGTTGAGACAGACATTTTGTTTTTTTCAAAGAAGAAAATCGTAGTTTCTTAGTGGCAATACTTTGTTCGACTTATTTTTTGCTAAGTTTTATTTATTACAAATTTTTTTTTCACAACTTTCGTTTTTAAGAAAGAAAGTATACTGTATATTATTGATATTGACTAGAAACCAAATTTTATTTTAAAATTATCTTCATTATTTGCGCCTTCCAAACAACATCGAATAAGAAAAATACTTTTTTTCTTTTAATTTTATACAATTTTACGCACATTTTTTCAATTTTCGAAAAACAGCAATAATTCAGGAATTTTAATGTATAGTGTGTGAACATATTAATTACTTAAGTTTTATTTATTACAAACTTTTTTTTCACAACTTTTCGTTTTAAGAAAGAAAGTATACTGTATATTATTGATATTGACTATAAACCAAATTTTATTTTAAAATTATCTTCATTAATTTCTACTTCCAAACAACTTAAAATAAAGAAAGCAGTTCTTTTTTTTTTCAATTTTATACAATTTTTATACATTTTAAACAATTTTAATGTAGCATGTGTAGATAAATTCATGAATTATTTGATCAAAATAATTTGAATAAATGCTATCTAGATGACGTACGTTTATAGATAATATTGAATTGATGGTGAATTTGAATATATAATGTTAAATATATAGTTAAATCCAAATCAAATTTAATCAGTTTTCAAAAGATAATATAGAAATTATATATCATGTGTGAATATTTTTATCACTTATTTAATCAACAGAGCTTTAAGAGGTAATGTTAAATAGATAATGAACTTTATTAGATGATGTTGAATAATAATGTTAAATCCAAATTTAAATGAATTCTAGAAAAACTGAAAAAATTGAGGAATTTCAGTGTATCTTGAGTAGTTATATTTATGATTACTTCATTAAAGGAACTTGAATAAATGGTAATTAAATAACGAACTTTAATAGAAAATGTTGAATTGATAATGCACTTGAATAGAATATGAATTTGAAAAGTAATGTTGAATAGTTATTGAACTTGAATAAATAATGTTAAATATGTAGTTAAATCCAAATCAAATTTAAATCAATTTTCAAAAAACAAGTAATTTAAGAATTATGCATCATGTGTGAACATGTTTATTACTTATTTAGTCAAAGGAACTTGAAGAGATAATGTTAAATAGATAATGAATTTTATTAGATGATGTTGGATAGATAATGTTCAATAAATAATGTACTTTATTAGACGGTGTTAAATAGATAATGAACTTTATTATATGATGAGGAAAAAATAATGTTAAATAAATGATGAACTTTGTTAGATGATGTTGAACAGATAATGAGCTTTATTAAATGATGTTGAATAGATAATGTTAAATACAAAAATAAAGAAATTTAAAATCACTTTTCAAAAAATTGAAGCAATTTAGGAATTTCAGTGTTCCATGTATGAAAGTGTCTACCAATTAATTCATCAACGAAACTTCAGTGCATAATGTTAAGTGTTGGCGGAATTAATCTTCATTAATATAACTGATCCTTAGACACTGTTTTGGGAAATTTGAAAGAGTAATCCGTTTGCATTCTGAATTAGTCCTTCAACTCAAAATGAAATACATTGCGCGTGACTTGACACGAAAATTGTTTCCTGTGCGTTATTTTGTATGTCACGGAACAACGTCTTTTTTACACAAGTTAGAAAATTAATATATGAAAACTTCAATGTCTGTATGAAATGTACGCATTCATAATAGCATTGGCCTGCTGGTCGGATACTTGGTTTATCATAATAATCATCTTTTCTCCAAAAACGCATTTTTCACATTATTAATTTTCTCTGCAAACCTACCACCGTATGCACATTGTTTATTTTCTTTAATAAGATTGTCTTGAAATAATATAGTAGATTGACCGACACATAACTTCTGTCAGTGTCATAAATAATGACAGGTTGTTTTGATGAAATCTGATCACGAATTTCAATTTGGCTTCTGCAAACATGTTCCTTTCACTGAATTGTTACGAGTAAAGAAAAATGTGGTTATATGAACTTTCAAAATGCCTTGTATCATAAAATGTATAAGAAGTATAGCAACAATTATGAAACTTATGGTTGTGCATTAAATTATTACCATTTATCCTGAGTAAGCACATTATGTTTACTTAAATGCAATCAATAATGAAAGACAATGGCTGTATGAGCTTTCAAAATATCATATATAGTAAAATCATATTATATATATATATATATATATATCATGTATATATATATTTTGCAAAATATTTATATATTATAACAATAGTTATTAAACAATTATTGTACAATTATTATCATTTCCTATGTGTAAATATGCTTTTTTTTACTGAATTGCAATGAATAAAAAAAATTATATAAACTTTCAAAAGGCCATGTATCCTGAAATGTACTAAAAGTATAAGAACAGTTAGAGAACTTGTAGTTGTGAGTTGTTCATTGAATTATTATTATTTATCTTGTGTAAACATTTATTTTTACTTATTTGTAATGAATAATTGAAGACAGCAACTGTAGGAAATTTCAAAATGCCATATATAGTAAAATGTATCGAAAGTATAACATCAGTTATCCAACCTGTTGTTGTCTATTACATTGATATTATTGATCTTGTGTAAACATGCTCTTTTTATTTAATTGTAATGAATAATAAATAACAGTGGCTGTATTAGCTTTCATAATGCCATAAATCGTAAAATATTTAAAAAGTATAACAATAATTACTTATATTGTTATAGTATAACAATACTTGTGGTTATTTATAAAATTAGTGTAATTTACTTTGTCAAAATATCAAAAATAAATAAATAAATAAAATAGTATACAAATGGAAAAAAAAGCACAAAAATAGTTATATTTCAAATCTACGTCTAAATTTTATTTTACTATATATCTAAAGGGAAAAAAAATCAATTAAAGATAATGTAAAAATTAAAATCTCAATAAAACATAACGTCAAAATACGATCTTAATAAAAGATAATATAAAAATAAAATCGCAATAAAACCATGCATATGAATAAATGATACTTAAAAATAAAAATTATCAATAAAAATAGTGTTTTACAATATTGCAAAATTAATAATTCAATTTTATTCAATAGGAAATGTATCGTATCTCCATGCTGTACCTTGTTAAATGAAACCGTAGATCAAATTATTAGATCATGAAGCATGAAGATGTGGAGAACTTACTATCGTCGATCGCATTGGAAATCAAGTCACTTGCCCGTTATCAAACTATAGCAATACGTCAGAGACCTCTGTTTAAGTACTCGTAAGTCTGTAAGCCTTACTACACTGCTAAGAACTGACTCACAATTGTTTGCACAAGTAGTTAAGTGCATGGCGCCCAGCTACTTGTACACGCTATTGTGAAGATTAACAGATCATGTGATTCTGCATCTCGCCAATGGGGCTATTGAGAATTATTCTATTCAACCAATTGCAAATGGGACAATATCTGAATAGCAAGTAGTGTGTGTGTTCAGCGCATTTTATAATTATATTGATCTGGACTTCAGCATAAGTTTTTCTACATTGTGCTCTATTTATAATAATTTGAGATATAAAAAAATAAAAAATCCTAAAAGCTTATTTTATTTATAATATGAGGTTTTGATTATGCAAAAGAAATATGTCAGAAATAAAATATGAGTTGTCATTTCTGAAGATAAATTTCAAACATAATCATTTAGTTTTTCACTGAGGGAAACTAATTAGATTAATTTAATGTTAATACTTTAAAAGTTTTAGCAAAAAAAAAAAAAAAAAAAAATTGCTATGAAATATTCATTAGATTCCTAAAAATATCTTAGATTAAACTAAAAGTGAACTTTTGTTTGAAGAAATTTAGATTTTAATCTACACGAACATGTTTTTATAAGTATATGTAGTTTGAACATAAAACCTGCCCTTATTATGTGATAAATTTTTATAGTGTTTTATATTTTTTTCTGCATAGTTAAGCATAAATATTAAATGTATTATTTTATTACAATTTCTAAGTATAGTGTTTTCTTAGCAAAGAATGTCTTATAAAAAGAAATACTTTTGCAAAGGTACTGAAACATAAGCTATTTAAACAAAAAAAGAATTTTAGATTCTTATATGTTCAAACATTTCACAGTTTTTCTTAAATAGATATATAAATAATTTTATATATTGTAAAACATTTTAATTTTTCTATATATTTATATTATTTTTTACAATACATGATGTAATAAAAAATGCTTTTTTGGTATATATTGCAACATTAGTAATAAATAATAAAATTGATTTTGACTATCTCTTTGAATTTATTAACATTTGTATTTTTAGAGAAATAAATTAATAACATGTTAGGCCAAATCTATGTCACAAACTTTGTAAATGAAGTTATATGAACTGGGTAGTTTTAATTTCAATATCACTTAAGACAATTTTTTCAACTAAAGAATTATAATATTGTCCCAAATCGTGTATTGCTTTTAAAAAATAAATATCATGTTATTTTGTAGAAAACGGTAAATAACTAAAATTTACTTTATTTAATTACAAAATTCAAGAATTTATGAGAAAATTGGAGAGCCAAAGAAATGGTACCTATAGTTCAGACACCTTAAAATGTAATATACATTATAACATTGTTAAAACCTTTGGTACACATAAACAAAAGTTAACAAATAAAGTTTGAATATCTTATTTTTCTCTTGTTAGACAACATTTATTCATTATTAGCAATGAAATGAATTTATTGAAGGGTAAGTTTTAAATAAATTTTTTAGTGAAACGTACGTATCAATATAAGGGTATATTCACACAAAAAATCATGCGAAATTTTTCATTAAAATTTTTTTTATAAAGATTGTTATTTTAATAGAATGATTCTCATAAGAAAAAAAAATCTTTTTTTGATAATAAGCAGCATATGTAAAATGTAAAGTTGTTTCATAATATTATATAAAAAATAGAGCTGCTATAGTTTAATGCCACTGGACACGTACCAAAAACAGGTTAAAGCATCTTCAGAATCTGTACAGTGCAGTGCATAGTCCATAATACATAATAGATAATCAAGTTATAATAATAAGTTATACGATATAATCAAATTATACGTACCAATACTCAACATTACTTATCTGATTAATTACGATCGCAAACTGTTGTGAAAACAGAAACTATTTAGAATCAATCTGTCAAGAAATATGTTAGAATGGGACCCTTTCCGTAATTTATTGACTGTTGAGTGCATTTCTTAGAACAGAGACAGATTCTAGAATGTAAAGCCGTGAAACGTCTAGATCTTCAAGTTCCAGAGATGACAGTTACTGTCACCTAACTGCTAGGAGACACAGAACCGGTATACCAGTTCCCCTACGATCTTCCCTTTTGTAGAAAGGCTGATTGGTAATGAAGTCCGATGTGCATAGAGAGAAGAAAATTTATAAGCAAGAAGTCTATTATTGTGTGTATAATTTAAATTATACCATTAAATGCAGGTTTTAATTGGGAATTGACGCTTGCAAAGGGGAATAAAAGTCAATAAAACAATTGGTCAAATAAATGAAACAACAATACAATCATTGTGACTTAAGAATATATTTGAAGAATATATATGAGAACAATGAAGGCGCTATTATTCTCTGTGTGCAGAAGGCTACAAGAAAAAAGTTTGCAAGCAAGACGTCGTTATTCATTGTATATCATTCACATTACGCCATCAGAATGAAAGGTTTAATTAGACACTCACACTTGCCGATGAATCATAGGTAAAGTCAATGAAACAATAATACAAGTCAATGGATTTTACAAAGTGACTTAAGAAGACAGTTGGAAAGAGCCATGAATACGTTATTATCCAATTTGCACAGAAGGCTGCAAGCAAGACATTTTTATTCATTGTGTATCACTCACATTACCATCAGAATGAAAGATTTAATTGTACATTCACCCTTATAAATGAATAATAGGTTAAGTCAATGAAACAATAATACAAGTCAATAAAACAATAATACAAGTCAATGAAACAATAATACAAGTCAATGGATTGGGCATTGTGACTTAAAAAGATAGTTGGACTGAAAAGAGCCGTGAAGACGCTTTTCACAGAAGGCTACGAGAAGGAAGGTTGTAAGCAAGATATACATCATTGTGTCTCGCTCACATTACGCCATCAAAATGAAAGGTTCATTTGGGCACTAACACTCGTCAATGAATAATAGATCAAGTCAAACAATAATGCAATTCAATAATTTTTGTAAAGTTAGCACGCTATTATCAAAATTATGTTCATGAATAATATTTACTGTTTCCAATATAAATATTAATGCAGATATATCTTTGAATGACCTCACGCATATCTTTATTATCACTAGAGCCACTGTTATTCATCTCATATTCAAACCACATTTTTTATACTTATTAAGATGCTTTCAATAGGTGCTCCGTTCAAGGTCCTCGAATTGCCTTGACAAAGCAAATCTATTATTTTATGCAAAATAACACAGCTATTGAGCATGTATAACTAATAGATGTTATCACAATCCACTTTAAAGCTGACTGTGCATTAAACTCATATTATATTTTCATGGCGAATTTTCAATAGAAAATTAGCCGATTGTTTTTAGTTTGAGATAAATTTGTGAAGGACTGTTTGATTAGCAGTTTTAACAAATTTAATTAAATTCAAATGAACAGAAATTTCACAATCACAATTTTTCTGAATTTCTGAAATCATTTTGTAATTTTACAATTTATTTAATAATGAGAAAATGCGTAAAAAATGAGAGATTTTTATTCTTATTGAGGCAGGAGGGAAGACAGGCTTAATTTTAGAACTGAGAATTTAATAGGCTCGTAATTGCAAACAATACGCCATCTCCTTGGAGCTGAACTGTAAGTAGCATCATGGATCGTTCGATCTTTAGACATGCTAATTACTGACTACTCTTTGATGGCTGAATTAATCTTACAAGTCAGTAACTGGAAATGCCTATTATTTGAATAAGGATAAATGATATAACCATCTATTGCCAGGTCAGTTAAGGAAAATCCACAAAATATAATTTGTGCATGCTTTTAAGCAAATAAGAAACGAGTATGCATCATTGGTGTCTTCTTATAATTTCGTATAATTTTACTCTTAATAATTTTTAAAAGAAGAAAGTAAAAAATATTATTTTCGGCTTGTTTGTTCCTTATTAAATTAAATCAATTACAAGAAATATCAGTGAAATTAAATTTAAGAGTGCAATTTAAAGTCCTTATCAGTAATTAGCATTATTTATTTGCTATTAACTTTGTTAATTGTAAATTAATGCTGGATTCTTATAAATAAGTGAACTAATTATAAATTATGAGACAAATCTTTCATAAGTCATCCATTTACACTCAAGAGCCAAAACATTATGACCACCCCTACATTTTGCAATGAAGTCGCCTGGATGACGTGGAAGGCACGTGATCAGGTGGAAGTGGTATTTAACTGGTATTAAGTGGTGGTATTAATCCATGCCAAGGAGGGTTGAAGCTGTGTTGCGCTCCAAAGTTGGGCCAACTCGTTATTGACAGGTGGTCATAATGTTTTGGCTCTTGAGTGTATATTAGACAAATTGCATTATATTTTTTTTTGTGATTTTGTTTAATCTTTGCGAAATCAATAAAAGCATATCTGTTCATGGAATATTTGTATATTATCTATAAGAAATATGTATATCATTGGAAACAATAATTGTATACCCATTTCTTTTAGTTAAAAAAGGCGGCCTGATGGCCGTGTTCTGGTAGTTGGTACCACAGGCTTCAGATTCAAATGCTGGCGGTTGCATGGATGTTTGTAAAGGGGTCGGAATCCACGTTTAACTGTAGGTCCCGGTCTAATTACACTAACGTGTGCAAAAATTACCAAAAAATTTTAGTTAAAAATTTAAAATAACTAATAATAAATAGTTCTTTCAAACGTGCATAGCCTCAATATTGTTTTTGAAATTGGCTTGTGTTTCATGCCATAAGAATTCATAAGAAAAAGGTTTAATAAATAAAAACAAGACCGTATTGTGTGTTACTTTAGTTTACTTCAAATAAATAATTCTAAAGAAATTTATAAAATATATTATTTGCAAGATGAATAACAACAAAAGAAATTATTTATGTTAAAAAGTACCGTAAAAAACGTCAAATGGTCAAATACACTCTTATTGACAAAGCCGGATAACTTTTTATTTGCACTGGTTGATAAAAGAATCATTTCACCACTTTGGGAAATCAAGATTGATTTTGTTTTAAAAATAGTAAGCAAATTATGCATACGTAAGGTAATTAATTATCCAAACACTTATTAAACTAAGTAAATACTACAGTAACTGATTTTTACTATATATTCAATTAATGAAATATTACGGTATTATTCAAACAAGAATGAAACTTGGAAAAAAAAATAATTTTTGGACAAAATGGAGAAAAGCAACTTAAAAAAAAAATCGAAGTTAAAAAGGCATACGAAAAATTTTCAAATCGACACCACACAGTCCTATTAACAAAGCCGGATTACCTTTTGTTTTCACTAGCTGCCCATTTCACCCCATGAACCATCAACATCCATTTCCTTATAAATATTAAGCTAATTACGGATTCTTATATCACCAGGAATGTTTCACGCGTAACAAGATCGGAAAGTTGTTCTCCCCCGTAATTCCAGTGTTCGGTTAAATGAAGAGTAATTAAAAAGGACCCTGCAATCCCCAAGGAACACACCACTAAACAGTGAAACATAAAATAAATGTCTTAATAGAGGCGACACCGGAAAAAAAAAAAGTCTGCTGTCTTGAAAAATGATGCATTAAAAGTGTGGTGAAAAACTTTTTTTTTTTCAGTTTTCATCTTCATACTTCTTTTGGTACCTAAAACTTTAATCGGCTTATGAAGTCAGTGAACATAACAATAGATACTTTTTTTTTTTTTTTAAATTCAGTGAGTAAATTTTTTCCGCAGTTAAGTAGAAGGGAAAAATTTCATTCTGAACCTGTCTTTTTTCTTTTTTTTCGTAAAAGATTTTTTGGGTAATAGTTAGTTAAAAAAATAATAAGAGGCAATCTGTATATATATAAATAAAAAATTCCGATTTCTATTAAAAATTGAAGTTGTGTAATATTTACAAAAGCATTATGCAAAGGTTTGCTTAAAATAACAAAACCTTTAATGTTGTTTTAAAATTAATTGCATTCTTTAAGCTTTTTGAAGTATTTTTTTCATATTTCACTCAAATCACTTTATTTTAATTTTTTTCTTTTTTTAAAAAACTTTTTTTTTTCTTATCTTTTATTTGCACTGAAAACATTTTGCACTGTAGGCTGCTTAAATTACAATTTACACACACTTTTCAAGCAGCTAAGGAGGGAGGAAAAAATTTCATTCTTTAATTGAACAACTTTTTTTTTTTTTCGTTAAAGGGCTTTGTGGTAATAGTGAGCGAAAAAAATAATAAGAGGCAATATATATATATATATATTGCCTCTTATTATTTTTTAAAAAGAAAAAAAAAACTGAAGTTGAATGAATCTTTTTAAAAAATGAAGTTGTGCAATATTTACAAGAGCATTATGTAAAGGTTTGAGTAAAATAATAGAACTTTTAATGTTGTTTTAAAATTAACCGCATCCAATATAAAGTTTTAATTTTTTTGAAATGACAACGAGTATTTTTCTCTATATTTCACTCAAAAAAAGAGATAAACTAAATAATAAGATTTTGACTTTTTTTATAAAACTGGCAAACCTTAAAAGAAAGCTGTATAAAATTATATGTAAAGGTCTACTACTGTGTCCAAGAATTAAGACTAATTTTCAATTTAAATTTCCCGGGCATATTGTATTTCATTTTTTTTTCTTTTTTAGGTTGTTGGCACTGTCCCTGACATCTGTGGTAAATTTGACGTCAAAATATTTATTAGTGTTTGAGTTACGCTTGGCTTTATGAGACGCTAAAACTAATTCCGATTTTCGAAATGTCTCTTCAATTGACTCAAAACGGTGTCCCCGGAGTGGTCTTTTGAGTTTACGGAATAGCCAGAAGTAGCACAATACTAATTCAAGTGAATACGGTGGTTGTGAAACGATATGAGTTTAATTTTTATAGAAAAAAATCAAGAAGTATAAATGCAGTATGAGCTTGCGCATTCAGTGTTTTCGGTACCAATCGAGATTTGACACGTTTAAGGTCCATAACTTCTTTTAAAATGGAATTTTGAAATTCCAACGTCCTCAGCAAGGTCACGAATTGTAAATTGACGGTTTACAAGCACCAAATTTGTAATTATTTGAACGTTTGCGTCGTCGGTTGAGGTTGATGGTCGACTAGAGGGCACTTTGTCTTAAACGCGTTCTCTGCCTTCTTTGAACTGTTTATAACACTTCTAAACATTACTTTTCGATATAGAAAAGCTCACCGAATGCCTTTTGTGACATTCTATACGTTTATATAAGTTACAAAGTTTAATGTAAGTTCTTTGCACAATTAATTCAGACATTTCAAAAATCTCCGGAATCACTTTTAGCGTCTCACAAAACCCAGCGTAATTTAAACGCTAATGAATATTTTTACTTCAAATTTCGCACAGATGTCAAAGACAGCGCCAACAACTTTAAAAAAAATAAAAATTGAAAGAACATATCCCCGGGAAATTTAAATTGAAAACTGGTCTTACTTTTGGGACACAGTAGTATAAATTTATCAAAAAGTACAAATGGGCCATCAAGATTTTTTGCTAATTCCTGCAATTTTCAAGCTAATTAATTAGCCGCATATTTATTGAAATAAGTAAATACTACAAGTAACCGATAGTAACTATATATTTTGTTAATATAATATTAGGGATTCTTAATTCACATGGGTATTATTCAATCAACAATAAAGCTTTTATAAGGAATAATTGTTGGAAAAAGAAACTCATGAAAAAAATAATAAATAAATGGAAGTTAAAAAGGCAAACTAAAAAGTTTCAAATCGACACACACAGTCTTATTAACAAAGCCGGATTACCTTTTGTTTGCACTGGCTTCATAAAGAACCATTTCTCCCCTATGGACCATCAAGATCCATTTCCTTATAAATATGAAGCTAATTATGGATTCTTAAATCACCAGGAATGTTTCACGCGTAGCAAGATCGGGAAGTTGTTTCCCCCGTAATTCCAGCGGCCGATTAAATGAAGAGTAATTAAAAGGGACCCTGCAATCCCCAAGGAACACACCACTAAACAGCGAAATATAAAAGAAAGGTCTTAATAATGGCGACACCCGAAAAAAAAAGTCTGTTGTCGTGAAAAATGGTGCATTAAAAGTGTGGTGAACAGCTTTTTTTTTTTTGTTTAGTTTTCTTCTTCCTTTTTTTCAGCACCTAAAACTTTAATCGCCTTATGAAGTCAGTGAACATAACAATAGATTATTCAGGGAGTAAATCTCTTCGCTCAGCTTAGGGAGGAAAAAATTTCATTCTTTAATTGAACCAGTGTTTTTTTTTTTTCTTTTCTTTTCTTCCTTTTTTAGCAAAAGATTTCGGTGGTAATAGTTAGCGAAAAACTAATAAGAGGCAATATGCATATATATAAATTAGAGTTCACTGCACTCAATCGTAAGTTTTAAGATTTCTGATATAACATGAAGCATTTTTCCATATATTTCACTAAAAAAAAAAGATAAACTAATTAATAAAACTTGGTCTTTTTTTATAAAACAGGTAAACATAAAGGAGAAAACTCTATAAAATCACATGTAAAGGGGTATAAGTTTCTCACAAAGTGTAAGTGGGCCATCGAGAATGATTTTTTTTTTGTAAATATTAAGCTAATTATGCGGTATGTAATCTAATTAATTAGACACATATTTATTAAAATAAGTAAATACTACAGGTAACGGATACTTACTATGGATTCGATTAATGCAATGATTTGGATCCCTAAATCCCACAGATTTTATTCAAATAAGTATAAAGCTCGAAGAAAATATTTGGCGGACAAAATGGAAAAAGGAACTTAAAAAAAAGTTAAATTTTCTCACTAAAAAGTTTCAAATCGATATACACAGTCTTATTAAGAAAGTCGGATTGCCTTTTGTTTACACTGGTTTCTGAAAGAACCATTTCACCGCTTTGGGCTGCCAATATCGATTTTCTCGTAAATAGTAAGCTAATTAAGCAATACGTAACTTAATTAATTAGCCATACACGTATTAAAATAAGTAAATAATAAAAGTAACTTATTCTTATTATAGTTTCTATTAATAGAATGGTAAGGATTCCTAAATCACACAAGTATTATTCCTACAAGAATTAAATTTGAAAAAAGATTACCTGACGGACAAAATTTTGAAAAGCAACTGAACAATAAAAAGAAAAAAAACGGAAGTTAAAAAACATATTTGAGTTTCACATACTAGAAAACACACTTTAAAAAAGTTTCAAAACCACACACACAATATTTTTAACAAACCGGATTACCTTTTGCTTGCACTGGCTGCTTAAAGAACCATTTCACCCCCATGGACCATCGAGAACCATTTCCTTATAAATATTAAGCTAATTATGGATTCTTAAATCACCAGGACTGCTTCATGCGTAGCAGGATCGGGAAGTTGTTTCCCCCGTAATTCCAGTGCACGGTTAAATGAAGAGTAATTAAAAAGGACCCTGCAATCCCCAAGGAACACACCGCTAAGCAGCGAAATACAAAAGCAAGGTCTTAATAGAGGCGACAGCGGAAAAAAATGTCTGTTGCCTTGAAAAAGGCCCATTAAAAGTGTGGTGAATAACTTTTTATTTTCACTAGTTTTCATCTTCATTTTTTTTGGTACCTAAAACTTTAATCGGCTTATGAAGTGAGTGAACATAACAATAGATTATTCCCTCTTTTTTTTCTGCGTTAAATTCAGTGAGTGAAGTGATTTAGTGATTTCAAGCAGCTAAGTAGGGAGGAAAAAATTTCATTCTTTAATTGAACGTCTTTCATTTATTTTTTTTTTTTTTTTAAAAAGAGTTTTGTGGTAATATTGATCGAAAAAATAATAAGAGGCAATATATATATATATATATATATATATATACAGAAATTAAAAATTTGAATTTCTATTTAAAAAATGAAGTTCTCATGAAGAAGAACTCATGATATTTACAATAGTGTTATGTAAAGGATTGCTTAAAATAACAAAACTTTGAATGTTGTTTTAAAAGTAACAGCATCCAATTTAAAGTTTTAATCTTTTTGATGTAACATCAAGTATATTTCTTTACCTTTCACTCAACAAAAGTTAATCTAAATAATAATATTTTGTCTGTTTTTGTAAAACAGGCAAATCTTTGAAAGATAGCTGTATAAAATCGAATGCAAAGGTCTACAAGTTTATCAAAAAATACAAATGGGCCTTCAAGATTGATTATAATTTTGTAAGTATTAAGCTAATTATACAATATGCAGGCTAATTAATTCGCTACACACTTATTAAAATAAGTAAATACAACATTTATCGGGTACTTAATATATATACTAGTATATAGATTGTATGAATGGAATATTATGGATTCCTAAATCACACAGGTATTATTCAAACAAGAATAAAGCTTGTATAAAGAATAATTGTTGGGCAAAATAAAGAAAAGCAACTTAGAAAATGAATTCTAAAAGTTTCTAAAAAGTTTTAAATCGTCACACACACAGTCTTATTACCAAAGCCAGATTACCTTTTATATGCACTGTCTGCTTAAAGAAGCATTTCACCCACAATGGACCATCAAGATCCATTTCCTTATAAATATTAAGCTAATTACGGACTCAAATCACCAGGAATGTTTCACGCGTAGCAGGATCAGGAAGTTGTTTGCCCCGTAATTCCAGCGTACTGTTAAATGAAGAGTAATTAAAAAGGACCCTACAATCCCCAAGGATCACATCAATAAACAGCGAAATATAAAAGAAAGGTCTTAATAAAGGCGACACCGGGAAAAAAAAGTCTGCTGTCTTGAAAAATGGTGCATTAAAAGTGTGGTGGATAACTCTTTTTTTCTGTCTTCTTCTATTTTTTTTTGTCGTACCAAAATCTTCAATCGGCTTATGAAGTCATTGCACATAACAGTAGATTATTCGCTTTTTTTCTGCGTTAAATTCAGTGAGTAAATCTTTTAACTCAGCTAAGTAGGGAGGAAAAAATTTCATTCTTTAATTGAACCAGTTTTTTTTTTTTTTCGTAAAAGAATTTTGTGGTAATAGTTAGTGAAAAAATAATAAGAAGCACTATATATATATATATAGATAAAATTAAAAATTTCAATTTCTATTTAAAAATGAAGTTGTGTAATATTTATAATATCGTTATGTAAGTTTGCTTAAAATAATAAAACTTTTAATGTCGTTTTAAAGTTAACTGAATCCGATCAAAAGTTTTAAGCATTTTGAAATAACATCAAGTATTTATTTATATTTTCCTCCAAATGAAACATAATCTAATTAATATTATGTTTTCTTTTTTATAATACAGGCAGACGTTAAAAGGAAAGCTGTATAAATTTATATGTAGAAGTCTATAGGTTTTCCAAAAAGTACACGTGTGTGACAAGACACCGAGTTATAAATTTAGAAAATTGTAAAGATACCCTTTATATTAGGACAATTTAATTTTTTTTTCTGTAAATCAGTTTATGCATTTAGTTGCTCTAATGATGAAAGCAGACCCTTTAATGAAATATTTGTATATTAACGAACATGAAATATGTATCTCATATTGACAATTAATGTATATATATTTCCTGTAATTAAAAATTTTGAATAATTAATAATATATCATTATTTTTAAGGTACATTGCATTAATTTTATTTTTAGAATTTTGCTTTGTTTCACGTCATAAGAATTCATAACACAAATTTTTTGATAAAAATGAGACCGTACTGTAAAAGTTCTACTTTAATTTCCTTAATTTATAGCTTAGTAGTTAAAAGAAAGAAAGTGAAAAAATATGATTTCCGACTTGTTTGTTCCTTATTAAATAAAATCATTTAATAAACAATCTGAGTGACAGTGAATTTAAGATTATAATTTGTAGCCATTTCCAGCAATTAGCTTTATTATTTGCTATTAATTCTGTTATAGAAAACTTAATGCACGATTCTTATAAATAAGTGATATAAGCTTAAGAAATTAATGTCATTATGTTATGTTTGGATATAAGCTAAAGAAATTTATTAAATATTATATTTATATGACGAGAAACAAAAAACAATTAGGTAAGTTGAAAATGTACATACAAAATTTCAAATCGATAGTCACACTCTTATTAACAAAGTTGAATTGCCTTTTATTTGTACTAACTGCTTAAACAGTTATTCCATTGCTGTGGGCCGTCAAGAAGGATTTTCTCGTAAATGTTGAGCTAATTATGCAATATGTAAGCTAATTAATTAGCCACACACGTATTAAAATAAGTAAATACTACAGGTAACGGATAATTACTATAGATTCCTAAATCATACAGGTATTATTCAAAAACAAAAAAGCTTAAAGAAAGAATAATTGTTGGACAAAATAGGATAAAGTAACTTAAAAAAACAGATGGGGAAAAAAAAAAAAAAAAAAAAAAAAAAAAAGGAAATGAGAGTTAAAAAGTAATAAAAGTCAAATCGACACACACACGGTCTTATTAACAAAGCCGGATTACCTTTTGTTTGCACTGGCTGCTTAAAGAATCATTTCACCTCTATGGACCATCAACATTCATTTCCTTATAAAAAGTAAGCTAATAATGGATTCTTAAATCACCAGGACTGCTTCATGCGTAGCAAGATCGGGAAGTTGTTTCCCCCGTAATTCCAGTGTACGGTTAAATGAAGAGGAATTAAAAAGGACCTTGCAATCCCCAAGGAACACACCACTAAACAGCGAAATATAAAAAAAAAAGGTCTTAATAATGACAACACCGGCAAAAAAAAAGTCTGCTGTCTTGAAAAAATGCATTAAATGTGTGGTGAATAACTTTTTTTTTTCCAGTTTTCATCTTCATTTTTTTTTTTTTGTAACTAAAACTTTAATCGGCTTATGAAGTCAGTGAACATTAAAATAGATTATACCTTTTTTTTTCATTAAATTCAGTGATTCAGTGAGCAAATCTTTTCGCACAGCTAAGTAGGGAGGAAAAAATTGCATTCTTTAATTGAACTTGTATTTTTTTCGTAAAATTTTGTGGTAGTAGTTAGTGCAAAAATGTTAAGAACAATCTATATACATATATATATAGATTAAAATTTTGAATTTCTATTTAGAAAACTGAAGTTGTGTAATATTTACAAGAGATTATGTAAGGGTTTGCTTAAAATAACAAAACTTTTAATGATGTTTGAAAATTAACTGCATCCAATCTAAAGTTTTAAGATTTTTTGAAATAACATCAAGTATATTTCTTTCTATTTCGCTCAATAAAAAAGATAATCTAATTAATAATATGTAGTCTTTTTTATAAAACAGGTAAAAGTTTAAAAAAATCTAAAGGCATATATAAAAATCATTAAGTGACCCAAACCGCACACGTATGTTTATACTTGTGATTTCGTCTTATGGAGTTATAAATTTGAAAAGCTAATATAACGTTTGTACAATTCTTGAAAAAAAAATGATTATGCCTATTATATCAGAAAGCAAAAGGTCAATCAATACATTTGGATTTTATTAAAAAAATATTGCAAATTATTTTAAGCAAATAGTAATAGATCAAATATTTGTCCTTGCTCAATTTAAGCAATGAACCCTTAAGCCAAAAAAAGAGAGGAATACTTTTGAAATTAAACAAAGAATTTTAAATATATGTATATATATATATAATATAACCTACTCTGAAGCCTATGAAATTAATAAGTTGTGTACCATTGCAGTGATGCCGAGTTTTGCTATCGGTTTCAAGTAGCACCGCACCCAAATATCTCTTACCAAATCAGCCACCGTGTTACCCTCAGAGGCGAGCAATTCATTTGGAAAGCGTCTTGTTTCATCATCAATACTGCAGCAGGTAGACTTAAACACCAGGGATAACGGCATTTCCAATACGCTGCGCCGAACCAGATAGTAATTATCTGATTCTGTTTAAAATTGTACATGGGAGATTAGCACAGAAATGGGAAGCAGGGGGGCTGCAGCAGGAAACTCTTACAAATTAATTTCAATCATGCAGCGGATGTGCATAATTACAGATTTTGGAAAACCGAACCTTGTCCCCGGCACAGAAAGGTTCTCCATCTCCGCCTGCACAGGAGATTATCTGTGATTGTGAAAGGATTGAAATTAGTTATTTTCCACCGACTTTTTTCTTTTTCTGTGACTTTCTGTCTACTATGTCTGATAATTAAAATGGCTGGCTTCTCAAAGATGTATCGTAAACAATATTGTTTCTGGTTGAAGAAAAAGTTGCACGTGTCTTGGATTCATTGTAAAATAATCTACAGCAGTGTAAGAATGTATTTAAGAATGTAATAATAATAATGAGTTATAGTGTAAGCGAAGGAGGCAATTAAATAATTTGCAATAGTGTACTATAAATGTAAGCGGCAGAGTAAGTTGCGTATGATAGTGACGCATAAAAATGGAATACATTTGGTTTTAATGAAAATTAATTTGGAATAATGTAAATTTTGGCATAGTAATGTGTTTCATAATGACGAGGTAAGAGGTAAAAATCGCATTTTTGGAGATAAGAAGTAGTTTCCAGCAGTGTAAGTGTAAGAGTGTAATAATAATAATCAGTTATAGTGTGAGTGAAGAAGACAATTAAATGATTTCCAATAGTGTAAATGTAAGAAACAGACTAAGCTGTATATGAATATGGTATATATGTGGATATGTATATGTTATGAAGTATAAAAATGGTATATATTTGGATTTAATGGAAATTAATGTGGAGTATTTCAAATGGACACTTAGTAAGGTGCATCCGAATAATGTGGTATAAGAATAAAATAACATGTTTGGATTCCATTAAAAATAATCAGCAATAGTTTAATTGTAAGAGACAGCTTAATAATCTGCAATAGTGTGAGTGTAATGAGCCAGGTAAATAATTTGTAATAGTGTAAAGGAACAATTAAATTATTTACAGTAGTGTAAATGTAAGAGAAAGTGTTTGTGAGTCTGAATGATGAAGTATAAGATGAAATAGCACATGTTTTTATTCGTTGAAAAATAATCTACAGCAGTGTAAGTGTAAGAGTGTAATAATAATAATCAGTTATAGTGTGAGTGAAGGAGACAATTAAAGCGTAAATGTAAGAGACAGAGTAAGTTGTATATAAATGGTGAAGTATAATAATGGTTTATATTTGGATTTATTGAAAGATAATTTGGACTAGTGTAAATGGATAGACAGTAAGGTATTTCAGAGCGACGAGGTATAAGATAAAATGCACATCTTTAGATTCAATTAAAAATTGTTAGCAAAAGTTTAAGTGTAAGTGATAACTTAATATTCTGCGATAGTGGGAGTGTAATGAGACAAGTAAATAATTTGCTATAATTTAACGAAATAATTAAATAATTTGTAATAGTACAGTATCAATGTATATAAATACATAAATACATAAATAAATATATATATATATTTATTTATTTATGTATTTATATACAGAGAGAGAGAAACATAACCTACTCTCTATCATGTGAAATTAATAATTTGTGTACCATTGCAGTGATGTTGAACTTTGATAACGGTTTCAAGTACACCCGCACCCAAATATCTCTTACCGAATCAGCCACACTGTTAACCTCAGAAGCGAACAATTCATTTGGAAAGCGTCTTGTTTCATCATCAATACTGCAGCATGCAGACTTAAATACCAGGGTTAACGTCCGTTCCAATACGTTCCGCCGCATCAGATAATAATAATCTGATTCTGTTTAAAATCATACATGCACGGGAGATTAGCACAGAAATGGGAAGCAGAGGAGCTGCAGCAGGAAACTCTTACAAATGAGTTTCAATCATGCAGCGGATGTGCATAATTACAGATTTTGGAAAACCGAACCCATGTCCCCGGCACAGAAAGGTTCCCCATCTCCGCCTGCACAGGAGATTATCTGAGATTGTGTTGGAAAGGATTGAAATTTAATTATTTTACCTCGGAACTTTATCTTTTTTGTGACTTTCTGTCTACCATGTCTGATAATTAATATGACTGGCTTCTGTGCAACATGAATCGTAACTAATTTTGTTTCTGGATGAAGAGATGAAGTTGCACATGTTTTGGATTCAATGAAAAATAATCTACAGCAATGTAAGAATTTAATTAAAAGTGTAATAATAATAATCTTCTATAGTGTGGGTAAAAGAGACAATAAATGATTTGCAAGAGTGTAAATGTAAGAGACATTGTAAGTTGTATATGAATGGTTAAGTATAAAAATGATACACTTTTGGATTCAATTAAAAATAATTTGGACTAATGTAAATATATTCATAGTAAGGTGTTTCAGGATGATGAGGTGTAAGATAAAATACACATGTTTTGATTCATTTGAAAATAATTAGCAAATGTTTAAGTGTAAGATATAACTTAACAATTTGCAATAGTGTGAGTATAAGAAACAATTAAATAATTTGCTATATTGTAAATAAGCAGATAATTTGCAATATTGCAACGAAACAATTGAATAATTTGCAATAATGTAAAGAAACAATTAAATAATTTGTAACAGTGTAAATATAAGGGATATAGTAATTTGTGTTCGAATAAGGAAGTGTAAGATAAAATGGCACATGTTTGGATTCAATGAAAAATAAGCTGCGCAGTGTACTATAAGAATGTATTTAAGAGTGCAGCAATAATAATCAGTTATAGTATGAGTGAATGAGACAATTAAAGTGTAAATGTAAGAGGCAGAGTAAGTTGTATATGAATGGTGAACTATAAAAAGAGTATATATTTGGATTTAATGGAAAATAATTTGGGTAATGTAAATGGACACATAGTAAATTGTTTTAGAATCGCGAGGTATAAGATAAAATACACATGTTTTTATTCAATTAAATAAATTAGCAAAAATTGAGTGTAAGAGACAACTTAATGATCTGCAATATTGATAGTGTTGGAGATAATTAAACAATTTACAACAGTTTAAGAGACAATTAAATAATTTGCAATAGTGTAAATTAACAATTAAATAATTTCAATAGTGTAAGGAAGCACTTAAATAATTTACAATAGTGTACATGTAAGAGATAGAGAAATTCGTGTCTGAATGAAGTATAACATAAAATGGCACGTGTTTGAATTTAATGAAAAATAATCTACAACAGTGTAAATATGAGAGTGTATTTAATAATAATAGTAATAATAATAATATAAATAATAATAATCAGTAATAATAATAATATAAATAATAATAATCAGTAATAATAATAATCTGCTACAAGTGATTAAAGGAGACAATTAAGCAAATTATTGTAAACATTTATCGTTTGAAGAGGTCTATAGTAAGGATGTAGGGATTTTGAATTCATGTATAAAGTCACATATGTCAAAAATCTCTTAAAGCAGAAGAAAGAAATTAAAAACAAGTAATATAAAAAAAAATTTAAAGCCAATTTCTACATTTTTTTCACTATACTGCAGAAAGTCCTTTATAAATAATTTTCATTCATTTTTTTTAAGTTTACCTGGCGCCATCTATGCAACTAAAATCTAAAAAAAAAATAAAACTAATAAAATAAATTTAATTACTGAATTAATATTTGAAAAAAATGTATCAATATCAAGTGCACTACGAGTTCAAAAAATATATTTGAACATAAGTGGATGAATAAAAAGTATTTTATTAACGATTGAAAATTTGAAGAAGATATATATAGGGAGAGTGTGTGCTAATAGAAAGAATTGAAACAATATGTAATCGAAAGGTATTCTGAATAATCCAATCGAAAATTTCATGCATTGTAGTGTTCATTATTACTGGTAACAAATTATGCATTCTGCTTTGATCATAAAGAATCTGTAAACAATTTATGAACAAAGTATCTATATGTATGAATGCATTTATGTGAATCACTATATTCCTAACTAGATCTACAATAATGAATTTAAGAAAATAGAAAATGCAGGAAATATTCCGCGCGTCAAATTATCCAGTAAGTATCTTATCCCCTGAGATTGAGATTATCTTTTAATAATGCTATGCAAACAAGATGACACACTACAAAAAAATGCTTCGTATTGTTTAGTTACTATACATGTCTGTTATAGAATAATTTTTTCAAATGATTTAGAAAACCTGACTCCAAAATCTTAGTAATCTAATCTAAATCATCAGATTCTCAGATTCCAATGCAAAACCATTTCAAGCAATATGAAATTCTATCTTATTTAGATTCTAAAAAAGGAATTATTTTATTCGTCTATGCCTTGTCAATCATAATCTTAATTTTCAGACAAGGCGATAAAAAATATTTCACCACCGTTACACATTCTACGAATCCCTCACCATCCTCATCCACATAAAAAATAATAATAAAACCCTTCAAAAACATGAGGTAAAAAAAATATCTTGCTCTTCTTTCACAGTCAAAATCCAACCCTCAGTAAACAATCTTAAAACTCAAATCCCTGATTCAGGAGCTGTCATCAGGAAATAAATTCAGTTAGCTCCCTCTACACCTGAAAGTACATTTCCTAAACCTCCCTTGTCAAAACGTCAACCCGCTCCAAAAAGAAACGCATAAAAAATACAACAGAAAATAAAAATAATACTTCCTGCTGCTTCACATCAAAGCACTGTAAGTCTATGCGCAAATGTATGTATAAAGTAACCATTGAACTTAAAACAGAAGGTGCAATCCTTGAGCATACAATATTACTCTCACAATAAACTAAAAATAACTCAGTTGATACACGTAAGCCTTTACCACAGATAAAAAAAAGCCACTATAAAACTAAAGAAATTGGTCCAACTCCTTCCATCCACCACACAGAAGCGTATTTTTATTATGAAACTTACCAGGCCTGTTCGTGGTTTATTTTTGTTTCTTCTTTTTATTATTATTATTTTTAAAGTTCGTACTTTTATCTTTCTGGAGTGAACTCTGTTTGGTTCAGAGGATGCATTATTCATGGGCAAACTGCGCAGTTCTCAAACGCAATTTCTGATAAGGAGGAGGAAAGACCAGTTGATTTATTCAATGCATTTATTCAAAACAGAGAAACGCCGTGCGTGCCTTCGATTCGCTCCAGAATGCAGGCATGAGACTTTTGATGACAATCTACCAGAAGAATACAAAATTCAGCTAAATAAATTTGCTTAGTTCAGTTCTTTCTTTTTTTTTTCATTCGATCCTTTCTTATTTATTGAGATTTTTACTTGGATGTATTGGGCAGGAGTGGTTTAGCGAATATGGTTTCGGTTTCATTGGGTTGGGGGCTTTTCATTTTTGTTTGACTTACGTTTACTTTCTTGGAACTAATGCATCGATTTACTGGTTTCGCTCCGAACCTTCTGGGGGATCATAATAAAGAAAATGAATCATCAAAGGTATTCAAATTTGCCAACTTCATGAATTATAAAGTCCTTCTTCGTTCATTCTCTCTTCAGGGTGGAAATTTTGGAAACAAATCTTCCTTTGCGTAGATTTGAAAATATGTTGGGAGATAAAATATATTTAAAACTTGTTTGCTTTCAGTGCTGAGATAATGGTTTGGCAAATCCTTTCATGTATTTTGAATTTTCATGACGTCTCAGGGTAAGAGTTTTTGAGAGGAAATCTGAATGTTTTAAGTTCAAGGAATTTTCAGTTCTGTCATATAAATTTGAGTTCTTTTTTACTTTGTGTTTATTGAAATCTGGTGAAATATTTTTTAATTTTAATACTGAATATGTTTAATAGTTATTTCAATTATTTATTAGCACAAAATGAAAAGTTATGCATAATAAATCAAAATAATGCGTAGCTTTCGACAATTCATGACATGCAAAATTGACAATAAGGTCAATATTGATTTGCAACATACAATTTCATCTCATTTTTATTGAAAATTCTATATAACACATTTTTTAAGATTGGAGACATCATACCTTTCGATGAATATTTTTTATGGTTTGCGTTTGTCTTTGAATAAATTCATGAAAATTATTTTTATTATAGATATTTTGTAAATTTTCGTTATTTCTGCCTTATATTTAAACTAACTCTTACATTATGTTATAGTTGAATATTGGTAGGTCTGCATGATGATGGTTCCACTGATGAATGTCAAGAATCGCCCATCGGAGATTGATTCAATTAGTGTTATTAGCTCACAGTCTCCCTATATATATCTTGTTCAAATTTTCAATCGCTAATAAAATACTTTTTATTCATCCACTCAAATCCCAATACATTCTTTTCTTAATTTGTAGTGGATAACACTTGATGCTAATACAATTTTGTTAAATATTAATTCATTAATATATTTAATTTATTAATTATATTTTTTTTAGAATTAAGTTGCATATATCTATCTACCAATAGACACCAAATAAACTAAATACCAATAATAACTACCAACAGACGCCTGATAAACTTTAAAAAAAATGAAAAAAAAAGTAGGAATTGACATTAAATTTTTTTTTTATTACTTGTTTTTTAAATAGAAATTGAAATTATATATATATATATATATATATATAATTTCAATTTCTATTTTAAAAATATATTTTATATATAATCTCAATTTCTATTTTAAAACAAGTTGATATTAATAAGTTGTGTACCATTGCAGTGATGCCGAATTTTGATATCGGTTTCAAGTAGACATACCCTCAATTATCTCTTACAGAATCAGCCACCCTGTTACTATCAGAGGCGAGCAATTCATTTGGAAAGCGTCTTGTTTCATCATCAATACTGCAGCCTGCAGACTTAAATACCAGGGATAACGTCATTTCCAATACGTTCCGCCGAATCAGATAGTAATAATCTGATTCCGTTTAAAATCGTACATGCACGGAGATTAGCACAGAAATAGGAAGCAGGGGAGATGCAGCAGGAAACTCTTACAAATTAGTTTCAATCATGCAGCGGATGTGCATAATTACAGATTTTGGAAAAACCGAAGCACAGAAAGGTTGCCAATCTCCGCGTGCACAGGAGATTATCTGTGATTGTGTCGGATGGGATGGAAATTGAATTATTTGCCTTCTAACTTTTTTTTTTTGTGACTTTCTGTCTACTATGTCGGGTAATTAATATGGCTGGCTTCTGTGCAACATGAATCGTAATTAATATATTGTTTCTGGATGAAGAGATAAAATGGAACATGTTTCAATTCAATGAAACATAATCTACAGCGGTGCAAGTGTAAGAGTGTATTTAAGAGTGTAATAATAATAATCTGCTATAGTGTGAGTGAAGAGGACAATGAAATAATTTGCACTATTGTAAATGTAGGAGACAGAGTAAGTTGTGTATGAATGGGGAAGTATAAAAATGGCGTATATTTAGATTTAATGGAAATTAAATCTAAGTAAAGTAAGAGTAAGGTGTTTCATAATGACGAATTATAAGATAAAATTGGATGTGTTTGTTTTAAATTATAAATAATCTACAGTAGTGTAAGAATAAGAGCGTAATAATAATAATATGCTATGGTGTGAGATAAAAGAGGTATGAAAGGAGGTCTATGAGATAAATGATGTATAAGATAAAATTGCAAATGCTTGGATTCATTGAAAAATAATCTATAGCAGTTTAGAAGTAAAAATTCTTTTAAGAGTGTAATAGTGATAATCTACTATAGTGTGGGTGAAGGAGACAATTAATTTATTTGCAATAGTGTGAATGTAAGAGACCAAATATGTTGCATACGAATTTGGTTTATATTTGGGTATGGATATGTTATGAAGTATAAAAATGGTTTATATTTGGAATTAATAGAAAATAATTTGGAATAATGTAAATGAACATATAGTAACTTGTTTCAGAAAGACGAGGTATTAGGTAAAAAGCTCATGTTTGGATTCAATTAAAAATAATTAGCAATAGTTTAAGTGTATTATACAATTTAATCATCTGCAATAGTGTGAGTGTAATGAGGGAAGCAAATAATTTGCAATAATTTAACGAAATAATTAAGTACTTTTCAATAGTGTAAAGAAACAAATAAATCGAAATAGTGTAAAGAAACAATTAAATAATTTGCAAGGTGTAAAAAAAAATTAAATGAGTTGCAATAGTGTAAAGAAGAAATTAAACAAATTGCATTAGTGTAAAGAAGAAATTAAACAAGTGGCAATAGTGTAAAGAAGAAATTAAACAAATTGCAATAGTGTAAAGAATAAATTAAACAAGTGGCAATAGTGTAAATGTAAGCGACAGTGTAATGAAGTATAATATAAAATAGCACATGTTTGGATACAATTAAAAATAATCTACAACAGTGTAAATGTAAGAGTGTATTTAAGAGTGCTATAATCATCTTAATAATCTGTTACAGTGTAAGTGTAGGAGACAAATAAATAATTTCCAAATAGTGTAAATGCAAGAGACAGAGATGTTGTATATGAATGGTGAAGTATAAAAATGGTACATATTTGGATTTAACGGAAAATGATTTGGAATAATGTAAATGGACACATAGTAAGGTGTTTTACAATGACGATATATAAGATAAAATTGTTCATAAAGTATAATCTTTGTTCTAAAGTATCTGTAGATACTTTATGAACAAAGTATAAGTATGAATGCATTTATGGTACATCATATATATACATAACTACATATATACATACAAAAATAAGGTATATATACATCCACAATAAGGCATTTAAGAAAATAGAAACATGCAGGAAATATTCCACTCCTCAAATGAATCAGTAACTTATCCCCTGAGATTGAGATTCTGCCTTGATAATACTATGCAAACAAGATGACACAATACAAAAATAAGGCTTCGTATTATATAGTTTGTATGCATTTCTGTAATAGAATAAATTTGTCACATTATTTAGAAAAATTGACACCAAAATCTTAGTAATCTAATCTAAAGCATCAAATTATCTGATCCCAATGCAAAACTATTTCAAGAGAAATGAAGTTCGAATCTTATTTCGCTTTTGAAAAATGCTTTATTTCATTCGTCTATCCTTTGTCAATCACAATCTCAAATTTCATACAAGGTCGATAAAAAAATTACCACTGTTACACATTCTACGAATCTTTCACCATCCTCCTCCACATAAAAAAATAACAATAAAAGCCCTTCAAAAAACTGGAGGTAAGAAAAAAATATTTCTGACACTTCTTTCACCGTCAAAATAAAACCCTCAGTAAAAAATCTTATAAATCAAATCCCTGATTCAGGAGCTGTCATCAGGAAATAAATACAGTTAGCTCCCGCTACACTTGAAAGTAAATTTCCTAAACCTCCCTTGTCAAAACGTCAACCCCTCCAAAGAGAAACACATAAAAAATACAACAGAAACCAAAAGAATAATACTTCCTGCTGTTTCACATCAAAGCAAGGTAAGTCTATACGCAAAAAGTAACCATTGAACTTAAAACAGAAGATGCAATCTTTGAGCATACAATATTACTCTCACAGTAAACTAAAAGTAACTCAGTTGACACACGTAAGCCTTTACCACAGATAAAAAAAAGCCACTATAAAACTAAAGCAAAATGGTCCAACTCCTTCCATCCACCACACAGAATCGTATTTCTATTATGAAACTTTCCAGGCCTGTTCGTGGTTTATTTTTAGTATTATTATTTTTAAAGTTCGTACTTTTATCTTTCTGAAGTGAACTCTGTTTGGTTCAGAGGGATGCATTATTCATAGGCAAACTGCGCAGTTCTCAAACGCAATTTCTGATAAGGAGGAGGAACGACCAGTTGATTTATTCAATGCATTTATTCAAAACAGAGAAACGCCGTGCGTGCCTTCGATTCGCTCCAGAATGCAGGCATGAGACTTTTGATGACAATCTACTAGAAGAATACAAAATTCAGCTAAATAAATTTGTTTAGTTCACTTTCTTTTCTTTTTTTTTCACTCAATCATTTCTTATTTATTGCGATTTTTACTTGGACGTATTGGGCAGGAGTGGTTTAGTGAATATGGTTTCGGTTTTGTTGGTTTGGGGGATTTTTCATTTTTTGTTTGGCTTACATTTACTTTCTTGGAACTAATGCATCGATTTACTGGTTTCACTCCAAAGCTTTTGGGGGATCATAATAAAGAAAATGAATCATCAGAGGTATTCAAATTTGCCAACTCCATGAATTATAAAGTCCTTCTTCTTTCATTCTCTCTTCAGGGTGGAAAGTTTTTGAAAACAAATCTTTCTCTGCGCAGATTTGAAAATATGTTGTGAGGTGAAATATATTTAAAAGTTGTTTGCTTTTACTGTTGGGATAACGGTTTCTCAAATCCTTTCTTGTATTTTGAATTTTCATAAGGTCTCAGTTTAAGAGTTTTTGAGAGGGAATCTGAATAAATACCGAATTGGTGGTTCTTTCATATAAATCTGACTTTTTTATTTTGTATTTATTGAAATCTTTCGATTTTTTTTTCCATTTTTAATATAGAATATGTTTAATAGATATTTCAATTATTTCTTAGCACAAAGTAAACAGCTATGCGTAATAAATCATAATAAGTCGTAATTTTCAACAATTCACGAATTCAAAATTGACAACAATTCGACCATGCATTTTAAATGATTTGAAACATATTATTTGATCTTATTTTTATTGGAAATTTCATAAACTTTGTTTCAAGTGATAAGCTTAAGAAATTCATGACCATATTTTATGCTCAGATGAAAGGTTAAAGAATTCATTAAATATTATATTTATATGATGAGAAACAACAAAAAATAATGAGTTAATTTAAAATTATAATCTAAAAAATTTCAAATCTACAGAAACTTTCTTATTAATAATGTCGGATTAACTTTTATTTGTACTAGCTGTTAAAAAAAAACATTTCCCAACTACAGGGCTATTAATATCGATTTTCTTGTAAATATTAAGATAATTAAGCTAATTAATTAGGCACACATTTACTAAAATAATTAAATACTACAGGTAACGGATACTTAATATGGATTCCTAAGTCACACAGGTATTATTCATACAAGAACAAAGCTTTTAGAATGAATAACTGTAGGACAAAATGGAGAAATGTAACTTGAAAAAGAAAAAAAAAAAGAAAAAAAACCCAAAGAAATAGAAGTTAAAAAAGCATGCTAAAACGTTACAAATAGACACACACAAGACACAGTCTTATTAACAAAGCCGGATTACCTTTTGTTTGCACTGACTGCTTAAAGATCAGTTTGCCCCACATGGACCATCAAGATCCATTTCCTTATAAATATTAAGCTAATTATGGATTCTTAAATCACCAGGAATGTTTCAAGCGTAGCAGGATCGGGAAGTTGTTTCCCCGAATTCCAGCGTTCGGTTAAATGAAGAGTATTTAAAGAGGACCCTGCAATCCCCAAGGAACACACCGCTAAATAGAGAAATAAAAAAGAAAGGTTTTAATAAAGGCGACATGGGAAAAAAGAAGTCTGCTGTCTTGAAAAATAGTGCATTAAAAGTGTGGTGAATACGTTTTTTTTTTTTTTTTTTTTTCGGTCTTCATCTTTATTTTTTGCAGTACCGAATACTTTAATCGGCTTATGAAGTCAGTGAACATAACAATAGATTATTCCCACTTTTTTTGTACATTAAACTCAGTGAATAAATCTTTTCGGCACAGCTAAGTAGGAAGGAAAAAATTGCATTCTTTATTTGAACCAGTCTATTTTTTTATTACTTTCTTAAAAGATGTTTGTGATAATAGTTAGTGAAAAAAGTGTTAAGGAATCTTCTACAAATAAATTAAAAATTTCAATTTCTATTTAAAAAATGTAGTTGTGTAATATTTACAACACCGTTTTGTAAAGGTTTGCTTAAAATAACAAAACTTTTAATGTTGTTTTAAAGTTAACCGAATCCAATCTAAAGATTTAAGATGTTTGAAATAATAATAATAAAAAGAATAAAATAATAATAAATAAAAAATAAAATAATAATAAAATAATAATAATACTAAAATAATAATAAAAATAACAAAAATAATTGAAATAATATTTTTCTTCATATTTCACTTAAAAAAGAGATAATCTAACTAATAATATTTTTTTTTATTAAAACATTTTTTTTATTACTTTCTATTTGTACTGTCTGCTTAAAGTACCATTTCAACATTACAGGCCAACAAAATTAATTTTTTTTGTAAATATTAAGGTAATTATGCAAATGTGAAGTAACTAATAAGCCACACACTTAAAATTAGTAAATGCTACATTTACCATAGATATGATGGATTGTAGTACTGTAATATAATGGATTCCTAAATCACAAAGTTATTATTCAGATAAAAATAAAGCCTAAGGAAAGAATAACTGTTGGACAAAATGGAGAAAAGTAAGTTAAAAAAACAACCGATGAAGAAAAAAGAAGAAAAGGAATCCAAAAAGTCATACTAAAACGTTTCAAATCGACACACACAGTCTTACGATCAAAGCTGGATTTTATTTGTACTGGTTACTTAAAGAACCATTTCAAAATTAGACCATCAAGATTGTTTCTTGTAAAATTTAAGCTAATTAAATACCCAAATATTTACTATCATAAGAAATACTACAAGAATCGTATTCTTACTATAGATTATATTAATTGAATATTATAGTATTAGTCAAATAAGAATGAAGCTTGAAGAAAAAATAATTGTTGGACAACATAAGGAAAAGCAAACCGATGGACAATAAAAAAAAAAAAAATCAATTACTGGAAGTTAAAAAGACATGCTAAAAAGTTTCAAATGGACACACAGTCTTATTATCAAAGTCGGATTACCTTTTGTTTGCACTGACTGCTTAAAGAACCATTTCACCCCCATGGGCCATCAAGATGCATTTCCTTATAAATATTAAGTTAATTATGGATTTTTAAATCAACGTGAATGTCTCATGCGCAGCAAGATCGGGAAGTTGTTTTCCCCTTGATTCCAGTGCACGGTTAAATGAAGAGTAATTAAAAAAGGACCCTGCAATCCCCAAAGAACATACCACTAAACAGCAAAATATAAAAGAAAGGTCTTAATAAAAGGAACACCGAAAAGAAAAAGTCTGCTGTCTTGGAAAATGGTGCATTAAAAGTGTGGGGAATAACTTTTTTCCCTCAGTTTTCATCGTCAATATTTTTTTTGGTACCTAAAACTTTAATCGGCTTATGAAGTCAGTGAACATAACAATAGATTATTCGCTTTTTTTTTCTGCATTAAATTCAGTGAGTAAATTTTTTCGCGCAGTTAAGTAGAAGGGAAAAATTTCATTCTGTAATTGAACCTGTCTTTTTATTTCTTTTTTTTTCGTAAAAGATTTTTGTGGTAATAGTTAGTTAAAAAATAATAAGAGGCAATCTGTATATATATAAATAAAAAATTCCGATTTCTATTAAAAAATTGAAGTTGTGTAATATTTACAAAAGCATTATGCAAAGGTTTGCTTAAAATAACAAAACCTTTAATGTTGTTTTAAAATTAATTGCATCCAATCTAAACATTTAAGCTTTTTGAAATAACATCAAGTATTTTTTTCATATTTCACTCAAATCACTCAGATTATCTAATTAATAATATTTTTCTTTTTTTATAAAAACTTTTTTTCTTATCTTTTATTTGCACTGAAAACATTTTGCACTGTAGGCTGCTTAAATTACAATTTCCACATTACGAGCCATGAAAATTCCTTTTTTTTGTAAATATTAAGGTAATTATGCAGTATGTAAGGTAATTAATTAGCCACAAAAAAATTAGTAAAACTTATTAAAATTAGTAAATACTACATTTAATGTGTACTTACTATCGATACTATATTATATATTGTATTAATAGAATATTATGGATTCCTAAATCATAAAAATATTATTCAAACATGAATAAAGCTTGTAGAAAGAATAATAGTAACTTAAAAAAAAAACCAGATGAACGAGAAAAAAAAAAAAAAAAGGGAAGTTAAAAACACTTACTGAAAAGTTTCAAATCGACAAATCGTTAAAATCTTATTAACAATAACTAAATCTTAAGTCTTATTAGCTTATTAGGTAATTGCTTAATTACCTAGTAAGCTAATTAAGCAATATTCAAGATAAATAATTAGCGACATATTTATTAAAATAAGTAAATACTACAGGTAACGGATAATTACTATGGATACTAAGAATGGGATACTATGGATTATTTACTCACATAGGTATTATTCAAACAAGAATTAAGCTTGAAGAAACAATAATTGTTTTACAAAATGAGGGAAAAGAAACTTAAAAATAAAATTAACAACAAAGAAATGAAAGTTAAAAAATTTCAAATCAGCACACGCAGCTTTATTAAAAAAGCCGGAATACCTTTTGTTTGCAGTGGCTGCTTAAAGAACCCCTTCATCCCCATGGACTATCAAAATCCATTTCCTTATAAATAGTAAGCGAATTACGGATTCGTAAATCACCAGGAATGTTTCACGCGTAGCGAGATCGAGAGGTTGTTCGCCCCGTAATTCCAGTGCACGGTTAAATGAAGAGTAATTAAAGAGGACCCTGCAATCCCCGAGGAACATACCACTAAACAGCGAAATATAAAAGAAAGGTCTTAAAAAAGGCGACACGTAAAAAAAAAAGTCTGCTGTCTTGAAAAATGGTGCATTAAAAGTGTGGTGAGTCATTTTTTTTTTTTTTTTTTTTTTTTTTTTGGTGCATGAAACTTTAATCGGCTTATGAAGTCAGTGAACGTAACAATAGACTATTCGCTTTTTTTGCATTAAATTCAGTGAGTAAATCTTTTCGCGCAGCTAAGTAGGGAGGGAAAAATTTCATTCTTTAATTGAACCAGTCTTTTATTTTTTTTTTTTTTTTTTTCGTAAAAGATTTTTGTGGTAATAGTTAGCAAAAAAATAATAAGAGACAATAGCGTATATATAAATTAAAAATTTCCATTTCTATTTAAAAAATGAAGTTCTGTAATATTTACAAGAGCATTATGTAAAGGTTTGCTTAATATAACAAAACTTTTAAAGTTAACTGCACCCAATCTGATGTTTTAAGCTTTCTGATATAACATCAAGCATTTTTCTTTATATTTCAGTCAAAAAAAAAAGATAAACTAATATATAATATTTTGACTTTTTTTATAAAACAGATAAACTTAAAAATAAAAACTGTATAAAATATCATGTAAAGGGGTATAAGATTGTCAAAATGTGCAAATAGGCCATCAAGATATATTTTGTAACTATTAAGCTAATTAATTAGGCACACACTTATTAAATTAAGTAAATACTACATTTAACGTGTACTTACTATGTACACTTATTAACGGGATAATATGTATTCCTAAATCAATTTTATTCTAATATGTAAAAAGCCTGAAGAAAGAATAATTGGAGGATAAAATGGAAAAAAAAATAATATTATATAATAATATAGCTTATAAAAATAATGTTAATAATATTATATAATATATAGCTTATAAATAATAATATAGCTTATAAAAATAATAATTGTTTGACAAAATAGGGCAAAAGCATCTTAAAAAAAGAAATGGAAGTTAAAAAGGCATACTAAAAAATATCAAATCGACGCACACACATATTAACAAAGGCGGATTACCTTTTGTATGCATTGTCTGCTTAAAGAATCATTTCACCCAACATGGACCATGAAGATCCACAAAGGACCATGAAGATGGACCATTATAAATATTAAACTAATTATGGATCCTTAAATCACCAGGAATGCTTCACGCGTAGCAAGTTCGGGAAGTTGTTTCCCCCGTAATTCGAGTGCACGGTTAAATGAAGAGTAATTAAAAAGGACCCTGGAATTCCCCAAGGATCACACCACTAAACAGCGAAATATAAAAGAAAGGTCTTAATAAAGGCGACATCGGAAAAAAAAGTCTGCGGTCTTGAAAAATGGTGCATTAAATGTGTTGTGAATAACTTTTTCTTCAGTTTTCATCTTCATTTTTTTTTCGTACCTAAAACTTTAATCGGCTTATGAAGTCAGTGAACATAACAATAGATTATTCCCTTTTTTTTTTTTTTTTTTTCTTGCATTAAATTCAGTGAGTAAATCTTTTCGCAAAGCTAAGTAGGGAAGAAAAATTCCGTCGTTTAATTGAACCAGGCTTTATATTTTTCGTAACAGAGTTTTGTGGTAATAGTCAGCTAAAAATAATAAGTCGCAATATATGTATATATATATAAACTAAAAATCAGAATTTCTAATTAAAAAATGTAGTTATGTAATATTTTCAAGAGCATTATGTAAAGGTTTGCTTAATATAACAAAACTTTTATTGTTGTTTTAAAAGTGACTGCAACCATTCTAAATTTTTAAGCTTTTTGAAATAACATTAAGTATTTTTTTTTTTATTTCGCGAAAAAAAGTCAATCTAATTAATAATATTTTGTTTGTTTTTATAAAACAAGCAAAAGATTAAAAAAATATAAAGTCATATATAAAGGTCATTACGTATACCAAACAGTACATTTATGTTTATGTACATGATGTTATTATGCACATTTATGTTACAAACAGTACATTTATGTTATGTTTTATGTACATTATGTTTTATTACCAGTACATTATGTGTTGTTGTCTTATGGAGTTATAAATTAGAAAAATTCTAAAAAGAACATTTGTTCAATGCTTGAAAAAATAAATTATTAGTTTGCACCCTATTAAATCAGAAAATAAAAGATTAATCAACAAAATTGGATTTTATTAAGAATTTATAGTAAATTATTTTACACAAATAGTAATAAATCAAATATTTCTCGTTTGCCAATTTAAGGAATGAACGTTTAAGCCAAAAAAACAAACTGAGAAATACTATTGAAATTAAGAAAGGATTTTAAGTATTGTGTTTCAAAATAAATAAAAGCGATGTCTCTTCTACTGTTATGGCGGCCTGATGCTCAATTGGCTAGCGCTCTGGCCGGTGACACCACATAGTTCAGGTTCAAATTCTGGCAAGGCTATATATATATATACATATGTGCGTATGTATATGTATATGTCTAACTATATATTGATTTATTTATATATACAAAGAGAAAGAGAGAAACCTAATCTACTCTGAAGCATGTGAAATTAATAAGTTGTGTACCATTGCAATGATTCCAAATTTTGATATCGGTTTCAAGTAGACCCGCACCCAAATATCTCTTACCGAATCAGCCACCCTGTTACCGCCAGAGGCGAGCAATTCATTTAGAAAGCGTCTTGTTTCATCATCAATACTGCAGCATGCAGGCTTAAATACCAGGGGTAACGTCCTTTCCAATACGTTCCGCCGAATCAGATAATAATAATCTGGTTCTGTTTAAAATCGTACATGCACGGGAGATTAGCACAGGAAATAGGAAGCAGGGGAGCTGCAGCAGGAAACTCTTACAAATTAGTTTCAATCATGCAGCGGATGTGCATAATTACAGATTTTGGAAAACCGAACCTTGTCCCCAGCACAGAAAGGTTCTCCATCTCCGCCTGCACAGGAGATTATCTGAGATTGTGTCGGAAGGGATTGAAATTGAATTATTTTCATCCAACGTTTTTTTTTTTTTTTTTTTTGTGACTTTCTATCAACTAAAGTCTGATAATTAATATGACTGGCTTCCGTGCAACATTAATCGTAAATAATATTGCTTCTGGATGAAGAGATAAAATGGCACTTGTTTTGGTTTCAATGAAAAATAATCTACAGTAGTGTAAGAATGTATAAGGGTGTAATACTAATAATATGTTATAGTGTGAGTGAAGAACCCAATTATATGATTTGCAATAGTGTAAATGTAAGAGGTAGAGTATGTTGAGTATAAATGGTGAAGTATAAAATGGTACATATTTGAAATTAATTTGAAATAATTTGGACTAATTTAAGTAGAAATATAAAAAGGTGTTTCAGAATGGCGAACTATAAGATAAAATGCACGTGTTTGGATTCAATTAAAAATAATTAGCAAAAGTTTAAGAGACTACTTAATAATCTGCAATAGTGTGATTGTAAGAGACAACTGAATAATCTGTAATAGTGTGAGAGAAAAAGACAATTAAATAATTTGCAATTGTGTGAGTTTAAGAGACAATGAAATAATTTCTACTAGTGTAACGAAATGATTAAATATTTTGCAATAGTGCAAATAAATAATTAAATATGTTGCAATAGTGTAAAAAAACAATTAAATGATTTATCGTGTAAAGAAACAATTAAATGATTTATAGTGTAAAGAAACAATTAAATGATTTATATTGTAGAGAAACAATTAAATAATTTGCAATAGTCTGAATGTAAGAGACAATTAAATAATTTGCAATAGTGTAAAGAAATTGTTAAATAATTTGCAATAGTGCAAAGAAAATATTATATAGTTTGCAATAGTGTAACGAAACAATTAAATAATTTGCAATAGATAAAGATAAAAATTAAATAATTTGCGATAGTGTAAAGAAAAAAAATGTGCAATAGTGTAAAGAAAAAAATTAAAGAATTTGCAATAGCGTAAATGTAAAAGGTAGAGTAATTTGTGTTTGAATGAGGAAGGATTAACTGGGAAATATTTCACAATACCGTCCGAATAGTCCGAATCTTCTCCTCATCACCTTCGGTGGACTATTTTCTTGGCATACATCAGTGGAACCACCATCAAGTAGACAGCAACAACATTATACAACTGAAATATAATGTAAGAGTTAGTTTAAATGTAAGATAAAAATGACGAAAATTCACAAAATGCTTATAATAAAAGTCCTTTTCATGAACTTATTCAAAGGCAAAAGCAAACCATAAAAAAAATATTCATCAAAAAGTATGATGTCTCCAATCTTAAAACAAAGGTATTATAAAGAATTTCCAATAAAAATAAGTTGAAATAGTATGTTGCAAATCATTTCAAACGCATAGTCGAATTACTGTCAATTTTACATGTCTTGAATTGCTGAAAATTACGCTTTTTTTTATTTATTATGCATAGCTATTCATTCTGTGCTAATAAATAATTTAAATAAATAAACACAAAGTAAAAAAAAGGTCAGATTTCTTTGACAGAACTCACAATTCTGTATTTACTAAGATTCCCTCTCAAAAACTCTTACCCTGAAATATCATGAAAATTCAAAATATATGAAAGGATTTGCCAAACCACTATCCCACTATTAAAGCAAACAAGTTTTAAATATATTTTATCTTCCAACATATTTTTAAATCTACGCAGAGAAATATTTGTTTTCAAAAATTTCCACACTGAAGACAGAACGAAAGAAGGACGAATTTATAATTCATGAAGTTGGCACATTTGAATACCTCTGATTATTCATTTTCTTTATTATGATCCCGCAGAAGCTTTGGAGGGAAACCAGCAAATCGATTCATTAGTTCCAAGGAAGTAAATGTAAGCCAAACAAAAATGAAAACCCCCAAACATAATGAAACCGAAACCATATTCCCTAAACCACACCTAGCCAATACGCCCAAGTGAAAATCGCAATAAATAAGAAAGGATTGAATGGAAAAACAAAAAGAAGTGAACTAAACAAATTTATTTAGCTGAATTTTGCATTCTTCTAGTAGATTGTCATCAAAAGTCTCATGCCTGCATTCTGGAGCCAATCGAAGGCACGCACGGCGTTTCTCTGTTTTGGATAAATGCATTGAATAAATCAACTGGTCTTTCCTCCTTCTTATCAGAAATTGCTTTTGAGAACTGCGCAGTTTGCCCATGAATAATGCATTCCTCTGAACTAAACAGAGTTCACTCCAGAATAATAAAAGTATGAACTTTAAAAATAATAATAATAAAACGAAAGAAAAAAAAAAAACCACGGACAGGCCTGGAAAGTTTTATAATAGAAATACGTATGGTGGTTGGTGGATGGAAGCAGTTGGACCATTTTGCTTTAGTTTTATGGCGGCCTTTTTTATCTGTGGTAAAGGCATACGTGTGTCAACTGAGTTATTTTTAGTTCACTGTCAGAGTAATATTGTATGCTCAAAAAATGCAACTTCTGTTTTAAGTTCAATGGTTACTTTATACGTACATTTGCGGATAGACTTACCGTGCTTTGATGTGAAACAGCAGGAAGTATTATTCTTTTTGTTCCTGTTGTATTTTTTATGCGTTTCTTTTTGGAGGGGTTGCGTTTTGAAAAGGGAGGTTTAGGAAACTTACTTTGAAGTGTAGAGGGAGCTAATTGTATTTATTTCCTGATGACAGCTCCTGAATTAGGGATTTGATTTATAAGATTTTTCACTGAGCGTTGGATTTTGACGGTGAAAGAAGAGTAAGAAGTAATTTTTTTTTTTTTACTGCCGGTTTTTTGAAGGGTCTTATTATTATATTTTTATGGGGGGGATGATGGCAAAGGATTCGTAAGATGTGTAATGGTGACCACATTTTTTTTATCGGTCTTGTCTGAAATTTAAGATTATGATTGACAAGGGATAGACGAAAAAAATAAAGCGTTTTTCAGAAGCTAAATAAGATTCGAACTCCACATTTCTTGAAATGATTTTGCATTGTAATCTGATGCGTTAGATTAAATTACTAAGATTTTGGTGTCAAGCTTCTCTAAATCACTTGACGAAATTATTCTATTGCAGAAATATATACAAAGTAAATAATACAAAGTATAATTATTTTTTTGTATTGTGTTACCTGGTTTGCATGGCATTATTAAGATAGTATCTCAATTTCTGGGGATTAGACTCTTACTGGATAATTTGATTCGGGAAACATCCCTGATGGTTTTTTTTTAAAATTCATTATTGTAGATGTAGTTATGTATATATGTCTACAGATACTTTATGAACAAAGCAGAAAGCGTCATTTATTACCGGTAACGATAAACACTACATAGAATGAAATGTTCGATTAAATTATTGGCAATTTCTTTCGACTACCTATACACTGAAGTGACAAAAGTCATGGGATACCTCTTAATATCATGTCGGCCCTCCTTTCGCCCGGCGAAGTGCAGCAACTCGACATGGCATGGACTCAACAAGTCGTTGGAAGTCTTCTGCAGGAATATTGAGCCATGCTGTCTGTTCTTCAAACCAATCGCGAACAGTTGTGGCCCGGTGACATGGCGCATTGTCATCCATAAAAATCACATCGTTGTTTGGGTACATGAAGTCCATGAATGGCTGCAAGTATTCTCCAAGTAGCTGAACATAAGCATTTCCAGTCAATGTTCGATCCAGTCGCACCAGAGGACCAAGTCCATGCCATGAAAAAACAGCCCATACCATTACGGAGCCACCACCAGCTTGAACAGTGCCTTGCTGACAGTTTGGGTCCATGGCTTCGTGGGGTCTGCGCCACACTCGAACCCTACCATCAGCTCTTACCAACTGAAATCGTTGCTCATCCGACCAGGCCACGGTTTTCCATTCCTCTAGGGACCAACCGATATGCTCACGTGCCCACGAGAGTCGCTTCAAGCGATGTCGTTCTGTCAATAAAGGCACTCGAGTCGGTCTTCTGCTGGAATAGCCCAAGAAAGCCAAATTTCTCCGCACAGTTCTAACAGACAAGTCCCTTGTACGTCCCACATTGATTTCTGCGGTTATTTGACGCAGTGTTGCTTGTCTGTTAGAATTTACGACTCTTTGCAGACGTCGCCGGTCTCGGTCGTGAAGTGCAGGCGGTCGACCACTGCGCTGTCCATGGTGGGATGTTATGCCTGAAATTTCATACTATCGGCACACTCTTGACACAGTGGATCTGGGAATGTTGAATTCCCTAACGATTTCCGAAATGGCATGACCCATGCGTCTAGCTCCAACTAACATTCCGCGTTCAAAGTCTGTTAATTCCCGTCGTGCGGTCATCATCACGTCAAAACCTCTTCACATGAATAACTTGAACAGAAATGAAAGCTCTGCGAAAGCACTGCGCATTTATACCTGTTCTACGCGATGCTACTGCCATCTGAAAATTTGCATATTGCTATCCCATGACTTTTGTCACTTCAGTGTATTTAAGACTTTCCGATGCACAATTATTTATATGCTGTGATTTTGATCATTATATTTGATTAGACAAGCCGATAGTTTTTACCGCAGTTACTATTTCAAAACAAATACACTTTGAAGAGATTTTTTCAAATATATATGAATTCAAAGTCCCTACATCCTTAACGTAAACCTCTTCAGGATATAAATGCGTTATTTTTTAAACTAAAAACTTGTGATTTAAGGCCTTTAATGTTATTGAAGGTGATGACTCAAAGTGAAGTGAGATGAAACATAGCACACAAAATGAAGTATCTTTAATTAATTTAATTTAATTTTTTCAATGGAATATTCAAAAAGTCTTTTGTTGATTTGCTTATTATTGAAATACACAGCAGGTAATGTTTTTTATAAAAATGTTCTATGATATTACCATTTTTCTACAACTTAAAAACTCATTTTGATGTAGTTTTTCTTATGACTCAGAAATTACAATTAGATTTATTAGAATTATAAATCCACCCATTTATATAAGTCTTTTATTATTTTTAGCTAGTTATGGGGGAAATAATGTTACAAAAACTGCATCAAATTGTGTTAGGGGATCATTTTAGAATTAAAGCTTCTTAATTTAGCCAAAAAAATTTTTTTTTAATTTTATGTGTGATGTATTATATACTGTTTGTTGAAATTCAGATGTCATATTGAAATTTGGTCTAATAATTTTCCTATTTTTGTACTATTTTTAAATAAAGCGTAAAAGGCTCAAAATTTTGTGTTAAATTCCTTTATATATACAGATTACATATATATATATATATATATATATATTTACACTCAAGTGCCAAAACATTATGACCACCTGTCAATAACGAGTTGTCCCAACTTTGGCGCGCAACACATCTTCAACCCGCCTTGGCATGGATGCCACAAGTCCTTGGTAGATGGCCGGAGACAGATTGTACCAGATGTTTAAGAAACGGTCACGCAAATCCGAGATATCGCGAATTGGTGGTCTTTGAACGCTGAGCTGCTGTTAAAGGACATCCTAAATGTGTTCTATCGGATTGGGATCCGGTGAGTAAGGCGGCCAGGACATTAACTGGAATTCAGCATCACGTTCCTGGAACCACTCCAGCACAACTTTAGCCTTGTGACAAGGGGTGTCGTCCTGTTGGAACATTCAATTTCCAGCTGGAAAAACAGAGGCCATGTAAGGGTGCAACTTGTCCGCAATGATGGTCAGATACCCTGTAGCTTTCATGGTCTGCTCTACCACATCCACGGGTCCTAGAGATGAACAAGAGAACGTCCTCCAAAGCATAATACCGCCACCACAGGCCTGTGTATGACATACTGTACATTGAGGGAGCAACTGTTCGCCTGGAAGACGGCGTATTCTGACACGGTCATCGGCGTGATGAATGACAAATCGTGTTTCATCTGACCAGGCAACTCTCTCCCACTGATCCATAGACCAGTCACGATGTTCCCGGGCCCGGCGCAGTTGGTGATGACGCTTGGTCAGCAAAGGTACAAGAGTGGGACGTTTGCTGCGTAACCCCATATCCAACTGTGTCCGCTGAACAGTGTGCTCCGATACTATTCTACTTGGCCCTGCATTGTATTGGGCTGTCAGCTGAGCCACTGTCTGGCTTCGGTTTTGCTTCACCATCCGAGGCAGTGTCCGACGACCTTTTCCTTTGATAGCGTGTGGACGTCCAACACCATGTCGTCTACTGCTGGTTTCACCGTCACACATCCACTTTGCATAAGTACTAACAACTGTAGATCGCGAACAACCCACGAGTCGTGCAGTTTCGGAAATACTTGTTCCGAGCCTTCGAGCCATTACAATCTGCCCTCTATCAAAGTCGCTTAGATCCGCAGCCTTTCCCATCACACACAGAAGTAAGTGAAAGTATGATTCTTCACACTCTCCAGCAGCAGTTAAATACAACTTCCACCTGTTCACGTGCCTTCCACGTCATCTAGGCGAGTTCATTGCAAAATGTAGGGGTGATCATAATGTTTTAGCTCTTGAGTGTATGTATATATATATATATATATATATATATGTTAACTGAAGATGGTTTAAAGAGATTAGAACAGCTAACAGTAATTTTTGATTATGTTACCTAAATCAATTTTTAAACTTTTACCACTAAGGTGTATTTCAATAGCGATTACAAAGAAAATTCGTGTCATTTAGTTAATGTGTTTTTGAGCAAATTATAGTATATTGAAATATGTTTCTCTATTTCCCTTCAAAATGTATCTATTAATTTAATCTGAGTTTTATAGTAACAATTGGCAAATAGAAGAAAAACATATATAATAAACAGTTTCCTATTAAAAATAGTTTTTCTTTAAAAGAAACAAATTATTTATATATATTTTTGTTAAGAACTCCGTAATTACATTTAGTATTTTTAGAATCGTGAATGTATGTGTATTATGTGTTCATGTGTTATGTTTATGTATTCATGTGTTATGTCTTTATGTGTCATACATTTAAGTGTATATTTATGTGTTATGTATTTAAGTGTATATTTTTAAGTATTTTGTTAAGGACAAAAGTATTTTCTACAAACTACATGAAAAAATGCTTAAAATCTGGATGGACGTTATTTCTTTGTATTTAAAAGTTATAAAAAATAATAATTCATTATAAAATAAATTGAAATGACACAAATAATGGTTTGCTATTTAAAATTTAAAACCATTAGTTTTTAAAGAAAAGCTTTTAATAAATTCTTTAGTAATTATTTAAATTTTTCAACTGTTATTTGATTTATTTAATAAACCTACAAGCAATGGACGGATAAAAGTTTTTAACTATGTCCGTTTGTTTTTAATTTTTATCCTTACAAAAAATAAATGCAACCACTTCAGTCTTTATCTGAATTTTTGTCAGAAAGAAGATTACAAAAAAGTTTCTGTGATATTCAAGACAGAAGAAATGTTCAGTTATAGTACATTGATTTCCCAATATCTCCATAAAAACAGGCTATTCAATAATGGTTTATGAGAATACTATAATCGTTAACCAATATTAGTTAAAGAAAGTTTAAAGGTATAAAAGAACATTTAACGAAAGAGCGTTCCTAATAGTTTTTATTTAAAATACATTTCAACATTACCAAGCGTCGATCAATATAATATTAAAACCAATTCAACAACGAATATTTATTCAAAATGTTTATTTTTTGAAACTATAAGACATTTGCCGATTATAAAAAGAATATTTGTTCTGAATAACAAAAAATTATTAATAATTGATACAAAACATTAAAAAAATTATTTCAAATGGATAAAAAAAAAATCAGCAAGGAAATTTTCAATTATTTTAAAGATATTTAATATTTAAAAATGAGAATTTAAAAGATATTTTTGAAATTTTTCTTTATATTTTACTAAAAATAAAAAAGATAATCTAATTAATAATATTTTATACTTTTTTTATAAAACAAGCAATCGTTAATTAGAAAGACAAACAACATATGAAGGACTATAATTTTATCAAAAAGGACAAATGAGCCATCAAGATTGATTTTTTTGTGTAAATATTAGGCTAATTATATAATTTTCACGCTAATTAATTAGCCACACACTTATTAAAATAAGTAAATACTACGAGTAACGGATAGTAACTATAAATTTTATTAATAGAATATTAGGGATTCCTAAAATCCACAGGTATTATTAAATCAACAATAAAGCTTTTAGAAAGAATAATTGTTGGACAAAATGGAGAAAAATAACTTTAAAAAAAAACCCAGATGAACAAAAAAAAAAAAAAAAAAAAAAAAAAGAAATGGAAGTTAAAATGGCATACTAAAAAGTTTCAAATCGTCACACAGTATCATTAACAAAGTTGGATTACATTGTATTTGCGATAGCAGCTTGAAGGATTATTTTATTGCTATGGGCCATAAAGATTGCATTTTTCGAAAATATTAAGGTAAGCAGCAGTATGTATGGTAATTAAATATCCTTTAAATGTATTATTTACTTATTAAAATATGTACATGACACATTTAACGGATACTTACTATAGATACTATATTATATTTGTATTAATGGAATATTATGGATTCCTAAATCACACATGTATTATTCAAATAAGAATAAGCCTTGTAGAAATAATAATTGTTGGGCAATATGGAGAAAAGTAGCTTAAAAAAAAGATGAAAAAAAAAAAAAAAAAAAGAAATTGAAGTTAAAAAGGCATACTAAAAAGTTTCAAATCGACACATAGTCTTATTAACGAATTACCATTTGTTTGCAGTGGCTGCTTAAAGAACCATTTCAGCCCTACGGACCATTAAGATATATTTCATTATAAATATTATGCTAATTATGGATTCTTAAATCACCAGGAATGTTTCATGCGTAGTAAGATCGGCAAGTTGTTTTCCCCGTAAATCCAGTGTACGGTTAAATAAAGAGTAATTAAAGAGGAACCTGCAATCCCCAACGAACACACTACTAAATAGCGAAATACAAAAAAAAGAAAGGTCTTAATAAAGGCTACACCGGAAAAAAAAGTCTGCTGTCGTGAAAAATGGTGCATTAAAAGTGTGGTGAATAATCTTTTTTTGTTCAGTTTTCATCTTCATATTTTTTTTGTACCTAAAACTTTAATCAGATTATGAAGACAGTGAACATAACAATAGATTATTCCCTCTTTTTTTTGTGCATTAAACTCAAGTAAGTAGGGAGGAAAAAAATTTCACTCTGTAATTGAACCTGTACTAATTTTTTTTTTCGTAAAAGATTTTTGTGGTAATAGTTAGCAAAAAATAAGAAGAATTATATATCTATATATATATATTTAAAATTTATATTTCTATTTAAAAAAAGGAAGTTGTTTAATATTTAGAATAGTGTTATGTAAAGGTGCGCTTAAAATAACAAAATTTTAATGCTGTTTTAAACTAATTTCATCCAAACTAAATAACATAACAATAGATTATTCCCTTTTTTTTTCTACATTAAATTCAGTGAGTAAATCTTTTCACGCTGCTAAGTAGGGAGGAAAAAATTTCATTCTTTAATTGAACCAATCTTTTTTTTTTTCTTAACAGATTTTTGTGGTAATAGTTGGTGAAAAGATAATAATAAGCCATCTCTCTATCTATATATATATATATATAATAAATATTTCAATATCTATTTAAAAAACTGAAGTTATGTAATATGTACAAAAGTATTATGTAAAGGTTTTTTTAAAATAACAAAAGTTTTAATGTTGTTTTAATCTTATTTTCATTTAATCTAATGTTTTTAAGCTTTTTGGTATAACATAAAGTATTTTTCTTTATGTTTCACTCAAATAAAAGTTAATCTCATTAATAATATATTTCTTTTTTTTTTTGTAAAACTGGCAAACTTTAAAAAGAAAGCTGTATAAAATTACATATAGAGGTCTTTTCGTTTATCAAAAAGTACAAATGGGCACTTAAGATTTTTTTTTTGTAAATAATTTTGTTGTTTAAAGTAATTGTTCATTTTATTATCAAATTTTATTTTCGTAATTCAAAAAAATCCTTCATAATTGAACTTTTACATTCTTCTTAATTAGGATGAAAACTAAAATTTTATTTTTTCCAGAATTGTACAAAAGTTATGATTAGAATTTTCTAAACATAAAAATCCATATGATAAAAAACAAATATAAACACATATATATTTTTTGATAAACTTATAGGCCTTTACATGTGACTTTATATAGCTTTATTTTTCATAAATTTCCTTCATAAACGACCTTTTAACTTTTTCCCTTAATTAGACGAAAAAAAATGTTTTATTTTTTTCAAAAAATGTACAAAAGTTATCTTTAGCATTTTCTAAATTTATAACTCAACAAATAATGAAACAAGTGTAAGCACATATATACTCTTTGATAAATTTATAGATCTTCACTTACAACTATATACACATTTCATTTTAACTTTTGCCTGTTTTATTAAAAAAAGACAATATTATTAATTATTTTATCTTTCTTTTTGAGTGAAATATAAAGAAAAACACGTGATATTATTTCAAAAAGTTTAAAACTTTAGATTGGATGCAATTAATTTTAAAATAACATTAGAAGATTTGCTATTTTAAGGAAACATTTACATAATGCTCTTGTAACTATTACACAAATAGAAATTGATTTTGTTTAAATAGAAATTTTTAATTTTTACATATATGTATATATATATAGATTGCTTCTTATAATTTGCTCGCTAACTATTACCGCAAAAATCTTTTGCGGAAAAAAAAAAGACCGGTTCAATTAAAGAATGAAATTTTTTCCTCGCTACTTAGCTGCGCGAAAAGATTTACTCACTGAATTAATCTATTGTTATGTTCACTGACTTCGTAAGCCGATTAAAGTTTTAGGTGCTGAAAAAAATGAAGATGAAAATTGAAAAAAAATTTTAATTTATTATTCACCACCCTTTTAATGCAACATTTTTCAAGACAGCAGATTTTTTTGTCCGGTGTCGCCTTTATTAAGACCATTTTTTTTTTTTTTTTTTACTTTTTTTTTTTTTTTTTTTCCTATTTAGTGATGTATTCCTTGGGGACTGCAGGGTCTTTTTAATTACTCTTCATTTAACCGTACACTGGAATTGCGGGAGAAACAACTTCCCTATCTTGCTTGCGTGAAACATTCCTAGTGATTTAGGAAACCATAATTAGCTTAATATTTATAAGGAAATGGATCTTGATGGTCCTTGGGGTGAAATGGTTATTTAAGCAGCCAGCGCAAACAACAGGTAATCCGGCTTTGCTACTAAGACTGTGTGGTGTCAATTTGAAACATTTCAGTATTTCTTTTTATGACATCCATTTCTTTTTTTGGTTTGCCTGGGTTTTTTTTAAAGTTTCTTTTCCCCATTTTGTCCAACAATTATTATTTCTTCAAGCTTTATTCTTGTTTGAATAATACCATAATATTCCTTTAATATTATCTATAATATGAATCCGTTACATATAGTATTTACTTATTTTAATAAATTTGCTGTTAATTAATTACTTTTCATATTTCATAATTAGCTTAATATTTATAAAAAAAATCAATATTTATTACCCTGCAGGGGAGAAATGCTTCTTTAAACAAACAATTAAATTAATGGTAATCCGGCCATTTTAATAAGACAACTCCATAAGATAATGACACAAGTATAAACACACATAAGTGTTTGATAAAAATTGTAGATCTTTATATGTGATTTTATATATTTTTCCGCTTCTACCAGTTTTATAAAAAAGGCAAAATAATATTAATTAGATTATCTTTTTCTTTCAGTGAAATATGTAGAAAAATAATTTCCATTATTTAAAAAAACTTAAAACATTAGAAGTTAATTTTAAAACAGCATTAAAAGTTTTGTCATATTAAGCAAATGCAACTTCATTCAATTCCTTCTATTAACTCCCACTATCCCTATATATGTCTTGTTCAAATTTTCAATTGCTAATAAAATGCTTTTTATTCATCCACTCAAGTTCCAAAAATTTTTTTTTTACTTGTGGTGGAGGCGCTTGATAAGAATACAGTTTTTTCAAATATTAATTCACTAATTAAATTTATTTAATTAATTAAAAAAATTTTTAGATTTAAGTTGCTTATATCTATCCCTAGATGGCGCAAGATAAACTTAAAAAAATGAAAGACAATTATTTATAAAGGACTTTCTGCAATATAGTGAGAGAAAAACAGTAGGAATTGACATTAAAAAGTTTTTTTTCAATATTACTTGTTTCTTAAACAGAATATATATATATATATATATATATAAAGCGTCTTGTTTCATCATCAATACTGCAGCATGCAGACTTAAATACGAGGGATAACGTCATTTCCAATACGTCCCGCCGAATCAGATAACAATAATCTGATTCTGTTTAAAATCATAGCATGCACGGGAGATTAGCACAGAAATAGGAAGCAGGGGAGCTGCAGCAGGAAACTCTTACAAATGAGTTTCAATCATGCAGCGGATGTGCATAATTACAGATTTTGGAAAGCCGAACCCATGTCCCCGGCACAGAAAGGTTCCCCATCTCCGCCTGCACAGGAGATTATCTGAGATTGTGTCGGAAGGGATTGAAATTTAATTATTTTCCTCCGAACCTTTATCTTTTGTGTGACTTTCTGTCTACCATGTCTGATAATTAATATGGCTGGATTCTGTGCAACATGAATCGTAACTAATTTTGTTTCTAGATGAAGAGATAACATGGCACACGTTTTGGATTCAATGAAAAATAATCTACAGCAGTGTAATAATGTATTTAAGAGTGCAGCAATAATAATCTGTTATAATGTGAGTGAGGGAAACAATTAAATGATTTGTAATCAAGGTTAATGTAAGAGACAGACTAATTGGTATATGAATGGTGAAGTATAAAAATGGTACATATTTGGATTTAATGGAAAATAGTTTATAGTAATGTAAGGGGACACATTGTAAGGTGGTTTAGAATAACGGCATATAAAGCAAATAGCACATGTTTGGTTTCAATTAAAATTAATTATCTGTTAAGTGTAATATACAGCCTAATAATCTGTAATAATGTGAGTGTATGAGACATTTAAATAATTTATAACTGTATAACGAAATGATTCAATAAATTGCAATAGCGTAACGAAACAATTAAATAATTTGTAATAGTATACAGAAACAATTAAACGATTAGTAATAGTGTAAATGTAAGAGATATTGTGTCTGATTATAAATTATTGTGTCTGAGTGATGAAGTATAAAACTAGCACATGTTTGGATTTAATGAAAATTAATCTGCAGGGCAGTTTAAATATGAAAGTGTATTTAAGAGTGTAATAATAATAATCTGCTATAGGTGAATGAAGCAGACAATTAAACAAAGTGCCATTAGCATTTGTTGCTTGAAGAGGTCTATAGTAAGGATGTAAATACTTTGAATTCATATATATAAAGGTACATATGTCAAATTCTCTACTAAATTTATTTGAATTTGAAACATTAACAGTGATAAGAACTACGGGCTAGTCTAATGAAATATAATGCTCAAATTCATAGTATATAAATTATTGTTTGTTAGAAAATTTAAAAAAAATATGTAATCGAATAAATAATTTCATAGTATGTAACGCTCATTATTTCTGGTAACAAATAACGCATTTTGCTTTGTCATGTTCATAAAGTATCTGTAGATACCTAATGGAAAAGTATTTATAAGTACGAATGCATTTATGTGTATGACCATATACATAACTAGATCCACAATAATGAATTTAAGGAAATAGAAACATGCAGGAAATATTCCGCGCGTCAAATTATCCAGTAAGTATCTTATCCCCTGAGATTAAGATTATCTCTTAATAATGCTATGCAAACAAGATGACACACTACAAAAAAAATGCTTCGTATTGTTTAGTTTGTATACATGTCTGTAAAAGAATAATTTTTTCAAATGATTTAGAAAACTTGAGCCCAAAATCTTAGTAAATCTAAAGCATCAGATTATCTGATTTGAATACAAAACCATTTCAAAAAATATGAAGTACGAATCTTATATTAGCTTATAAAAAATGCTTTATTTTATTCGTCTATCCCTTGTCAATACAAATCTTAAATTTCAGACAAGGTCGATAAAAAAAATTTCAACACCGTTACACATTCTACGAATCCTTCACTATCCCGCTCCACATAAAAAAATAAAATAAAAACCCTTCAAAAACGTGATATAAAAAAAAATATCTTACTCTTCTTTCACCGTCAGAATTCAACACTCAGTGAAAAATCTTATAAATCAAATCCCTGATTCAGGAGCTGTCATCAGGAAATAAATACAGTTAGCACCCTCTACACTTGAAAGTAAATTTCCTAAACCTCCCTTGTCAAAACGTCAACCCGCTCCAAAAAGAAACGCATAAAAAATACAACAGAAACAATAAAGAATACTTCCTGCTTTTTCACATAAATGCACGGTAAGCCTATGCGCAAATGTATGTATAAAGTAACCATTGAACTTAAAACAGAAGTTGCAATCTTTGATCCTACAATATTACTCCCACAGAAAACTAAAAGTAACTCAGTTGACACACGTAAGCTTTTACCACAGATAAAAAAAAGCCACCATAAAACTAAATCAAAATGGTCCAACTCCTTCCATCCACCACACTAAAGCGTATTTCTACTATGAAACTTACCAGGCCTGTTCGTGGTTTACTTTTTCTTCTTCTTTTTATTATTATTATTTTTAAAATTCGTACTTTTATCTTTCTGAGGTGAACTCTGTTTGGTTCAGAGGAATGCATTATTCATGGGCAAACTGCGCAGTTCTCAAACGCAATTTCTGATAAGGAGGAGGAACGACCAGTTGATTTATTCAATGCATTTATTCAAAACAGAGAAACGCCGTGCGTGCCTTCGATTCGCTCCAGAATGCAGGCATGAGACTTTTGATGACAATCTACTAGAAGAATACAAAATTCAACTAAATAAATTTGTTTAGTTCACTTCTTCTTTTTTTTTTCATTCAAACCTTTCTTATTTATTGAGATTTTTACTTGGGCGTATTGGGCAGGAGTGGTTTAGTGAATAGGGTTTCGGTTTCATTGGGTTGGTGGGTTTTCATTTTTGTTTGGCTTACATTTACTTTCTTGGAACTAATGCATCGATTTACGGGTTTCACTCCAAAGCTTCTGGGGCATCATAACAAAGAAAATGAATCATCATAAGTATTCAAATTTGCCAACTTCATGAATTATAAAGTCCTTTCATTCTCTCTTCAGGGTAAAACAAATCGTTCTTTGCGCAGATTTGAAAATATGTTGGAAGATAAAATATATTTAAATCTTGTTTGCTTTAACTGCTGGGATAAAGGTTTGACAAATCCTTTCATGTATTTTGAATTTTCAAGAACTTTCAGGCTAAGAGTTTTTCAAAGGGAATCTGAATAAATACCGAATTTCCAGTTCTGTCATATAAATCTGACTTTTTTTTTATTTTAGTTTATTGAAATCTTTTGACATTTTTTTTCGCTTTTAATGCAGAATATGTTTAATAGATATTTCAATTATTTATTAGCACAACTTGGATAGCTATACATAATAAATCAAATTAAGACTTAAATTTCAAAAATTCATGACATGACAAGTTGACAACTCGACCATATGAATTAGATAATTTGCACCGTCCTTTTTGAACTAATTTTTATCGGAAATTATATATAAAACCTTTATTTTAAGATTGGAGTCATCATACTTTTTTGATGAATAATTTTTATGTATTGCATTTGTCTTTAAATTTTGTTCCTGAAAAGGTCTTCTATTCTAGATATATTGTAAATCGTCGTTATTTCTGTCTTACATTTAAACTGCTCTTACATTAAATTTCAGTTAAATATTGGTGGTGCACATGATGGTGGTTCCACTGATGTGTGTCAAGAATAGTCCATCGAATGCTGATGAGGAGAAGACATTGCTTTCCGGAAGGACTTTGATTCAGATGTTGTATGGGAGGAAATGACACAAACACCTGCTAGTCTGTTTGACTGTCGATGTGATGTGCTTAAGCCACAGTGTTATCAACCTCCTCGTTTTTGAAATCAGTGACTACAACAATTCTGCCAGCGGTAATCGTGTCTGAGCTCTCCTGCACTCTAGTTGCTGTTAGGTGTTCGGACACTATTGCGAAATATTTTCCGTTTAATCCAAACGTGCTATTTGATATTACACCTTGTTCTTCAGAAACAAATTACTTTTTCTCTAAGACTTCTCTTTGTAGATCATTTTCCATTCAAACCAAATATTATTGATACTTTATCGGGTACATTCATAATATGGTACATTTACAATATGATATGTCTTTAAATTCAAATATGTACTATTTTTCATTACACCCCATCATTCAGAGACGATTATTGCATATTACTTTGTTGTCTCTTGCTATTGCTGCTTACTTTTTTTAAATCCAAATCGGTGATTTGTATCGTATACCTCGTCACTTAGAAATAAATAAGTCTATCCGTGTTGAATTAAAATATTGTAGAATATTTTCTATTAAAACAAACATGTAATATTTCATCTATACTTTGTCATTCAGATAAAAATTACTCTTTTAACTTTTTACCTTATTACAGATTACTTAATTCTCTCTTACAATATTGCAGAATTTTTTTTCTATTGGATCTAAACATGTATTTTTTATCTTATACCTTGTAATTAAGAAAAAAAATCCTCTGTATCTTTAATCAACGTTATTGCGGATTATATGAAATTAAACCCAAATATACGATATTCCTTCTTCGTTATGCAGAAACAACTTAATCTGACTCCTATATTTGTTCTATTGCAGATTATTTGTCTCTTATATTCACACTTTTGTTAATTATTTTCCATTAATTCAGAATATGAATCATTTCATTTTATATACCCATCATCATTTTACCCAAGTGTATTTTATGTTATACCTTGCCATTCTAAAACAACTTACTATGCATCTATTTACATTAATACAAATTATTTTAAATTAAATCCAAATATATGCTATTTTTATAGTACACCATTCATATAGAACTCACTTTGTCTCTTACATTTATAGTACCCTATTGCAAATTATTTAATTGTCTCCTTCACTTGTCACTATAACAGATTATTATTATTACAATCTTAAATACATTCTTACACTGCTGTAGATTATTTTTCCATGAATACAAGCACGTGCCATTTTATCTCTTCATCCAGAAACAATATTATTTACGATTCATGTTGCGCAGAAGCCAGCATATTAATTATCAGACATAGTAGACAGAAAGTCACAAAAAAGATAGAGGTTCGGAGGAAAATAATTCAATTTCAATCCTTTCCGACACAATCTCAGATAATCTCCTGTGCAGGCGGAGAACCTTTCTGTGTCGGGAACATGGGTTCGGTTTTCCAAAATCTGTAATTATGCACATCCGCTGCATGATGGAAACTAATTTGTAACAGTTTCCTGATGCAGCTCTCCTGCTTCCAATTTCTGTACTAATCTCCCGTGCCTGTACGATTTTAAACAGAATCAGATTATTATTATCTGATTCGGCGTAATGCATTGGAAATGATGTTATCCCTGGTATTTAAGTCTGCATGCTGCAGTATTCATGATGAAACAAGACGCTTTCCAAATGAATTGCTCGCCTCTGACGGTAACAGGGTGGCTGATTCGGTAAGAGATATTTGGGCGCGGGTCCACTTGAAACCGATATCTAAATTCGGAATCACCGCAATGGTGCACAACTTATTAATTTTACATGCTTCAGAGTAGGTTATATTTCTGTCTCACTTTAAATAGATATATAATACTTAAAATTGGGCTTACTTTGGCTTATGTGTTCATTCCAAAATTGGGCAAGAATAAATATTTGATTTATTACTATTTGTTTAAAATTATTTGCAAGAACTTTTTTAAGGAAATCCAATTTTGGTGAGGGACCTTTTACTTTCTGATTTAATAGGGTGCAAACTAGCAATTTATTTTTTCTAGAATTGTACAAATATTCTCTTTAGAACATTTTCAAATTTATAATTCCATAAGACAACGACACAAGTATAAACACACATGTAGAGTTTCGTAATTTTTTTTCCAATGCAGCTGGCAAACAGACATGGACGTCTTGGATGCCTTAAGGCAAGCGCTGCACAGACGTTACTGACTTTCCATTACCGAGGGTGCGTGTAACTTGAAGATAAGCCACGGACGCGGAGTAACAACGCCAGCTCTACGATCCTATTAGACCGGGACCTACGGTTTAAAGTGGATTCCGAATCACTACACACATCCATGGCACCGCCGGGACTCGAACCCGAAACATGTGGTACGGAGCGTCAGAGCGCTAGCCACTCGGCCATTCAGGCCCCGTTTGGTATATTTATTGACCTTCATATAACACTTTAAATGTTTTTTAAACTTTTACCTGTTTTATAAAGACAGGCAAAATTTTATTTATTAGATTTCTTTTTTGAGTGAAATATGATGAAAAATACTTGACTTCCTTCATTACACTTTTTTCTTTATTAGGATGCAAAATAATATTTTATATCTTGAAGAATTGCAAAAAAGTTATCTTTAATTATCTTTTATTTTATCAGTTATCTGTTATCTTTAATTATCTTTAATTTTCTAAATTTATTACTTCATAAGATAACGAAACAATTATAAGCACGCCTGTATTTTTGGATAAACTTATAGATATTTATATGTGTTTTTATACAGCATTATTTTTAACGTCACCTCTTTATAAAAAAAGGCAAAATTTCATAAATTAGATTATCCTTTTTTTTTTTAGTGAAATATAAAGAAAAAATACTTGATGTATTTCAAAAAGCTTAAAACTTTAGATTGGATGCAGTTAACTTTAAAACAACATTGAAAGTTTTGTTATTTTAAGTAAACATTTACGTAATGATCTTGTAAATAATATACAACTTCATTTTTTAAATAGAAGTTGAATGTTTATATATATATATATATGTATACATTGCTTATTATTATTTTTTCGTAATTATTACAACAAAAAACTTTTACGGAAAAAAAAAAAAAAAAAAGACTGATTCAATTAAAGAATTAATTTTTTTCTCTATACTTAGCTGCGCGAAAAGATTTACTCACTGAACTTAATGCAAAAAAAAAAATAAATAAATAAATAAATAATACTAATAATCTATTGTTATGTTCACTGACTTCATAAGCCGATTAAAGTTTTTATACCAAAAAAAAAAAAATAAATAAAGATGAAAACCGAAAAAAAAAAAAAAAATATTCACCACACTTTTAGTGAACCATTTTTCAAGACAGCAGACTTTTTTTTCCAGTGCCGCCTTTATTAAGACCTTTCTTTTATATTTCTCTGTTTAGTGGTGTGTTCCTTGGGGATTGCAGGGTCCTTTTTAATTACTTTTCATTTAACCGTGCGCTGGAAATACGGGGGAAATAACTTCCCGATCTTGCAAAGCATGAAACATTCCCGTTGATTTAAGAATCCATAATTAGCTTAATATTTATAAGGAAATGAATCTTGATGGCCCATGGGGGCGAAATATTTCTTTAAGCAGCCAGTGCTTAAAAATCCGGCTATGTTAATAAGACTGTGTGTGTCGATTTGAAACATTTTAGTATGCCTTTTTAACTTCCAGTTCTTTTTTTATCCATCCGTTTTTTAACTTTCTTTTCCACATTATTTCCAGCAATTATTCTTTCTCCAAGCTTTATTTTTGTTTGAATAATACTATAATATTCCATTAATAAAATGTATAATATAATATATAGAGTAAGTAAACATTAAATGTTGCATTTACTTATTTTAATAAATGGGTGGCTAAATAATTACATTGAATAATGCAATAATTATCTTAGTATTTACAAAACAATTCAATCTTGTTGGCCCATAGTAATGAAGTAATTCTTTAAGCACCCGGTGCATGTAAAAGGTAATAATGCTTTGTTAACAAGACTTTGTGTGTCGATTTAAAACTTTTTAGTTAGACTTCTTAACTTCCATTTCTGTTTTTAAGTCGCTTTTATTTATTTTGTACAACACTTATTCTTTCTTCAAGCTTTATTCTTGTTTGAATAATACCATAATATTCCATTAATATTATCTATAATAAGAAAACGTAACATGTAGTATTTACTAATTTTAATAAATTTGTGGTTAATTAATTAGCTTACATATTTTATAATTAGTTTAATATTTACAAAAAAATCAATATTTATTACCCTGTCGTGGAAAAATGGTTCTTTAAGCAGCCAGTTTAGATAAACGGTAATCCAGATTTTTTAATAAAACAACTCCATAAGATAACGATACAAGTATAAACACACATAAACATTTGATAAACATATAGATCTTTATATTTGGCTTTATACAGCTTTATTTTTCATAACTATCCTTCATATTTATCTTTTTACTTCTCTTTTATTAGGGGGCAAAATAATATTATATTTATTGAGGAATTGCGGATCAGTTATCCTAAGTACTTAGTAGAAAAATACTTCATGTTATTTTAAAAAGCTTACAACTTTAAAAGTTAATTTTAAAACAACATTAAAAGTTAAGTTATTTTCAGCAAACTCAAATTCATTCAATTCCTTCTATTAGCTCACACACTTACTATATATATATCTTGCTCAAATTTTTAATCACTAATAAAATACTTTTTATTCATCCACTCAAGTCCCAATGCATTTTTTTGAACTTGCAGTGGATGGCACTTGATATTAATACAGTTTTTCAAATATTAATTCATTAATGAAATTTAATTAATTAATTTTAGTTATTTTTTAGATTTAATTTGCATATATCTACCAATAGATGGCGCCAGATATATTTTAAAAAAGGAATGAAAATTATTTATAAAAGACTTTCTGCAATATAGAGAAAACAAAAAGGAGGAGTAGACTTAATTTTTTTTATATTACTTATTTTTAAAACAGCAGTTGAAATTATACGCATATATATATATATATATATATATATATATATATACTTGGGTATATAAATATACAGAGATAGAGAAACATAATCTCTGAAGCATGTGAAATCAATAAGTTGTGTACCGAATTTTGACATTGGTTTCAAGTGGAACCGCACCGAAATATCTCTTACCGAATCAGCCACCGTGTTACCCTCAGAGGCGAGCAATTCATTTGGAAAGCGTCTTGTTTCATCATCAATACTGCAGCATGCAGACTTAAATACCAGGGATAACGTCATTTCCAATACGTTCCGCCGAATCAGATAGTAATAATCTGATTCTGTTTAAAATCGTACATGCTCGGGAGATTAGCACAGAAATAGGAAGCAGGGGAGCTGCAGCAGGAAACTCTTACAAATTAGTTTCAATCATGCAGCGGATGTGCATAATTACAGATTTTGGAAAACCGAACCTTGTCCCCGGCACAGAAAGGTTCCGCGTGCACGGGAGATTAGCTGAGATTGTGTCGGAAGAGATTGAAATTGAATTATTTTCCTCCAACTTTTTTCTTTTTCGAGGCTTTCTGTCTGCTATTTCTGATAATTAATATGCTGGCTTCTGCGCAACATAAATGGTAAATAATATTGTTTCTGGATGAAGAGATAAAGTTGCACATGTTTCGGATTCAATGAAAAATAATCTGCAGTAAGAGTGTAAGAGTGTATTTAAGAGAGTAATAATAATAATCAGTTATAGTGTGAGTGAAGGAGACAATTAAAGTGTAACTGTAAGAGACATAGTAAGTTGTGTATAAATTCTGAAGTATAAAAATAATATATATTTGGATTGAATTGGAAATAACTTGGACTAATATAAATATATACATTGTGAGTTGTTTTAGAATGGCGAGTTAAGATAAAATACACATGTTTACAAATAAATAAATAAATTTGCTAATAATTAGTCACACAAATAAATTAGCAAAATTGAAGTTTAACAGACATTTTAATGATTTGCAATAGTGCAATAGTGTAACAAAATAATTAAATAATTTGAAATACTGTCACGAAACAATTAAACAATTTGCAATAGTATAAAGAAACAATTAAATGATTTGCAATAGCGTAAATGTAAGACACAGAATAATTTCTGCCTGAATGACGAAGTATAAGATAAAATGGCACATGTTTGGATTCAATGAAAAATATTCTACAGCAGTGCAAGTGTAAGAGTGTATTTAAGAGTGCAATAATAATTATCTGTTACAGGGGGAGTGAAGGAGAAAATTAAATAATTTGCAATAGTGTACTATAAATGTAACAGACAGAGTAAGTTGTGTATGATGGTGACGTACAAAAATGGAACACATTTGGATTTAATGAAAATTAATTTGGAATAATGTAAATGTTTACATAGTAATGTGTTTCAGAATGACGATATATAAGATAAAAATCGCTTGTTTTGGATTCTTTGAAAAACAATCTATAGAAGTGTAAGTGTAAGAGTGTAATAATAATAATCTGTTATAGTGTGAGTGAAGGAGAAAATTAAATAATTTGCAACAGTGTAAATGTAAGAGACAGAGTAAGTTGTATAAGAATATGAATATATATATTTGGATATGGATATGTTATGATGTAAAAAATGATATATATTGGGATTTAATAGAAAATAATTTGGAATAATGTAAATGGACACATAGTATGGTGTATCCGAATAATGAGGTAGAAGATAAAATGCACATCTTTGGATTGAATTAAAAATAATTCGCAAAAGTTTGTGTAAGACACACCTTAATAATCTGCAAGATTGTGAGTGAAGATACAATTAAATAATTCGAAATAGTGTAATGATATGATTAAATAATTTGAAATAGTGTAAAGAGACAATTAAATAATTTGCAATAGTATATATAAACAATTAAATAATTTTTGCTAATGTGAATGTAAGAGTTAGAGAACATAGTGCATGTATGGTGAAATATAAAAATGATGCATATTTGGATTTGATGGAAAATAATTTAGAGTAATGTAAATGGGCAATAAACTAAGGTGTTTCAGAATGACGAGGTATAAGATAAAAAGGGAATGTTCGGATTCAATTAAAAAATTAGCAAAAGTTTAAATGTAAGAGATAACTTAATAATCTGCAATAGTGTGAGTGTAATGAGACAAATAAATAATTTGCAATAATTTAATGGCATAATTAAATATTCTGCAATAGTGTAAAGAAACAAATAATTTGCAATACTGTAACGAAAAAATTAAACAATTTACAATAGTATAAAGAAACAATTAAATGATTTGCAATAGCGTAAATGTAAGACATAGAGTAATTTGTGTCTGAATGATGAAGTATAACATAAAATGGCACATATTTGAATTCAATGAAAGATAATCTACAGTAGTGTAAGAGCGTATTTAAGAGTGCAATAATATTAATCTGCTATAAGTGAATTAAGGAGACAATTAAACAAATTATTTTTAGCATTTATTGCTTAAAGAGGTCGATAGTAAACATGTAGGGACTTTGAATTTATATATATATATATATATAAACTGTGAAACAATAACTGTTGTAAACACTATGGATTTCTCTAATCAAATCTAATGCTCAAATTCATAGTATATAAATTATTTTGTATCAAGAAATTTAAAAAATTATGTAATTGAAACGTATTGTGGATAATAAATCGAAATTTTTATGCTATGTAGTGTTAATTATTACTGGTAACAAATTATGCATTCCTCGTTGTTTATCAAATATATACATACACTTTATGAGCAAAGTATCTATAAGTGTATTTATGTATATCACTATACACATAAATCTACAATAAGCAATTTTAGAAAATAGAAAGATGCAGGAGATATTCCGCTCTTCAAATTATACAATAAGTATCTTATCCCCTGAGATTGAGATTCTGTCTTGTTAATGCTATGCAAACAAAGTGACACAATACAAAAAAAATATGATTCGAATTACTTAGTTTGTATATAATTCTGTAATAGAATAATTTTATAAAATGATTTAGAAAATCTGACTCCAAAATCTTAGTAACTTAATCTATAATAATTTTGTCAATTGATTTAGAAAACTTGATTCCAAAGTAATTTAACCTAACGCATCAGATTCTCTGACTCCAATGCCAAACCATGTCAAGAAATATGATGCTCTAATCTAATTTAGATTCTGAAAAATGCTTTATTTTTTTCGTCTAGGCCTTGTCAATCATAATCTTAAATTTCATACAAGGTCGATAAAAAATTGCAGAGTGTTACATATTCTACGAATCTTTCACCACCCTCCTCCACAAAAAAAAAAAATAATAATAATAATAAAACCCTTCAAAAAACTGGAAGTAAAAAAAAAAACTCTCTTACTCTTCTTTCACCGTCAAAATCCAACATTCAGTGAAAAATCTTATAAATCAAATCCCTGCTTCAGGAGCTGTCATCAGGAAATAAATACATTTAGCTCCCTCTACACTAGAAAGTTAATTTCCTAAACCTCCCTTGTCAAAACGTCAACCACTCCAAAAAGAAAACACATAAAAAATACAACAGAAACAAAAAATAATCCTTCCTGCTGCTTCACACCAAAGCACGGTAAGTCTATCGCAAATGTATGTATAAAGTAACCATTGAACTTAAAACAAAAGTTGCAATCTTTGAGCATACAATATTACTCTCACAGTAAACTAAAAGTAACTCAGTTGACACACGTAAGCCTTTACCATAGATAAAAAAAAGAAACCACCATAAAACTAAAGCAAAATGGTCCAACTCCTTCCATCCACCACACAAAAGCGTATTTCTATTATGAAACTTTCCAGGCCTGTTCGTGGTTTTTTTTTTATCTTTTTAGTATTATTATTTTTAAAGTTCGTACTTTTATCTTTCTGGAGTGAACTCTGTTTGGTTCAAAGGAATGCATTATTCATGGGCAAACTGCGCAGTTCTCAAACGCAATTTCTGATAAGGAGGAGGAACGACCAGTTGATTTATTCAATGCATTTATTCAAAACAGAGAAACGCCGTGCGTGCCTTCGATTCGCTCCAGAATGCAGGCATGAGACTTTTGATGACAATCTACTAGAAGAATACAAAATTCAACTAAATAAATTTGTTTAGTTCACTTCTTCTTTTTTTTTTCATTCAATCCTTTCTTATTTATTGAGATTTTTACTTGGGCGTATTGGGCAGGAGTGGTTTAGTGAATAGGGTTTCGGTTTCATTGGGTTGGTGGGTTTTCATTTTTGTTTGGCTTACATTTACTTTCTTGGAACTAATGCATCGATTTACGGGTTTCACTCCAAAGCTTCTGGGGCATCATAACAAAGAAAATGAATCATCATAAGTATTCAAATTTGCCAACTTCATGAATTATAAAGTCCTTTCTTTCTCTCTTCTACAGGGTAGAACAAATCTTTCTTTGCGTAGATTTGAAAATATGTTGGGAGATAAAATATATTTAAAACGTGTTTGCTTTTACTGCTGGGATAATGGGTCGGCAAATCCTTTCATGTATTTTGAATTTTCATGACGTCTCAGAGTTGACTGTTTGGGAGGAATCTGAATAAATACCGAATTGGCAGCTCTGTCATATAAATCTGACGTTTTTGTTGCTTTGTGTTTATTGAAATCTTTTGAGATATTTTTTCAATTTTAGTATATAATATATGTAATAGATATTTTAAAAAATATTAACGCAAAATGAATTATTATACATAATAAGTCAAAATAAGGCGTAACTTTCAACAATTCACGACATGCGAATTTGACAACAATTCGACCATGCATATTAAATGATTTGCAGCATACTATTTGAACTAATTTTTATTGTTAATTCTGTATAATACTTTTAAGATTAGAGACATCATACTATTCGATGAATTTATTTATGTATGCTTTTGTCTTTGATTAAATACATAAAAAGTACTTTTATTATATATATTTTGTGTATTTTAGTTATTTCTATCAAACATTTAAACTAACTGTTACATTATATTATAGTTGAATATTTTTAGATCTACATGATAGTGGTTCCACTGGTGTATGGGAAGAATAGCCCATAGAAGGTCGATGAAGAGAAGACATTGCCTTCAAGAAGGACTTTTAACAATAATTATAGCACACATGGTCAGACGTCATCGATATGAGACAAATTCCAGCCAGCATTAATCCACAATGTTATCAAGCCTCATCGTTTATGAAAATCAGTGACTGCAACAATTCCCCCCAGCGGATTCGAACCTGAGCTTTTTTGCACCTAATTGCTCATAGGCCACTATTCAGGCATTACTGCGGAAAGTTTTCGATTTAATTCAAACGTGCTATTTGATGGTATACCTTGTTTTTCAGAAAAAAATTACTTTTTCTCTCAGACATCGCTTCTTACATCATTTTCCATTTAAACCTAATATGTGGTACTTTATATTGCACCTCAATTATATGTATATATATATACAGCTTTCTTTATCTTTACGTCTACAATATAATATGACTTTAAATTCAAGTATTTGCTGTTTTGCCTTATACTTCTTCATTAGAGACGATTATTGCATAATACTACAACTAACTTTATATTCATTTTTTATATGCTCTTTATGCAATTTTTTTATCAGAAATGCTTAGGGAAGGTGGTTTAAGTGATGAGAGCAGTTAACAGTATTTTCTGGATTATGTAACCTACATTTATAATTTCAATACTTTCAATTTATAATTTTTTGCCACTAAGGTTTATTTCGATGTCAATTAGAAAAACAAATTCACGTCATTTAGGTCATTGTGGTTTTGAGCAAAATGTAGTATATTGAGATATATTTCACTTCTTCCCTTAAAATGTATTTATTAATCTAATATAATATTTTTTATAACAATTGGCAAAGAATAGGGAAACAAATAAATTAAGCATTTTTCAATAGAAAAAAATTATTCTTCTTGCAAAAAAAAAAATATTTATATATATTTTATTGTATTTTATTTTATACTTTTTTGTTAAGAACTCCGGAATTACAGTTAGCATGTCTAGAACCATGAAGTGTTTCTATATATCTATATTTCGTTAAGAATAAATGTATTTTCTGCAAACTGTATGAAAAAATGCATACAATCTAGATTAAAATCTTTTCTTTGTATTTAATATAAATTAAAAACAATAATTCAATATAAAATAAATTGAAATGATACAAATAATAGTTTGCTATTTAAATTTTAAAACCATTATTTTATAAAGAATTTTAATAAGTTATTTAACTATTTAAATTTTTCTATTGTTATTTGATTTATTTAATACATTTACAAGATATAAATAATATATTTAAATATGTCCGCTTGATTTTAATTTTTATCCTTACAAAAAATAAATGCGGCCTCTTAATTCTTTATCTGGATTTTCATCAGAAAATATATTACAAAAAGGTTTTGTGATATTAAAGACAGACTAAATGATTAGTTATAGTACATTGATTTCCCAATATCTCCATAAAAACAGGCAATTCAATAATGGTTTATGAGAATACTATAATGGTTAACCAATAATAGTTAAAGAAAGTTTAAAGATATAAAAGACCATTTAACGAAAAAGCGTTCCTAATTGTTTTCATTTAAAATACATTTCAAGATAACCAAGATTCGATCCATATAATATTAAAACCAATTCAATAAAGAATATTTATTCAAAATGTTTATTTTTTGAAACTATAAGACATAAAAATAAAATTTGTTTGGAATTCAGAAAATTAAATATTAATTGATACAAAACATTACAAAAATATTTCAAATGGGACAAACAAAAAATAATCAACAGAAAATGTTCAATTATTTTGAAGATATTTTATATTTAAAAATGAGAATTTAAAAGATCTGAGATGAAAATGTTTTTAAGTATAAAAACACTATTCAATCTATAAATTTGGTTATAACTATAAATTTGGTTAAAAGCACTATTATGTTTTTAACCAAATTAGTGTTATTGGTTTTAAAATCAAATATTCATGATGTTTTCAATGCATGTTGTTCTTCAATAGATACTACATGTATTCAATTTATTATTTACAATATGATTAATCTTTTTATTAAAAGTAGTTTATATTCAACCAATAACAAATTAAATACTTTTTATAAATTTCTCATTTATAAAGTCCTCATTAAAACTATTATTTTGTCTCAAGTTGTATCATTATAAATAATATGATTTTAATTTGAATAAACTAACCAAATAAAGTCCTTTTTAGAAAAAAGTATAAACATTAACATTAAAGTAAACTAAAATGATTATTAAAAAAATAGATTTATCATTCATTCTTTTTCTGGCAATTTTATTTGTATATGTTTTTCAATATAATTATTTAAAAAAAATAATAATCCTGTCCGAAAATATAGAGATGGGCTTTATGATTATTTTGTACTTGCTTATTAATTGAATGTCTTTTGGAATGATAATTAAATTAAATGACTTCCATATTTTATTGCTTTAAAATATTGTTACTTTATAAGACGTACAAAATTTACTAGATTTGTTATTTATATAAAAAATAATAGTTTTTTAATTAAAATAATTTCGTTTTAATTTGTTAATCAGGAAAATATAATTCTTTTATTTTCTTTCGAAACCTAATATCTTTTAAGTTCTATCTTTTTTTTTCTGTTAAGTAGAATTTTTTTATTAAATTTTAAAAAACTTTTTTCTTTATTTATTTATACGCATAAATTTTAAACATATAATGTAGGATGAATACCTCGAAACTTTTAAATAAGTAAAATAAATTGCAAGGTTGTAGACCCTGTTATGGTACCTAGGATATACCTAGCATGAACTTATCAAACTGCACTTGCGACACGCCACAGAATATAAGGTAAACAAAATAAAAAATTATTCGATTAATTTTTAAAATTTAATTTAATTTTAAATTACTGTAAATTTTAAATTTTAAAGTTTATTAATTTTTAAGTTTATTATTTTTTTTTAATTTAAGCTTATATTTTAAAGATTGAAGTTTAAAGTTTATTTTGAGGTTTCTTTATTTTATTAAGGTTTATTAAATTTGAAGTTTAATTATTTCCTGAAGGTTTATTAAATTTGAAATTTATTTATTTAAGTTTATTTGAATATTCATTTTGAAGTTTATGAAGTTTAATTGAATGTTCCTTTTTGAAGTTTATTTATTTACGAAGTAAATTTGAAGTTTATTTGAATTAAATTTAATGTTTATTTGAAGTTTATTACTTTAATTTATTTGAAGTTTATTATTATGAATTTAATAATAATGAAGTTTATTTTCTATTTTAAAATTATTTTAATTTATTTAGATTTATTTTGAAGTATTATTTTATTATTTTTTCAAAAAGTGAAAATTTGAAAACTAATATGATTGTTGACCTTCTACACAACATTCATAATCAACTTCATAATTATTTTTTAAGTTTGGTAACTAAAGGAGATTTTTATATTATTATATTAAGCCTGAGATAAATTCATTCAAAAGTTAATTAAATTTTATTTGCACTCATGTTTCTGTATACAAACAATCGGCTTGTTTTACAGAAATTTAAATTTGCCTTATTTCTACTTGTATATTACCATCATAATCATAATTTTCTTTTTACTTAGTAAGTTAATAGCTGGTTCTATATACTTGGTTAAGTATATAGTTAAACATTCCTTAATCTTGCATTGAGATTTATTATGGGATTTTTTTTTTACTGAAGAAAAATTATTCATAATGTTTACAATAGATTAACTTTTGAAGCATCATGGAAGGATATGGGACTTTAAACATAGATAACTTTAATTCGCCTTTCTACTTTCCTTTTTAACTAGATTAGTAGTAATTATCTTCTCCTCATCAATGTTTTTCCTGCATGTACTCAAATTTAATATATTGATGGATAAATATTTTGTTTATATACTGTGCAAAAAAAGGATTATTCATTTTGAAGTGGTCCAGGAAAAACTAAAGATGTGCAGCTAATCAATTACCAACCACTAAATGAAATCCAAGTGAGATGTTTTGCAATCTAATAAACTTAATCAAATGTAAAAAAGAGAGGTATTCTGTTTTAAAATATGAAGCAGTTTTGTGTTGAAGTCAACATAATGAAAGGCCAAGTAATCTAATGAGTAAAATTCATACTAAAAATAATAATTAAAAATTATTTTCTAAAATTTGATTGCTGGGAGCTCAAAGGCTTCCATTTTGTCATTTAGAATTCAAAACTTACAACTGGACACGTTTATCTTTGGAAACATCTTCACAGATGACTAGAAGACTTTAATACTGGCCAAACTTTGCTTGACTAATTCTGACATGAGTGGTAACCATTTGAACTATTGTCCCGGACTAATTGACGCAGTAGCTGTAAATACTGCAAAATATTTAATTATTTTATGTGGGTTTCTGAACTGTATTGGGCTGTCCATCATAGACTGTTGGCAGTCATGCCTAGGTCTGACGTAAGTTAAAAATAATAGAAAAAGGATTCAAAAACAAGTTCCTTATTCGATGTTTTAAATCGATATAAATGGATATTTCTTAATATTAAATGAACGATACATTGATATTAAAAATTTCAACATAGTCCCCTAGATACCGTGATAAGCTTTCTATATAAAATTGGATATAGTCGGGAGTGGCTAAAACTTTGGCTTCAAACTGAGCCCCTCTTCTCAAAAAGACTAAAGCGTTTGCCATCAGATCATTCCAATCTCAAATCAATTCATATCGATGGTTAATTGGAAGGAATCTCATTAAAATTTCATTGGTTTTTTTTTGTCGCTCTATGGTCATATTTTGTACACTTTAGGCTAATTAGACGGAGACCTACAGTTTAAAGTGGGTTCCGAACCACTACTACAGCTGTTATTACACCACACCACACCACATCCCTGTGGCTAGAACTGAGTTGTCCCTTTACAGTTTGGGAATGATGTGGGTTAGAAGTCTGACTGTTATCCGTGACGCTCTATGATTACATGAAACTCTTCATTCAAACTTCTTCATTGACACAATAGCCCTATGGTGGACAAAGGCCGCCTGCCTGCTGGCAGATTTCAAGGCATCATTTTTTTTTCTTTTTACGGGATAGGGTTGTCTTCCATACGTCCAGCACTTTGTAGTCATATGACTATAGATCTTCCACTTCGGTTTAAAGTGGATTCCAAACAACTAGAAGTATCCATGGCAACGATGGGACTCGGCCAAACCGCCGGCACTCGGTACCAAAGGCCAGAGCACTAGCCAATTGACCATCACGCGGCCATATTAAAATTAAAAGAAGTGAGTGAGATGTGCAAGCATATAAAATGCCTACGCTTTTACAAATTACTGTGTGAAATCAGTGTTGATAAAGAGATTTTTCCACATTAATTCCTAATGAAGTTATTCATACCTAAAACTGTGAGTTTCCTCTGAGTTTGGAAACAGTAAAAAACATCTAAATGCAATTGAGAGAATAAAATGTGAATTCCCGTTGAAAAATCTAATATTATTTAACTGGGTGGCTCTTATAATTTGAGAAATTGAATCAAATCTTGTATAAATAAAAATTTATATCTATTACCCGGTTAAGAATCTATTCACAAAAAAAAATCGAATCGGATTTGGCATTTTTTTTAATAATTCAAAACGCAGTTAAACGTTGGATGCATTTGAAAGGAGCTAATTAATGTGAGCATTTTCTCTTAATTTATAGCATTATGGAATCAGTTGTATATAAAATTCGGAACTGATAATAGCATTTTATATTCATTTATAGTATAATAATAAGCAATTTAGATTCAGAGTACCACCCTTTTGATGTAGAAAACAGTTTAATCCACGAGGCTCTTCATGCTATAAACTGAATGGTGCATCTTGTTTTATGATACACTCGATATTCTGGAATTGGATACTTTTATTCAGTTAGCATTACCTTGATGGTTCGGTTATAATACAGGCTTACCAGTTATTTTTCTCTCCTTTCTCTTGTGTTGCCAAATAACCTAAACATTTCAAGACGCATAACCTAAACAACTATGGTATTCAAAGTGCATTACCATAAAAGAAATTATAAACATTGTTTTTATAGCAGATTTACTGTAATGGAAATTTTTTGAAGGAAATGTTCTGCTTTAACCTTAGTTTCTTATCGTGTGAGAAACTATATTGAGGCATTATTATCCCTTTAGTACATTGTTTGCAAAGTACGAATTTGAATATGGTTTTGAGGAATATTTAAGTCAATAAAATTGAATGAAGTCATTTAATTTGAAACAGCATTTAACCATGCATTTAAAAATTAAGAAGCCATGGCCTCTCGGGCGAAGACCATTTCACATTTCTGTTTTAGAAATTTTGTTGCAATTGTTTTTCAGTTTGATAGCTTGCAAAATGACAAAGGTTTGATTCCGCTCGTGGTTTGATTCTGAAAAGATTCAAGTTGAAAATGAATGTGACATATTACTTAATGGCAAAAAAACATTGGCAATCTGATTGCAATGTTTGAATTTTCTTGTTTCTTTAATATAATTCTAAAATATGAAGCCGTTCATCATCTTATTAATTTACGAATTCTATTTATTTTCAGGTTTCTAGCTCAAAATTATTTGCTTAGGTTTTAGTCAATAAAAAAATAGTCCCCAACGTTAGCATAAATCTATAGCTGTGAAGTTTAGGGAATGAAAATTCTGGAGAATTTTGGTATAGGTAAATTTAAATTAAATACGGATTTTACAAAATAAAAGCAAAATAAAATGAATCAAAGTTAAAAATTAAAATAATGAATCAAAATCAATCAACCTTGACTTAATTATGTAAGAAAAATTCATTTTCATAACAATCTATAAAATGTGCAAAGTATTTTTTTTCATTTAGCATTCATTGATATATATATATATGAAATGACTCCCACGTCGAAGAAAATCAGATGATTTGAAACAAAACCCACGATAATGAAGGAGTGAACTTTGGGAAAATGCTTCGGCTTCAGCTTCGAGGATGGACAATGATCGACACTCATTTTCGTAATTTTCTTTTCTTCTGTTATAAACCACCGTGTACCATTTCAAGCGCAAGATACTAAGTTTTGAAATGATATATTTTAACTCTTTGAGATAGCTTTTTATTTTATCTTTTGCCATCGATTATTTTAGCATTCATACTTTAGGGATTTTCATCGAAATTATATTTATTTTTTGTACACAAATCATATTTTAAGAAAATTTCACTACTTTTGATAAAATTCGGAAGATCTACATACAATTAAGTAGTTCGAGAGAAAGGGCCGAAATATGGGATACATCAGAATAAATTGAGATAATAGTATTTAAAAAATTTCTTCCCTTTGTTATTTAAACATCTGATTATTTGTACGCTTTTGAAATATTAATTAAAATTATCTGCTTAACTGTTTTTAAAGGAACTAAAATATTAAATGCATTCTTTTGAAGTTTTCTTTTAAAACCATTTTTTTATAAAATAAGCTCTTGTAGGCAATCATAAATTATTTGTTCTGCATGTTAATTTATTATTTTTCATCATTTTTAAGTCTGTCATTCCAAAATACGATTAACACTTCGTTTAATACTCGAATAAGAAATTAAATATTTAAGAAAACCTCATAAATAATTTATTGTTTGTTACATTATTTGATACAAATATTTATAAAATGAAAATATTAATTTCATGAATTAAACAACATTTTTAAATTTAAAAATAATGTTATAATGTGTAAAGCTGAAGATCTAAATTTTAAACATATCTATAAAAAAAGAATTTTTAAATTACAATATATATATATATATATATACATATATATATATATTTACATATTAACATAGAAATATGTTAATACCTTAGTTGAATTAACGAAATATATATGTATTTACTTTTAAGTTTTTATTAGAGTTATTTTAATTAAAAATTATTTTTTTAATTTCAAATTAATGCTTAATACTGTAGTATTAATTTCAATTTTATTTCGCATTTACTTACATTATAAAAATCTAAATATAAATTAAATAACAATAATATTTTTCATCACAATGTTATTATAATTATGGTATATTTTCATAATCATCTTTTTACCTTTAGATTGTTTTTGGCCATATTTAATTTAATAAAACATTACATTCAAATTACTACTAAAAACACTATTCTACTAAAAATAAACTAATATTTGACTACTAAAAATATTTTATTACTAAAAAGATTTTGATTACTAAAAGGAATTTTATTATTAAAAAAAGTTTTTACTAAAAAGTATTGTATTACTATAAGGTTTGATAAAACGAACTAAAAACGTCTTGGTTTTCAGATTAAACCTTACTTACTTATTTTCCTTTTAATATGTCTGGAACAATTTTTTGTCTCGAAATACATTTTTAGCACAGTTTTCAAAACAACGAAATAACATTTGAGATAATAATTTCTTTTGAACCAAATAAATTAAAAAGTAAGTCAATAAATTTTAAACTAAGTCAACGCACACATATAAAAAATGTTATATTATATTTATATAAGCTCTGTTATTAGAAAAATTGCATAGAGATTTAGATCTGATTATAAATATGAGATATTTTTTAAAAATAACTATCTGGAATTTTATGCTTTTATCTGCATTAATTTAATAAAATATTAAATTTAAATTACCATTTAACTATTAAAAGTTTTTAATTAGTAAAAAGGATTTGATTATTAAAAATGATTTGATTACTAAAAATATATTTTGCTAAAAAAGGATTATATTTTGATCAGGTTCGGTCAAACAAATTCAATACTTTTTGATTTTCAGATTAAACTTTTATTTAATTTACTTTTAATATGTATGGAACATTTTTTTTTGTCTCGAAATAAATTTTTACCACAATTTTGAAAACAACGAAATGTCATTTGAGAAGAGAATTTCTTTTGAACTAAATAAATTTCACTAGGGCAGCGCATACACATAAAAAAATTTCTATTATATTTATATAAGCTCTATTATAAAAAACATTTCATAGAGATTTAGGTCTGATTATATATTAAAAAATATTTTCAAAAATAATTGCCTGTAAATACATTTTATGCAAAAATAAATTTAATGAATTGAATTAAAATATATTCTGGATTTTATGGTAACTTCAATTATTATTTGATAATACTTTTTGAATTGAAATACAGAGTGATTATTATTACAGGGTGTCCCATTTTCAAAATGCTTCAAAAAAAAAACCACTCGTCACAATGAATTTAAATTTGAACTGAAGATACTTGAAAAAAGGGGAAACAATATGACATCAAAGAAAGTTTAAAAAAAAAGTTATGCCGATTTTTCCTTCCACTTTGTTATGACTTTGCCGGGATGGATGGGCCTTTCACTAACAGTGCCACAACTATTGAATGACTTGGAAATCATGTTTTTCATCAAAACACGGAAACAATGAAGCCCATTGAACATTACAGATGGTTTAATGTGCAACTCATGCCAAATACATTGTCATTTCGATGAAAATATCACTAACAGTCGAATTCTCTTTAATTATGTCGCTTACAGCGCCATCTATTAATACACTTTGGAGCTCCTTTTGATGCCTTACTGTTTCCCCATTCTTCAAGTATCTTCATTTGTACTCATTGTGACGAGGGGTTCTTTTTTTGAAAGTGGGACTTTAATTATAATCACCCAATATTCACACTGATTAGGTAAACTGCATTGATCATTAACTTGCAGAAGGAAGAAAACAAATTACTGAAAAATAGCTAAATACCTTTTTTACTCTTTAAATTTGAATAAAATATTCTGATTTGTATAAATCTTAAAATATAATGTGAGGCAATATCTTTATAAAAAAAAAGAAAAAGTGTATATCTCGAAAGCAAAAAATGAAAAAAGTTATAAATGGAAATTATACCATATGATTATGATATCCAAATGTGTCAATTTATTTTTAAATTGCTCAACAATATCTTAATTTAAGCAGCTTCATAATTTGAATGAAAGGAAAACTTATTGGGATGTTGAAATAAGACCAGGAGTTGAGAAATATATACTTTAAATGAAGGATTTGTATATCTAAATATTTCTAAATCTATTCAATTATATTAAACTTTTAATTTTGGTTTACTAAGTCTATTTTCAGCTTATCTTATCTTGAATTTAAGGTCATTAAACTTTATATGAGCTCAACATTAAAAGTTCATTTACCTGATTCTTAAACAGTAATTGGAAACGCTTTTATACGATAAAAATAAAATTAACTCAATAAATCCTTTTTAAGATTAGAAATTAATTAACTAATACCACACAATTTTATTAATTATAAATGTTATAATATACAACTGAACTTACCAAGAAAAATGTAAGAAAACTTTGTTTCTGTCTGCGTAAATCCAATTTTCTACAATAACTTACTCTCAACAATGCCTGATGTATTAAAGAGTTAATCTTATTAACAGTATGTTTAATACAAATGTCTCTTGAGGCAATAATTAAGATACCTAAAGGTGATTTCAGAACACAGACAGATTTAATTCGCTTCAAATAATCTGGTGGCTCTTGCTTTCGAGTAAGAGTCTGTTATTTACTCATAATTTGGGATCTTTATACGGATTATGTTATAGCAGACATAACTGTTGGTATATTTAAAATTAAATAACATACATAGATTTTATTTTAATTTAGAGCAATTTAAAGTTTATTTGATTCACATATAGTTAAACATTTAGAATAATGTATATATATATATTGTATATCGCCTATATTACACATATAACGGCTTCACTTTCAGATTCATGAGAAGAATTAATTTTTATTTACAATTAGTACGTATAAACATATATATATATGCATATATATATATAGACAAATAATGAACTTTTGATTATAATACAAAGAAATAAAGCTAAAAAATAAAGTGCGATCATAAGTGTACGATTAAATTACAAGTATAGTTTACTCCAAAGATCGGAGATTTTTCAGAGTTTTCGAGTCTACGCCGAGTCGAATTACCCGGACTGCGGCAGACCTTAATTATCCCACTGCATGATACGCGTCACTGGAGGAATCTCCAGTCTATTTAATCACTTCAAAAGAAAAAAAACCAACACTTTTGGTCGATTCATTGCACAAATATCTCCCTCTTCACTAAAAAAAATCTTTTAAGATATTCCCGTCTAGAGGTGATCAGCCTATCATTGAAGTAGACATTTCTGAGCTCGTGGTCTATCACCCATCACGATGGAACAACTCATGGTATCGTCACAGAAACGTTCGTTAATCTAAATTGAAAACAGTTCGTGAGTCTCATTATGCATGATACCGAATAACAGCTATCAGGTTTGAGTGGAATGTTGTTCTCATTTGTGCAATACACTAATTGCGTGTAATATAACAACCCACAATAAAACTCGTTTGCTGCCCATTTTGAGTGAGTTGTTTATTATATATTTGTCAAATAATATAGAGTCCTCTCTCCTGGGAATGAAATGATAAAGTTTTTCTCGCGAGGAAAAATTGCTACAATATATATATATATATATATATACACACACTCAAGAGCCAAAATATTATGTCCACCCCTACATTTTGCAATGAACTCGCCTGGATGACGTGGAAGGCACGTGATCAGGTGGAAGTGGTATTTAACTGCTGCTGTAGAGTCTGAAGTATCATTCTTTCACTTACTTCTATGTGCGATGGGAAAGTCTGCGGATCTAAGCGACTTTAATAGAGGGCAGATTGTAATATCGCAAAGGATCTGAACAAGTATTTCCGAAACTGCACGACTGGTGGGTAGTTCGCGATCTACAGTTGTTAGTACTTATGCAAAGGGGATGAAGGACTGTGAAACCAGCAGTAGACGGCATGGTGTTGGACGTCCACACGCTATCAAAGAAAAAGGTCGTCGGAGACTGTCTCGCATGGTGAAGCAAATCCGGAGCCAGTCAGTGGCTCAGTTGACACTGTTGGATATGGGGTTACGCCGCAAACGTCCCCACTCGTGTGCCTTTGCTGACCAAGCGTCATCGCCAACTGCGCCTTTGCTGGTCCCGGGAACATCGTGACTGGTCCATGGATCAGTGGGAGAGAGTTGCCTGGTCAGATGAATCACGATTTGTCATTCATCACGCCAATGGCCGTGTCAGGATACGCCGTCTTCCAGTCGAACAGTTGCTCCCTCAATGTACAGTAGGTCATACACAGGCCGGTGGTGGCGGTATTATGCTTTGGGAGACGTTCTCTTGGGCGTCTCTGGGACCCGTGGTTGTGGTAGTGCAGACCATGAATGCTACAGGGTACCTGAACATCATTGCGGACCAGTTGTGCCCTTACATGGCCTGTGTTTTTCCAGCTGGAAATGGAATGTTCCAACAGGACAACGCCCCTTGTCACAAGGCTAAAATTGTGTTGGAGTGGTTCCAGGAAGATGATGCTAAATTCCAGTTAATGTCCTGGCCGCCTAACTCAGCGGATCTCCATCCGATAGAACACATTCGGGATGTCCTGGGACGGCAGCTCAGAGTTCAAAGACCACCAATTCGCAATATCTCGGATTTGCGTGACCGTTGCTTAAACATCCGGTACAATCTGTTTCCGGCCATCTACCAAGGACTTGGCATCCATGCCAAGGCGGGTTGAAGCTGTTGAAGCTGTGTTGCGCGCCAAAGGTGGGCCAACTCGTTATTGACAGGTCATAATGTTTTGACTCTTGAGTGTATATTCATAACCATCAGAAGAAAGTTACCTGATTAAAGAAAATTCCTCTAATTAATTGAAATCTGGATAATTTCTGGGTCATTTATCAACAGCAAATAAAAAAATAATAAATTAATAATTCATTTTTTAGTAAAAAAAAACTCTTTAAATGTAACAAAACTTACAAAAAATATAGCAAATTTGATTCAAAGTAAATTCAATGTCCTGTAGTTATTTCCTCCCACATAGTCTGAGAAATTAAAGGCTTATCCACATATTAAATGTATATTCCAATACAATGTCATCTGAGGCAATAATTAAGATACCTGGAGAAGGATTTCAGAGAACAAGCAGATTTATTTCGCATCAAATAATCTGGTAGTTCATGTCGGTTACTGTGGACTAAGAGTCTTTTATTTGCTCGTCATTTAGAACCCTAAAATGGATTATAATCAAGCAGACATAATTGCTGGAATATTTATCTAAGAGATGCTAAGCGAATTTGCTTTACGTGCTTATTGGGATTCTAGTGTCTTAATAAAGCCTGTCAGTTCTAGTTTCATAATTGAAACAACCTATTTTGCGAGATTTATAAAGATTTCTCAAATTGTAAGTGATATGGGGCAGTTGTAGAAATCCTGTACTTGTGTCTGGTAGTGTTGTAAACAATGTCTTTCATCACATAAACATTTTACATTTAATGATACTTAAATCCAGCCGTATAGCTGTTTGCCCATATCGCTATTAGAATTTATCAGATAATATACTTTGTCCTCAGTTTGTGAATGACATTGTCAAATTGCATAAAACATCTTTCACTTACAGTCTATCATCTTTCCAAGCAAGAAATAATGCTGACTAACAAACATCTAGAAATAATGTTGACTAGCAAACAACTAGAAATAATGCTGACTAGCAAACATCTAGAAATAATACTGTAACTAATACTTATGAATACTTACTAATACTTATGAATACTTACTAATACTTATGAATACTTACTAATACTTATGAATACTACTTACTCATGAATACTTACTAATACTCATGAATACTACTTAGTTATTTGCTGATGAATACTTACTAATACTTATGAATACTACTTACTTAAGAATACTTACTAATACTTTTTCATGACTGTTGAGCGTTTGGAGTGGGCTGACAACCCATAAAAAGAAAAAAAAAACATCTTTTGACTCAAAATCTGCAAGTAGGCTTTGGCCCCCACAGAGCTCTTGAGCCAATGACAATAAACACTTATGAAACATCATTGTTGCAAACTAGAAACTCATCTAGCAAACATCTAGAAATAATATTGATAAGCAACCTGTATAGAGGTTCGCCTATATCGCTGTTAGAATTGATACATACTATACACTCTATGCACTCCATATTGGAAAAATAATAACTCTCCACATTAAATTCAAGAATTATATATTTTTTAATGTCTCCGATTGGTGTATTTTAATCACAGAAAATAAACCTATAGTTTTTTTTATTTGTTCTTCAATTGTAAAAAAATTGTATTTAAACAAACTAATCGAAACAACATCTTTTGAAATATTTATGGTGTTTCCTCAGCTTGTAAATAGTGCCGAACAGTTTAAGAAATCATCTTCCATTTATATTCTATCATTGTTGCAAAATATAAATAACACTAATCTAGCAAACATCTAGAAATAATATTGATAAGCAACCTGTATAGATGTTTGCATATATCACTGTTATAATTGATCACACTCCATACTATACACACTATGCACTCCATATTGTAAAAATAATAACTCTCCATATTGAATTCAAATATTATAGTTTTGGTATGTCTTGGATTGGTGTATTTTCATAACAGAAAATAAGCCTATAGTTTTTAATTTGTTCATCATGTGTGAAACAATGTTATTTAAACAATCTAATCGAAAGATTATATTTTGCAACATTTATAATGTTTCCCCAATTTGTAAATGGAGTCGCGCCATTGTAGAAATCATCATCTAATTACCGTCTGGAATTATTATAAACAATGTTCTTTCGTCATATAATTAATATATTGATATCTAGAAACTAATCTGTGTGATATAATTAACTTAATAATAACTGTCAGTTTGATGGGTTTTCCTATAAATACTAAAAATTAAAGATTAAAATACTTTGCAACTTTTTAATATATAATTAAATTATTTAAGGGTTAAAAATAATAAACTAACAATACATCATACCTGGTTTATTTGATATATATAATAAATCACGTGACCTTATATCATGATATTGTTTTCCAGGAATTGATAAGAACAATATATCATTCCTGTTTATTTATTATATCTAATAAATCAAGAGATCATATATTACATAGCCTTTTATTATATTGTTTTTCAGGAATTGATAAAAAGCTGAAATAGGCGATTACAAAACCAAAAATAAATACATTAAACCAAATACAAAGTACATTAAAATAGGACATGCAAATTAATGAAATTTGTATCCTTAAATAATATGATAAAGATAAAGATAAAGATAAAGATAATAATATATAAAAGATAATCTTATTGCCTGTAAGTTTAAATAAGATTAATTTAATTATTTAATAGGATAACTTTCGAAGCGTCTACGATTTCGACAAATACAAAATGCGAAATATCCAATCCAATAGGAAATTCTGGCATATCCAGTTTATTTTTTTCCTCGACATATTTTATGTAAAGAAATGCGTAGATGTGTCTTAGGCGAATAGAAATGGGTTACAGCCAGGATCTATTATAAAATCATTAAATTTGGGTACGTCTCAAATACAGTGGAATATATAGTGGGCACTCTCCATAGACAATATAGTGGGCACTTTCCTGACGGCCATAGACCATTTCTAAGAAGCCTTAGATTTGCGTGTACTGCTAATGTACTCAACGAGATTGTTGGTTTACGAAAACCATAATCACTATCATCCATATTTTGTGTATTCACTGAATGTGTGTGGGAAGTTAATTCTTTGGATATCCGTACTGAACATTTCATTGTGTTAAGATGCACTATTTCAGCTCAATTATTTGTTGTCATTTCTCATCCCACTTAGCAGAAATATAGACCAAGCCCACGACTCACTATGGTCTCATAGGTTGAAGGGGAAGTGGGCAGCTTCTGTTGTGATGGAGCATCCGTTGGTAGAAGTCTGACTTGGCTCCGCGAAGATGTCTTTTTTTGCGATGTAGGATTACTTAATTATTTAGGTAATATATTCCTTTATCCAATTATTCATTCTTAAGTAAATGAATTTTTTGACTCTTACAAGACAATAAGGCTAGTTCACTCGTTGTTGGAGACTGGATTTGAACCCGATTGAGCATATTTGTGGTGTCAACGAGACCTATAGATGCATTTAGCCCGTTCTTAGCGAGTTATCTTCAAATGGCAACGAATTGCTTTTTCACGGCAGGAGGTTTCATTGCCGACTGCATTAATGAACACCATGGTTTTGCTATAATGTAGAACACCTCTTTATTGCCTACAAAGTAGTTAGAGATGTGAATCCCTCTTTTATTAAACAAGATCACGCATTTAACTAAATTACTGTGCTATTTGGTATGTTTCCATTTTTTTCATTTTTTGGACAGTAAATAAGCCTATTGGGGTTTTATGTGCATGTGTAGTACTATTTGATTAATGTTTTTGCGATTTCTGTAAATATCTGTGAAGGAATTTATTAAAATTTTCCGTAGTATTTATAAATCCATGTATTTAGCTAAGAAGAGTAAGTATGTTTGTTAAAATCATTAAATATTATATTAGTAGTTTAGAATCTTGGTTTCGAAGTCCAATGTTCATTTAAATAACTATAATGTATAAGTTTATTAAGCCCGATTTCAGTGGTAAAATACCCGGTTGGGGAGCATTAGGGCTGAGCATTGTTGCAGACACTGTTTCAGAACGAGCAGACTCAATACCGTTTGTGATGTTCAGCATCTTACAACGCTAGTCAGACTAATTGGTGGAAGTTTTCAGGTTTTTCTCTCCTACCATACGCAAAAACAGCGTAATTCACCTCTACTGGGCCTCCTTGAAGGCACTGCCCTCCTTCTTCAGCACCTTGGAGCCATGTCAGACTTCTAAATACGGTTACTTTATCACAAGTGCTGTCCCTTACCTCCATCCCTAAGTTGACTGCTCATGTTGTGTCCATCCTTCACTGCAAGACACTTAATATTAGTCGCAATTACAACACAACTAATTTTATTATTCTCGATAAATATAGCAAAAAGGCATGCATGACATTTATAGTCTAAACTTAATCAGTGTGTCTACAACAATGAGAAAATGTTGCTGCTAGATCACGTGGCTTCATCTTCTAAATTACGTTACGTTAGCAAAATATAATTTACGGTATTTGTCAACCACGCTATCTGAGCATTCTCTAAATTACTTTTATAATTTAAAACGTAATTATGTTTATAACTTATAGTAAGTTATAAATAAAATGAATGTCATATACTAAATTAAGATAATGTATTCATAACTATAAAAGAAAGCAGTCGTTAATATTAATGCTTTTAGTTCAACACAAGATTTATTATTTTCTCAAAAATATTAAATTGTATAAGATATAATAAATTTTAAAAAGAAAGTATTTTAAAGATTGCTATTTTATTACAGATAGCTTGATATTAGATTATGTTGTTATTTAAACCTATAAATTAGAAGACGATACTTAAAACAATAATTCTAAGATAAATGTAAATTATATAACTATTTTGGTATACTCATATTTCTTAAACTTGAATTTATCCAACTTTGGTCCTTGGTATCTAACATAGGAAAGAATAATTAAAAATATTTATTGTAAGAGTTAAAATAATCTTAATTCATATAAAATTAAAGCCTAGTAAGGAATATTTCCCTAGTATTTCTTCCATAATATATCCTTTTTCTAGGAGTCCTAGTATATCCTTAGTTTTTTAAAAGTGAGATGTTTTCTATAAAAATTAATAGTGTAACAACTCAAAAAGCCTCATTAGTTAGAAAGGGTTTATATTAAATTTGTTTTTCGTATGAAAAAAATATAAGAAATATATATGTATATATATATATATATATATTATGACATCACACGAAATTTCAATTTCGAAATGAAATATGAAATATCTTCAAATAAACACTCAGAAAGATTAAGATTTGTGAAAGTAATATGAATTACAATGTAAGTTATGAGTACAATTTTTTGTTATGTAATGTAAATAATTAAAAATTTCATTTGAACATTCATTGAAGTCTTGTTGTCAAGTATTTGCCACCTGCATTAGGAAAAAATATATATATAATGTTATTCAAATAAAGATAATTTCGAATTGTTTTTTGAAATGATAATTTTAGTCTTGCAAATATACTCTTAAAAATTTTTTTAAGAAGTTACATGGAATTATGATAAAATTGAACTTTACACAGTTTATTAAGTATTTTGCTAAAAAGTAATACTATTAAAGTAATACTCACACAAAGTGCTATTAAAGTAATACTCACACAAAATTAATTTAGACATTAATGAAATATTTAACAAAATTTAATACTCATACAAAGTTTAATGTATCAATCAGAAAATATCTATACTCATAATCTAAAACATTATTTCAATGTTTGTCAATTGTAACACTAATTAATTACTTATATTGTAAAATAATAGTGACAAAAATTAAAACAACGTTCAAATTATTTTCAAATAATACCAAGCCTGGTTTTCGTATATATGTATAGACTCTTGTAATAAAGTACCTTAACTCTGAATCTGCAGATATATTGGCAACTTCAATATGTTATTACTAATAGAGTGCATGAACATTATCTCTAGCGGAAAGAAAGAGAAAATCTTTCCTGAGGCCATAGAAATAAAATAAGCTACATATACAATGTTGTTAAGTTTCATGTATCAACATATTATGCTATGAAGAATATGTTGCTGAACTAGTTAAATGGCCATTAAGTACTGCAATAACTATTACTTATTTTTTTTTAGATAAAGAATAATAAATAATTCATTTATTTCCTATCATGTTAAATATATTTAATCAACTAAAATTCAATCATTATTATTTAAATGATTATTGTCTCTAAATAAAAGTAAACTTGAGATATAAATCTATGTAATAAATTTTATTATTTTTTTTGATGATTTTTTGTAATTATACAAGAATGTACATAAATTTTATTGCAACGTTGTTTATCCTGTACTCATATTTTCTTAAAAATTTTATTCTATTAATAATTCTTTATTTCAGATCAGTTTTTTTAAAAAAATGGTTTAGTTAATTTCAGTTTTTTTGTTGTAGATTAAAGATTGTTAACGATATTTGAACGTAACACTTATGTGATAATAAAATTTAATTTTGTATGCAGCATTAAGTGGCATTTTGAATGGAAACCTAATTAGTTTCCCCTTCACCAGTTTAATTTTCACAAAACATGTAATGTTTTTTAAATGACAAAACATGTCAATAACAATATTCTTTTACCAATTTCATCAATGGCTTCTAAATTAAAATGACACTTTTAATATAAATTACCATTTATTAACGGTAGCAATAAGAATTGGTAAATTCCATTTCGGTTTCACAGATTATAATACAGATTAATATGGTCATCCAAAAATGGTACATGTCCACATGGCATAGAAGCATAAATCTGTCTTTTCATAGCGTGGTATGGTAATGAGTATATGAATTATGACAGACTACTGTTGAGCACCTTTGCAAATTGAATCTGGTCTCATCAACAAAGAGAGGAGATCTCAATTGGACATGTGTGCATGCCCAATTAAGCTATTAATTTCGAAGGAATGGTTAAAAAATATACGCAATTCTGGACTTCCGGAATACAATCCTATTTGGTGAAGGTTTTAGCACTTACTTAATCGGTATAAAGGCCTACCAGTAGCTACTAAAAGAAAATATCTGAGTGTCAGTGCCAGTAGGCTGACGCCCTTGGCCCATCATGGGACTGTTCCGCAAATGATGACGATGATATATTATATCTACTGTCTAACATAACCAACTGATATAGATACTATATCAAATCAATCATGAAATATATAGTGTTTAAAAATTTCAGCTCTTTATTAAATTTTTAATCATTTTTTTCAACAATTGCAAGCTAATAGTTTAAATTTTTTGAATTTAAAACATTATGAATATTTTAAAATTCACAAATTAAATTCAAATGTTTTAAATTAAACATTGAAAAATTTAAATATTCTTCAAACCCTTCAATTTATCTCTCATTATTAGATTAATTATATTCCTCACACTCCTTTTAAGATGGCAATACATTGTACGGAGAAAGACATTGTTTGCAACGATACCAGACGTTAAACGCAAGATAACGGGAAATGCCCGAGGACACTTACAAATTAGGGGAAACCTTATAAATGTTGCAAAATATGTTGCGTCGGTTAGCAAACTAGAACTGATGGCATTCATTAAGACGGTGGCGTCATTTTAAGTACATAAAGCAAACTCGAATCCCAGATAAATATTCCAGCAATTATGCCTGCTGGATCATAATCCCTTCAAGGGTTCCAAATGACGAGCAAATAAAAGACTCTAGTCCAAAGACACGGACCGCAGGATTATATGAAGTGAAACAAATCTGTCTGTTCTCCGAAATCATTGTCTGGCTGTCTTAATTATGGCCTCAGAAGACATCGTATTAGAATACGCATTTAATACGGCAAATCCTTTAAGGCACCAGACTTTGTTTGGAAAGTAATTATTGCGGAAATTGCATTTATGGAAACTGAAATTTAATTTTTTAATATATATATCTATATTTTGGGTAAAAAAAAAATATTTAAATAATTAATTAGTATAAAGGTAAGAAATCAAATAATAGTTATTCAGATTTTAATAATTAAGTTATTTTCTTCCCCTGAATCAACTTGAACTGAATCGTTTTTATCACTGAACCACTAAATCATTTATGTGAATCACTGAATCATTTTGTATTCGATTTTTATAAAATTTATTACAGAAAAAATTTAAAATATTTTATTACAGGCCATTTTCAATGTTCTGTGTTAATTTGTATATATGCTATTATTTATAATAGTTATACATAATAGCATATATACAAATTAACACAGAACATTGAAAATGGCCTGGTAACCAACTGGGTAGGGCTCTATTAGTAGTAAACTAGCTCTAGTAAATTAGTGTAACTCTAGTAAACTAGTGTAAATACCCTGTAAAAAACTTCCTTTGTCTAGAAATTTGCCAGTGGGCAGACATCCTTGGCTGTTGTGCCGATTATAATGATGATGATGATGATTATTTATATTGTTTAACAAAATTACCGATTGTTAATGATTCTGTATCAAATTAATCGTAAATTATATAATGTTTAAAATTTCAAATCATTATTAAATTATATATTTCCTTATTAACTTTAATTTTTGAATTTAAAATATTTATGGAATAATCTTCAAACCCTTTAATTTATCTCTCATTATTAGATTAATCATATTCCATGCATTCCTTTCCAGATGGCCGTACATTATATGGAGAAAGACATTGTTTATAACAATACCAGACGGTAAACGGAAGATATCTGGAAATGCCCGAGGACACTTACAAACTGAGGAAAACTTTATAAATGTTGCAAAATATGTTGCATCGGCTAGCAATCTAGAACTGACGACATTCATTAAGACGGTGGCGTCATTTTAAGTACATAAAGCAAAATCGAATCGCGTCTCGCAGATAAATATTCCAGCAATTATGTCCGTTGGATCATAATCCCTTCAAAGGTTCCAAATGACGAGCAAATAAAAGACTCTTTAGTCCAAAGACACCGACCGCAGAATTATAGGAAGTGAAACAAACCTTTCTGTTCTCCGAAATCATTGTCTAGCTGTCTTAATTGTGGCCTCAGAAGACACCGTATTGGAATATGCGTTTAATTGTGTAAATCCTTTAATGCTTCAGACTTTGTTTGGAAAGTAATTATTGCAGAAAATTGCATTTATGGAAACTGAAATTGAATCTGTAAAAATATTTATTGGGTAAAAATGAAATATAAATATAATTTATTGCTCTACTGTTCAGAAATTACGTAATAGTTATGAAGGTTTTAATAATTAGGTCACTTTCTTGCACTGAATCAACTTGAACTGAATCGTTTTTATCACTGAACCACTGAACCATTGAATCATTAACACTAAATAGTTTTTTATTTGATTTTAATAGAATTTTTTACAGAAAATAGCATTTATAAATTATAGTATGCATACAAATTAACCCAGAACATTTAAGGCGGACCTGATGGCTCACTGGTCAGCACATTTGTCTTTGATATATCAGGCTTTAACTTTGAATCCTGACGGTGGCATGGACGTGTGTGAGTGGTTCGGTATCCACTTTAAACTATTGGTCGATGTCTGTTTAGCCTTCATGACCACAAGATGACCATAGAGCTATAAACTAAATCATAGAACATTTAAAACAAAAAAACACAATTTGGATAAATTAATAGCTACATGTACAGTGGGCTTGAATGTCCAAGAGTCTAGCGCTCAGGCAATCGATACCACAAGCTTCTGGTTCGATTCCTGTAGGTGAAATGGATGTTATAGTTGTTCGGAATCCCCTTTAAACTGTAGGTACCGGTCAAACATGAGCGAAGGGCTAACAATCCTACCCAGTAAAAAAGGAAGCATCCCCTGTCTAGAAATTTTCCAGTGGGCAGACATGCGTGGTTGTTGTGCCGATGATGATGGTGATATTCTAAATCAATTGTCTAACGTAATTACCGGTTGATAATAGTACTGTATCAAATCAATCGTAAAATATAAAGTGTTTAAAACTTTCAATTCTTTATTAAATTATTAATAATTTTTTTTAAATTACTCGAATTTAAATATTCTTCTAACTCTTCAATTTAACTCTCATTATTAGATTAATTACATTCCAGACATTCCTTTCAAGATGTCCACACATTATATGGAGAAAGACATTGTTTGGAACAATACCAGACGGTAAATGCAAGATATCTGGAAATGCCCGAGGACACTTACAAACTGAGGAAAACTTTATAAATGTTGCAAAATATGTTGCGTCGTTTAGCGAACTAGAGCTGACGGCGTTAATTAAGACGGTGGCGTCATTTTAAGTACATAAAGCAAAATCGAATCGCGTCTCGCAGATAAATATTCCTGCAATTATGCCCGTTGGATCATAATCCCTTCAAGGCTTCCAAATGACGAGCAAATAAAAGACTCTTTAGTCCAAAGACACGGACGCAGGATTATAGCAAGTGAAACAAATGTGTCTGTTGTCTGCAATCATTGCCTGGCTGTCTTAATTGTGGCTTCAGAAGACATCGTATTGGAAATACACATTTAATAGGGTAAATCCTTTAATGCATAAAGACTTTGTTTGGAAGTAATTATTGCTGAAAATTGCACTTATGGAAACTGAAATTGAATTTATAAATTTGTTTTTGCGTAAAAAAGGAAATATTAATATCATTTGTTAATGTACTGCTGAGAAATTACACAATAGTTATGAAGAATTAATAATTAGATCATTTTCTTGCACTGAATCAACTTTCTGTCTTAATAATAGAGTTTATTGCAGAAAATAGCATTTATAAATTACAGCATATAAACAAAGGAGCACAGAACACTTACGGTGGGCTGGCGGCCTTTGGCCTTTGGTATCCCTGGCTTTGAATCCTGGCGGTGGCATGGATGTTTGTTAGGGGTTTGGAATCCACTTTAAACTGTAGATCACGGCATGTTTAGCCCTCGTATGCACAAGATGACCATAGAGCGACGAACCAAACCACATAACATTTAATACAAAAACTACGATTTGGATAAATTATTAGCTACATGTGATTATTGGTCTGAATGGCCAAGTATCTGGTGTTCAGTGCCACAGGCTCGCGTTCGAATCCCGGAGGTGCTATGGATATTTGTCGTGGTTCGGAATCCACTTTAAACTGTAGGTTCCGGCATAATGTGACTGTAAGATTGACAGTCCTACCCCGTTTCCTTTCAATGGGCAAACTTCTTTGACCCACCATAGAACTGTTGTGCACGTAATAATGATGATGATAGATTATTTTTAATGTCTAACTTAATTATCGTTCCATAATGATACTGTATCGAATCAATTGAAAATGATATAATTTTTCAAATCTTTATTAATTTATTAATTATTTCTTTATTATTAATTTTATTTTGTTGAATTTAAAACATTTATATAATATTTTTCAAATCCATTAATTTAACACTTCTTATTAGATTATTTATATTCCTCACTCTACTTTCAAGATAGCCATGCATTATGTGGAGACAGACATTGATTGCAACAATACCAGATGGGTAAATGCAAGATATCTGGAAATGCCCGAGGACACATCCAAACTGAGGGAAACTTTATAAATGTTGCAAAATATGTTGCGTCGTTTAGCGAACTAGAATTGACGGCGTTAATTAAGACGGTGGCGTCATTTTAAGTACATGAAGCAAAACCGAATCGCGTCTCCCAGATAAATATTCCAGCAATTATGCCCGTTGGATCATAATCCCTTCAAGGGTTCCAAATGACGAGCAAATAAAAGACTATTTAGTCCAAAGACACGGACCGCAGGATTATAGGAAGTGAAACAAATATGTTTGTTCTCCGAAATTTTTGTCTGACTGTTTTAATTGTGGCCTCAGAAGATATCGTATTGGAATACACATTTAATAGGGTAAAGACTTTAATGCATCAGACTTTGTTGGAAAGTAATTATTGCGGAAAATTTTATTTATGGATACTGAAATTGAACTTGTAAAAATATTTTTTATGTATATGTAATTTTATTTTATATTATTAATATTAATTAATATTATATATAATGTGTATGTAATATTAATATAAGTTAGTACTCTACATTTGAGAAATTACATAATAGTTATGAAGATTTTAAAAATTAAGTCTTTTTCTTTTTGCAATGAATAAACTTTCAGTCATTTTTTATTTGTTTTTAATGGAATGTATTGCAGAAAATAGCATCAATAACAGCATATACACAAATTAACACAAAAGACTTAAGGCGGCCTGGTGACCAACTGGCTAGACCTCTGGCATTTGGTATCCAAGCCTTCATGTTCAAATCCTGGCGGTGATATGGATTTTTGGGAGTGGTTCGGAATCCCCTTTAAACTATAGGCTGAGTCTGTTTAGACATCGTGTACGTAGGATGACCATTGAGCGACCAACTAAACGAAACATTTAAAACAAAAATCACGATTTGGATCAATTATTAGCTACAAGTAATTATAGTACAGAATGTACAAGTATCCAGCTCTAAGGCATTCGGTGCCACAGCCTTCGAATTCGAGTCCCGAAGGTGCCGTGGATGTTTGTACTGGTACTGAATCCACTTTATACTGTAGGTCCCGGCATGATATGAGCGTAAGGCGGACAACAATACCCCGTAGAAAGAAAACATCTCCGGTCTAGAAATTTGCCAGTAGGCAGACATCTTTGGACCACAATAGAGCTATTGTGCCGATAATAATGATGATGATATATTATATCTACTGTCTAATATAAATACCGATTGATAATAATACTGTATCAAATCAATCGTAAAATATAAAGTGTTAAAGATAAAGTTAAATTAACATTTAAAACATGTGAATTATACATTAAAAAAATATTTTGAATGTTTTAAATCCACAAATTAAATTCAAATGTTTTATATTAAACATTAAAAAATTTTAATATTATTCTAACACTTCAATTTAATTATCATTATTAGATTAATTACATTCTACACACCCCATTCAAGATGGCCATACATTAGAGGAGAAAGACATTGTTTGCAATAATAACCGACGGTAAACTCGTGACATCAGGAAATGCCTGAGGGCACTTACAAACTGAGGGAAACTTTATAAATGTTGCAAAATATGTTGCGTCAGCTTGCAAAATAGAACTGACGCCATTAATTAAGACGGTGGCGTCATTTTAAGTACATAAAGCAAAATCGAATCGCGTCTCGCAGATAAATATTCCAGCAATTATGCCCGTTGGATCATAATCCCTTCAAGGGTTCCAAATGACGAGCAAATAAAAGACTCTTTAGTCCAAAGACACGGACCGCAGGATTATGTGAAGTGAAACAAATCTGTCTGTTCTGCGAAATCATTGTCTATCTGTTTTAATTATGGCCTCAGAAGACATCGTATTGGAATACACATTTAATAGGGTAATGCCTTTAATTCATCAGACTTTGTTGTAACGTCATTATTGCATTTAGGTTAATTGAAATTGAATTTGTAAAAATATATTTTGGAGGAAATTAATATAATTTATTAATATAGAGTTGAGAAATTAGGTAATAGTTAAGAAGATTTTAGTAATTAAGTCATTTTTTGCACTGAATTAACTTTCGGTTCTTTTATTTGTTTTTAATATAATTTATTGCAAGAAAAAGCATTTATAAATTATAATGCATACAAATTAACCCAGAACATTTAAGGCGGCCTGATGGCCAACTGACTCAGCACTTTGTTTTGATATATCAGGCTTTAGGTTTGAATCTTGGCGGTCATATGGTTGTTTGTGAGTGGTTCGGAAACAATTTTAAACTGTATGTTTCGGTCTGTTTAGTCCCCGTGTGTACAGGATGACCGCAGAGCGACCAACCATACCACAGAACACTTAAAAAAACCCGATTTGAATCAATTATTAGCTGCATGTGATTATGAGTCTGAATGGTCAAGTGTTTAACGCTCAGCGTTCGGCTCCATAGGCTTCGGATTCGAGTCCCGGCTGTGTCATAGATGTTTGCAGTGGTTCGGAATTCACATTTGTAGGTCCTGTTCTAATATGAGCGTAGGCCTGACAACCCTACCCCGTAAAAAAGGAAACTTCCTGTCTCGAAATTTGCGAGTAGGCAGAAGTCTTTGGGACACCATGGGGCTGTTTCCGTGCCGATGATGATGATGAAATATTATATCTATTGTCTAACGTAATAACCGATTGATAAATATACTGCATCAAGTCAACCGTAAAATATAGAGTGAAAATTTAAAACTTTCAATTCTTTATTATTTGAATTATTAATTTTTGAATTTTTTATGAAATTACTTCGAATTTAAATATTCTTTTTAATATTCTTCAATTTAACTCTCATTATTAGATTAATTACATTCCAGACATTCCTTTCAAGATGTCCACACATTATATGGAGAAAGACATTGTTTGGAACAATACCAGACGGTAAATGCAAGATATCCGGAAATGCCCGAGGACAATTACAAACTGAGGGAAACTTTATAAATGTTGCAAAATATGTTGCATCGGCTAGCAAACTAGATCTGACGACATTAATTAAGACGGTGGCGTCATTTCAAGAACTTAAAGCAAAATCGAATCGCGTCTCGCAGATAAATATTCCAGCAATTATGTCCGTTGGATCATAATACCTTCAAGGGTTCCAAATGACGAGCAAATAAAAGACTATTTAGTCCAAAGACACGGACCGCAGGATTATAGGAAGTGAAACAAATATGTTTGTTCTCCGAAATTTTTGTCTGACTGTTTTAATTGTGGCCTCAGAAGATATCGTATTGGAATACACATTTAATAGGGTAAAGACTTTAATGCATCAGACTTTGTTGGAAAGTAATTATTGCGGAAAATTTTATTTATGGATACTGAAATTGAACTTGTAAAAATATTTTTTATGTATATGTAATTTTATTTTATATTATTAATATTAATTAATATTATATATAATGTGTATGTAATATTAATATAAGTTAGTACTCTACATTTGAGAAATTACATAATAGTTATGAAGATTTTAAAAATTAAGTCTTTTTCTTTTTGCAATGAATAAACTTTCAGTCATTTTTTATTTGATTTTAATGGAATGTATTGCAGAAAATAGCATCAATAACAGCATATACACAAATTAACACAAAAGACTTAAGGCGGCCTGGTGGCCAACTGGCTAGACCTCTGGCATTTGGTATCCAAGCCTTCATGTTCAAATCCTGGCGGTGATATGGATTTTTGGGAGTGGTTCGGAATCCCCTTTAAACTATAGGCTGAGTCTGTTTAGACATCGTGTACGTAGGATGACCATTGAGCGACCAACTAAACGAAACATTTAAAACAAAAATCACGATTTGGATCAATTATTAGCTACAAGTAATTATAGTACAGAATGTACAAGTATCCAGCTCTAAGGCATTCGGTGCCACAGCCTTCGAATTCGAGTCCCGAAGGTGCCGTGGATGTTTGTACTGGTACTGAATCCACTTTATACTGTAGGTCCCGGCATGATATGAGCGTAAGGCGGACAACAATACCCCGTAGAAAGAAAACATCTCCGGTCTAGAAATTTGCCAGTAGGCAGACATCTTTGGACCACAATAGAGCTATTGTGCCGATAATAATGATGATGATATATTATATCTACTGTCTAATATAAATACCGATTGATAATAATACTGTATCAAATCAATCGTAAAATATAAAGTGTTAAAGATAAAGTTAAATTAACATTTAAAACATGTGAATTATACATTAAAAAAATATTTTGAATGTTTTAAATCCACAAATTAAATTCAAATGTTTTATATTAAACATTAAAAAATTTTAATATTATTCTAACACTTCAATTTAATTATCATTATTAGATTAATTACATTCTACACACCCCATTCAAGATGGCCATACATTAGAGGAGAAAGACATTGTTTGCAATAATAACCGACGGTAAACTCGTGACATCAGGAAATGCCTGAGGGCACTTACAAACTGAGGGAAACTTTATAAATGTTGCAAAATATGTTGCGTCAGCTTGCAAAATAGAACTGACGCCATTAATTAAGACGGTGGCGTCATTTTAAGTATATAAAGCAAAATCGAATCGCGTCTCGCAGATAAATATTCCAGCAATTATGCCCGTTGGATCATAATCCCTTCAAGGGTTCCAAATGACGAGCAAATAAAAGACTCTTTAGTCCAATGACACGGACCGCGGGATTATATGAAGTGAAACAAATCTGTCTGTTCTCCGAAATCATTGTCTGGCTGTCTTAATTATGGCCTCAGAAGACATCGTATTGGAATACGCATTTAATAGGATAAAGCCTTTAATGCATCAGAAATTTGTTTGGAAGTAATTATTGCAGAAAATTGCATTTATGGAAACTGGGGGTAAAAAGGAAATATTAATGTAATTTACTAATCTACAGTTGAGTAATTACGCAATAGTTTTGGAGAGTTTAATAATCTTCTAGGGTTGAATCAACTTTCTGTCATTTTCTATTTGATTTTATTAAATTTTATTAGCATAACTATTGCAGAAAATACCATAAACAAATAAAAGTACATACCCAAATGAACAAATAGCATTTAAACCAAAAAACACGACCTGGATCTATTTTTAGTTACTACTGTGCCCAAAAATTAAGACCAATTTTACAATTTAAATTTCGCGGCCATATGGAATTTCAATTTTTTTTCTTCCATTTTATATTGTTGGCACTGTCCTTGACATCTTTGTGAAATTTGATGTCAAAATATTCATTATTGTTTGAGTTACTCTTGACTTTTTGAGGCGCTAAAAGTGATTTCGGTGATTTTTGAAATGTCGGTATTAATTGAGCAAAGTACTTGCATTAAGTTTCGTTTGTGGAATGAATATTCGTGTTCGGAAACGTATAGAATGATGCAGAAGGCATGTGGTGAGCAGTCCTATATCGGAAAGAAATGTTTACAAGTGGTATAAATAGTTCAAAGAAGGCAGAGAACGCGTTGAAGACGAAGAGCGCTCTGGTCAGCCTCATCAGCCTCAACCGACGAAGTCTGCCATGTCAAAAAAATTAAAGATTTGGTTCTTGCAAATTAGAGACCTTGCTGCTGATGTTGGAATTTCAAAAGGATCGGTCAATTTCATTTTACAAGATATTTTCGGCCTCAAACGCGACAATTCTCGATTAGTACCGAAAACACTGAATTTTTTTAGAAAAAACATCTATAATCTACATTACATGAATATAATAAACTGTAAAAGTTTAACTCTCTGAGTTATTTGATTTTTTTTACCTCACTAAACAATCCGCTAAACTAGAAAATTCCGTATAAAATTTATCTTACCTTTCTAGTCCAACGAACCGTAAAGGAGGTTTTAGAAAGGTCCGTCTGTAGTCAGTCAATTCAAATATTTTTGCAATACTTTTTTAAATTTTTTATTGGACATATTACAAATGACAATTAAATACATAAATATAATATTAGAAATTCAGACACAAAACCCATGTCTTCCACAGGTGACAATGAAGTGAGGTGAGAAAGTTGCTATATAAGTAAGGTTACATTTCACGTGGTATGAGTTTAAAAAGTAACAAAATGGTAAAAATTTGAAAAGAAATCTATATATATAGCACTTTCGATCATTATTAAATCAACTTTGTACATTTTGAAATTTTTTAAATTAAATATTTAATAATAAAATAAAGCATTATGATATTTTATATTTATACCATTTTGTATCTAACCTAGGTTAGTTTGTTTAATATACACCTAATAAGAGCTCTTATATCATTGAACTCTTTAAGAAATAAACTGTCAATATTGTATAAGAATTACTTGCGAATTTTTTGGAATAATGTTATGAAATGTAATTCATCAAAAAAAATTATTATTATTATAATAAATAAAAAATAATTAAAATAATTTGTTTATTTTTTTAAGTCAGATATTATTAGCCAGAATTTTGAAATGTAATCCTAAATTAAATTAATATGATTGTTTGCTGCTTAAAATTGTTAATAAACGTATAATAGTTATGAACTTGAATAGTTACGTTTAATCGTATTGACCTTAATAATAATTAGACCACTAACTATTAATTTTATTTAATATATAGTGACTTAATTATTGACGAAGGAAGGAAATAAATTAGGATAAAACCGTAGTAATTTCCTATTTTCTATATTTAACTCAGTAATTTTCAAATTGTGAGGAGTGAACCTCAAAGGAGCCTCCAATTAGAAGTACGGGAACTTATACTGTGACTATATCTTGTCTGTCTACCATTTAAATTAACTAGACAATTAAAAAAAATTTCTTTGTTAAAAACAAGATTCGTTTATCCAGAATTTCAAAAGTACTAACAATTACACTTTGACTGTTAAATAATAACAAATTTGTAATAAAATAGATTATGAAGATTACAGTATTTTCCAGGCATTTACTCCTTTTTTTTTATTTATATACTGATCAGAGGTGAAGAGTGAATACATTTATATTAATCATATATTTATATTATTTGTAACATATTTCTATATTCATATTTATATATACACTATCTGGAAGAAAGTGACGGGACACCCCTCGAAAAGTAGAAAAGTCGGCAATACAACCCAATTGAACATCTCTGGGACAAATTGGACCATCGGTTGAGGGCCTGAACCCCACTCCCCAAAAGCAAGCCTGAACTATGGAAATTACTGTTAAACATTTGGAAGGAAATTCTTCTTGCCTCTATGGCTAATTTAGTGGAAAGCATGCCCAGAAGGGTTGCAGCTGTGATCGCAGCCAAAAGAGGCCCTACCTCCTATTAATTTTAATAAATATGTGTTTATGTCGTTATAGTGTCGTGTCCCGTCACTTTCTTCCACATAGTGTATATACATATATATTTAGCCAACGGCCGTACCATGCTGAATATACCGGTTCTCGTTAGATCACTGAAGTCAAGCATCATTGGGCGCGGTCAGTACTTGGGTGGGTGACCACCTGGGAACACCGCGTGCCGTTGGCAAATTTGGGACCTGAATGGCCGAGTGTCTAGCGCTCTGGCGCTCGGTGCCACAGGTTTCGGGTTCGAATCCCGGCGGTGCCATGGATGTTTGTAGTGGTTCGGAATCCACTTTAAGCCGTAGGTCCCGGTCTCCTATGACTGTAAGAGCGTCACGGAGCAAAAGTCAGGCTTCTACCTACGGGTGCTCCATCACAACAGAAGCTACTTCCTTCCCCTTCAATCATGAGTACGTACGGGCTCGTGGGCTTGGCCAGCCAAGTGGGATAAGAAAAAACAACAACAACAACATGTATATTTAATTCAAACAGAAAAAGGGCGGATGTAGCCATTTTATTGCAACCGGGATTTGCGAAGTCAATTTCGTAATCCAAAAATAGGAATCTAGCCAAAAATGTATGTGTCTATGCTGAAGATAGGCACAATAAATCCGTTGTCCGACAAGTTTTTACCGTGGGTCATAGATCCAGGTACATGTAAATGACTCGACGGATCTCACTGTATTTTTTAACGCCATTAAGAACATACGTAAAATCAGTTAACGATGTAAGCAACCTGTCCAGAAGTTTTTTAATTTAAAGCAAAATGTTATTGTAGCGTGCATCGTTGGTGTGTGCAGCTGGATCTGGATGTGGTCGGGTTGAGACACAAGTTTAAGAATACAAGCACGTAAACACGACATAATCACCACAATTAAGGATGGACAATACTTAACACACAACATTAACGCATTTAAAGTTATCTAATTAAAGATTTCTGGAAGGATCCCGCTTCTAGCTCTCTAGGATAAGAGATTGTAACTAACGACAACGACAGTTGCGCCGCATGTCCTCTCGGGTGAGAGTATCGATGCCTAACGACGATTTTTTCAGAAAGCCACAGGGACGCTCTTCCGGTGTGTAGGAAGAAATATGGTTGCTTAGGTGGAAGTTACAATATATAAATAAATAACAATTAATAAAAAACTAAATGCAATATCTTTGTTAAAAAACAGAATAAAATATGCATTACAATTAGAAAGGAGAAAACTTCAACCAAAGAAAATTTACAATAAAAATTTACAATAAGAAGTTACGTTGTCATTTATTAATATAGGATGGTCCATACCTTGAGTTCAAGAGGGACAGTGCAAAACCTATAAGGAGGTATTGTTTGAAGATGTGGTAGTAAACTGCGAATGCAGTGAAACGGTTATCCGTTGTGTATCCTTGGCAAGTCTGAATTTGTTACACAGCTGCCTTTTTAATGGCAAATGACTATTTCTCCTATCTAAAACAGAGAAGCATTAACTGAAACTAAACAAAAATACACAATAAATCAATCGCGAAACTCATCACTGCTGCTGCCACTAAAGACTCATTAAGTAGATTATTACAAAACCCTATCATTCTTAAATTAGCCGATAAGACTCGGAAATATATTTCGAAAATAGATGCAACTTTCATCGGATCCAATTTTCTCCATGAAACGAAATGATTAACAAATAATCAATCTAGATGCTCCCCGGAGAGGACGAACAAATGCTGCTGCTGCTATTTTGTGCGATCCACTCCCAATTAAATCGCCCTTCCCAACTGGGAGTGTAGAGGTAAGCCCCTCCATAACGCAGGGGCTATTATAATGTCGGTCCCTCAAGAACGGTTTGAATATGAAATAGTTGGAGGATTAGATATTCCATCGACGACATCTCTCAAAGAAAGGTTGCAGTTGTGTTTGTTGGGTTGGTTTCATCTAGTTTCAAGCCAGCTCTAATCAAGATATTTCGTTTATTTATGAATTGGAATGGGATATGAAGTCCTGTACTTCTATATCAAATTTTAATCTGTACATTTTGTCAAATTTTTGTTATAGAAAAATGGTAAAATTCCAGCAGGGAAGATGGTTCTGCATTCATTTGTCATGCGTGTTTGAATGCACATATATATATATATATATATATATAAATATATAAAGTGTGTATATGTGTGTGTGAGGGATAGAGAACAGCCATGCGTGCAAAAGAGAGGATATTATATTCGTGCCTGACTTTTAATGGAGTTTGCTCCAATTTTGAGCGCAATATGCTGGAAAGCGTCTACCATTCAGTTTGAATATATTTAATGTATACGATCCTCGTATTACATTTATGTATAGCACGAGTAACCCGAAGATGTGGAATTAGAAGACGATATTACATTCATAAGGACTTTTACTGGTAATTGCCCATTTATGTTTGTCGTGTGGTAGAATGTCTGGAAAACTTGCACCAGACTATATAAATGCATATATATATATCGTTTCTCACACGTGTACCAAGAACAGCGCACCGTTGTGTGATAAACGGACGACATTACATTCATGACGAAATTTTAATGGTGGTTGCCCCTCTTTGGTAAGATGTGCGGTAGGATGCCAGGAAACCCTTCTCCATTCAGTGTGAACATATTTAATACATGCGATCCTCTTGTTCTACTTATGTATACCATGAACAGCCCATAGATGGGCGATTATGGGACGATATTACATTCATAAAGGCTTTTACTGGTAATTGCCCATTCATGCGTGTCGTGTGGTACAATGCGTAGAAAACTTACACCAGATTATCAGAATACATACACACACACAAATATATATATATATATATATATATGAGTCTCGTGTCCCACATGTATACCAGGAACGTGCCACTGTTGTGTGATAAAAGGGCTGGTATTAAATTCGTCATTAACGGGGCTTGTGGCCGAGTGACTAGCGTTCTGGCACACGGTGCCACAAGTTTCGGTTTTGAGTCCTAACAGTGCCATGGATGTCTGTAGTTGTTCGGAATCCACTTTAAATCGTAGGTCCCAGTGTCATTTGACTGTAGAGCATTGTGGTGGTGGTGTTACTCGAGTCCGTAACCTATCTTCAAGCTACACATGCTCCCTGGGTAGTGCAAAATGAGTAACAGCGTTCGTCGGTGCAGTCCACACGCCGTCTTCCAGGCCAGTTGACATTGGGCTGCTCAGAGTGAAATGGTCAATTCGACCCAGTCGACGCAATTGAAGAAATAAACTTTCATGATGAACTTTTAATGGTGATTGCCCTACTTTTGCAAGATGGGCGGTAGGATACCAGGACAACATTCACCGGATATATTTATATATATATATATATATATATGAGTCTTAGATTCCAATTATGCATACCACGAATAGTCTGTCGGTGTGCGATAAGGGGACGTTATTGTGTGCTTTAGTGGCGTTTAATGGATTTTATCTATAGATGAGTAATGTAATAGAGCGCGTTTTTCTATTCTAAGAAAAAGAAAATCGATGAAAATATCTCCAGCCCTTTTTATACAGGAGTTGGGGCTTTGTTACAACTTTACATCTTTTTTTAGCGTGTATTTACTTTAGAAAACGTAAACGTGTTACGAAGCGATTCTGAACTTCTGAAAATTGCGAAAAAAATCTGAAAATCTTCTCATTGCTTGCATTTTAAGTATGCTCTTACTAAATATAAATAGATACAAAATGTTATTTTGTTTATAAATTTGATATTTATTAAATATAATAAAACATTAAAAAAGGTTCATATAAATGAATATTTTATTTTTTAAACATTTTGCGGGGAAAATATTACTCAAAACAATTTATCAATAGAATAAAAAAGACAGATATTTAGAAAACTTTTTTTTTATTTCTAATGCAGCTGAGAAACACTTAGACAGCTTGGTCTTGGATGCCTTAAAGCAAACGCTACACAGACGTTACTCACTTTGCATTACCCAGGGGGCGCGTGTAACTTGAAGATAAGCCACGGATGCGGAGTAATAATGCCTCTGCAACGCTCTACGATCCTATTAAACAGGGACCTACAGTTTAAAGTGGATTCCGAACCACGACAAATATCCATGGCACCGCCGGGACTCGAACCCAAAACCTGTGGTACCGAGCTCCAGAGCACTAGCCACTCGGCCATACAGGCCTATACTTAGAAAACTAAATTTGCATTTATTTACGGATAAAATAAACCATTTCTTTTGAGAATCGTTGTAGGATAGAAAAAATGTTTCTCTCTGGAACCAAAAGCATAGAAGAGTCAAGACCAACAGTAAAATTAAAGAAAATATCACCAAGCTGTCATCGCGTATGTTAAACTACAAAAATTCTGAAATATATCCCTAATACAAATTCTAAATGTATGCAATACATTCTATAGGGCAATATAAGATCATTTTTGAACTGTAACGTATGAAAACAAAATGGACAGCCCCGTACAGATTAAAGGCAGTGTGAAGCTACCATGGAAGTGCGCAGCTATCACATCACTCTCTACAGCTGAAAGTGAAAATTTTAAAAGTCACGCCATATGTAGGATCCCGTGAGGATTATATTTACCTTAAACTGGGAACTCGGATGCGTGCTCTGTTGCACTACTACTGTATTATTTCGTCACGTTATCTTTCTGAAGCTGTTAAATCACTTAAAACAATGTTTTATTTGTCGGGCCTGAATGGCCGAGTGGCTAGCGCTCTGGCGTTCGGTACCACATGTTTCGGGTTCGAGTCCCGGCGTTGCCATGGATATGTGTAGTTGTTCGGAATCGACTTTAAACCGTAGGTCCCGGTCTAATAGGATCGTAGAGCGTTGCGGGGGCATTGTGACTCCGCGTCCGTGGCTTATCTTCAAGTTACACGCGCCCCCTGGGTAAAGCAAAGTGAGTAACGTCTGTGTAGCATTTGCCTTAAGGCATATAAGACGTCCATGTCTGTTTGCCAGCTGCACTGGAAAAAAAATGTTTTATTTGTAATTTTTCGGGTGCTACTGATAACAGTTTTGAGATTGGTTTGGTTTGGTTTGTCGCTCTACGGTTATCTTATGCACACTTTAGGCTAAACATATCGGGACCTACAGATTAAAGTAACAGTTTTGAGAGGATTCGGATTTATAAAATGATTGTCCACCATAATATTGTTGTTTCAACTGTAATGGTCTTTTTGACATGATGTTTTCCGATCTGGAATGGATATTTCTATGTAGATGAGTAATGCAATAGAGTGCGTTTTCCTATTCTAACAAAAAGGAAAAACTAAGATATTGGTGAAAACATCTCCTGCCCTTTTCATGCTGGAGTTGGGCTTTGTCACCACTTGACTTCTTTCCCCAGCGTGTATTTATTTAGAAAACGGAAACATGTTATTAAGCGATTATGAATTTCTAAAAATTCCGAGAAATTGTTCTCTATTACTGTTGTGTTAAATTGTAACGGCCTTTTTGATATGCAGATTTACGATCTGGAATGTCAAACTTGTAGCAGATTTAATATTATCCAGTGTTTATCACTGAATATATGATAATTGAAGTTACCAGGTACAACCACAACTACCACTCCCCTGATAAATCATTAGAGTGGCCCGCCTTCGAGTACGACATAAGGTATTATCGACTTATAGATGCATTTCGACCGTTCCCAACAGAGACGTGAACACTCTAATTACCCTTACCAGGCTTCAAACCAGACTCTTCTAAGTTCTTAAACCCAACACTCTGCCTAAATAGGCCACTCAAACTAATATTCATCTTCATTTTAATTGTTAAGGTAAATGTTTGAGTTTAGAAAAAAATGAATAAAATGTGGTTGTGAAATTTACATGTGAAATACTGTGAACCCTTACACTTAGTCTCAAAATTAAGTATGCAGAGTGTATGTGATGATGTCCTATGAAAAAAAAAACAGACCTACAATATTAGAATTTTCAAATTAACGATTTATTTCGATTACAGCAAAAACGAGCTTAATAACAAAATGAAAAGTAATTAAAAAATACAAATATTTAATTAGCAAGATGAGCTTAACTTAAAATAGGATGTAATTTACATCATAAATGTAAGTATGCGAACAAAAACAAAGACATTAAGATTGCAAATTTTACAATTTTTTAAAAAAATTAGTAATTTGTTGGATAGCCTTTGGCCTTTATAAAAGCTCTCAATCTAGATGGCACTGATTTTACTAAATTTTGAGTGACAGAAGATGGTATTTTCTGCCATTCCTCCAAAAAGGCTTTTTTTAGAACATTCTTAGTTTTAACCTCTTGCTTTCTAATTTGGCGATCGAGATAATCCCACAAGTGTTCAATGGGATTAAGATCAGGTGACTGCGGTGGGGTTTTTAGCTGTTTTCGCACGTGATATAGCAGCCATTCCCGAACAACCCGAGCAGTATGTTTGGCATCATTATCTTGTTGGAAAGTGAAGGATCCATCGAGTCCCAATTTAGAAGCCCTTTGGCTTAGATTATTCTTTAAAATATTCAAATAGCTACTATATTGATTCATTATTCCGTCGATCATAACTAAATTTCCTACTCCAGTTGCTGCCATGCAATCCCAAACTATAATCGAACCACCACCGTGTTTTACAGTTCCTCTCATGTTCTTTGGTTCTAGAGCTGCATTTGCTTTCCTCCAAACTTTTTGGTGTCCATCTGACCCGTGGATGTTGAATTTACTTTCATCCGAAAAAATCATGGAATTCCAAAAATTTGTGTCCTGCTTTACATTTTCTTTTGCAAAATCTATTCTCTTTTTGCGATTCACTTTGCTAACAAATGGTTTTCTTCGCATATTTCGATCTGGTATCCTGCCTTCCGTAACGCACGGTGAATTGTTTCAGGATTGCATGACTTCACAAAATTGTTTTTCACATCAGTTGCAAATTTTGGTGCGCTAATCGTCGGATTTTTTTTCACATTTCCATCAATAATTCGCCTTTCTCGATCCGTCAAAATGGGCGGTCGCCCTGTTCTTGGCTTGTTTAGAGTATTTCCCTCAGCCTGGAACTTTTCTATGATTTTTTGCACTGTTGCAGGACTTTTGCCTATGATTTTAGCGATTTGTCTTTGGGACTTGCTTTCCTTATAGAGCTTCATTATTCCGTCCTTCAGATCTTTTGATAATTCTTTTCCACGTGGAGCCATTGGTGAATTGTTGATGTACTTAAGCTCAAACTTACAAGCTTTGTAGCAGAACTTCTAAACTTATCAGTGAAATACGAAAAATCACTCGAGAAGTTTCCTTCAGCCTATTTAAAAGTCAAAAATTCAGAGTGCATATATACTTTTGTGATTTAAATTTTTACTGGTAGTTAACAAAATTACTCTTAAAGTTTTTTAAAATATAATAATTTGGTTTATTTTTCATTACTTTATGACTTGAATCAGAAGCTATAAACAACACTCTCCAAAATAATATTTTTCTTATATTTATTTGAGAACTAGAGCTTTTTCACTTAAGCTATGAGTTGCATACTTACTTTTGTGACTAAGTGTATGTATAACAACATTCGTATAACATCATATTTTCAATAAGATTTTGCTCTTAAACGATTCAAGAAACGTAAATATATTTTCCAACATAGCTGTTTTCTATACTAAAACCTATAGTTTCTATATTTTAGAGTTCCTATACAACGAATATATTCTACATAAATTTCTGATTATGTTGAAAATATCTGTACATCTAAAGACGTAGTGAGGACATATTATTCAATTTTCTGTTCAAACGTTTTAAATCATAAAATATTTTAGAATCTTAAATTCAATTTAGTAGATGAAATATTAAATATATAGTAAGACTTTTTGCATTTTTATCTTTTTCTATACATTTACATGTACTATAAACGTGCGTTATGCTATTACTATTTCCATAAATTTGTCTATTTTCGCTTGTGTGAGAATCCAGAGATCCGTACAAATGGAAATTTAATTTTAAAAAGGCACCCATATGCTTATTGAAAATATAACTGTATGTAATTGTATGCGTATATAGATGTGACTATAACTGTTAAAATATATTGAATTGCATTAGAGCATGTATATTTTGAATCAGTGAAAATGACAAAAAAAAATCATTTGCTATTATGTTGTTTTACTGCAGCTGGCAATACAGAGCCAGTTAATTTTTATGTCATAAGCTAAGTCTGCACCGCTGTTACTCATTTAGCACTAGCTAGGGGACAAGTGTAGCATGAAGACATGCTACGGACACGAGTCACACAACCTCCCAAAGCTCTAGGATCCTATTAGACTCGGACCTACGGTTTAAAGTGTATTCCGAACTAATAAAAACATCCCTGGCACCGCCGGGATTCGACCCCGATACGTGTGGTACCGCGCGTCAAAGCTCTAGACACTCGGTCATCAGGCTCTATTCCAACTAATATTTCTCTTCATTTTAATTGCTAAGATAAATGCTGAAATTTAAATCAAGATGATTAAAATGTGAATGTGGAATTTACATCTGACGTACTGTGGATACTTATATATAAATCTTATCACTCGTATAAAATCATATTTTCAATGCGATTTTACACTTTCACAATTCAAGAAACGTAAATGTAGTCTACAACATAGCTATTTTCTATAATATAAACTTTAGTTCCTATATTTTAGAATTTCTATACAATCAATAGATTTTACATAAATTTGTGACTATATTGAAAATACCTGCACATCAAAAGTCGTAGAGAGGATATACTATTCAATTTTCTATTGAAGCGCGTTAAATCTTGAAAGTTTCTAGATTTCTAAAATTCAATTTTGTAGATGAAATATTAAATATATAGTGAGACATTTTACTGTTTTATCTTTTTATACACTATAAACTTGCATTTACTGTACTATAAACTATCAGGTATGTTTTGCTATTACTATTTCCATAAATTATTCTATTTTTGCTTGTGAGAGAATTTGAAGATCTGTACAAATGTAACTTTAATTGTTAAAAGGCACTTTCATGATTATTGTAGATATAATCGTATGTAACATGCACGTATAGATGTAAATTTAACTGTTAAAATATATTGAATACCATTAAATCATTTATATTTTGAATCAGTGAAAATGACAAAAATCATTTATTAATATGTTGTTGTTGTTCTAATGCAGCTGGCAGTACAGAGACAGTTAATCTTTATGCCATAAGCTATTACTGCACCGCTGTTACTCATTAAGAACTACCCAGTTAGCACGTGTAGCTTGAAGATACGGTACGGACGCGAGTAGCACTATCACCACAACGCTCTACGATAATGTCAGACCGGGACCTACGGTTTAAAGTGAATTCCGAACAATTACAAACATTAATGACGACGGCGGGAGTCGAACCTGAAACCTGCCGTACGGAACGGCAGCCCCTCACCCTCAGCAAGCCCATGTTTATTAGTATGTAATTTAATAAACTATTGTTTTAATAAACATTTAAAACTATATAAATTTCAAATTTAAATAAATGGAGCTTATATTATTTTAAAGCGAAGACTATAACAAGAATTCGAATGCTGCAACGGTTGTAAAGTCCCTGTTACATGGGAACAGTCCCTGTTACATTATTGAAACATTTTTCCTTAAAATTTTTATTAGAAAAGGATGCTTTCTATACAGTATATAAGTGGTACAGTAAATGGGTTATACAGTAAATTTTTTGTATGAGTAAATTAAAATATTGTTTAAATTATAAGCTTTAATTTTTAGTAAAACAGTGAGCCAAACTAGTTCTTATAACTTGTCAATAATAACGATGCACCGGCAAAAATAACAGATGCGCTGCTGTTGCTCATTTAGCACTATCCAATGGGAACGTGTAGCTTGAAGACATGCTATGGACGCGAGTAACACTACCCCTACATCTAAATACCAACACCAACCCCTACAACCTACAACTGTATAATTTTCAGTTTTAAATAAATGTTTATTTCCCCTTCAAATGCAGCTGGCAAATAGACCGTGATCTTTTATGCCGTAAGGGCTGCACCGACGTTACTCGCTTTGCACTACCCAAGGGGCGAGTGTAACTTGAAGATAAGCCACGGACGCAGAGTAACAATGCCCCCGCAACGCTCTACGACCCTATTAGGACCGGGACCTACGGTTTAAAATGGATTCCGAACCACTACAAACACCCATGGTGACGCCGGGATGTGAACCCGATACCTGTGGTACCGAGGGTCAGAGTGCTAGCCACTCGGCCATCAGGCCCCTATTTTAAATAAATGTAATTTATAATAAGTTAAAGTCAAGATTATAAAGATTTTAAATAGCACAACGCTTATAAAATCTTCGTAACATGAAAGTTATTTGCAGTATTTATTGAAACAGTTATCCTTAAAATTTTTACTAGAAAAGGCTGATTGCTATACAGTATATGGGTTATACAGCAAATTTGTTTAATCATTAATTATAATACATTTTTATATTTTAATGCAACTGGCAGACACTTAGACAGTTGTCTTTGATACCTTAAGGCAAGCGCTGCACCGATGTTATTCACTTAGCACTACCCAGGGGGTGCGGCAGCTTGAAGATAAGCTACGAACGTGAAGTAACAATACCCCCGCAATATTCTATGATCCTATTAGACGACCTACGGTTTTAAAGGGGATTCCGAACCATTACAAATATCCATGGCATTGCCGGGACTCGAACGCGAAACCCGCTAACCATTCGATCATCAGATCCCACATTTATTAGTTTGCAATTTGATAAACTGTTTTAAAACACATTTAAAATTGTATAGTTTTCAGTTTTAAATAAATGGTGCTTGTATTAGTTTAAAGTCAAAGTTACAACAATAATTCGAATACTACAACGTTTGTAAAGTCTTTGTTACATGGAAGTTATTTACAATACTTACAGAAACAATTTTCTTTAGAATTTTTACTTATTTACTATTTAATATTTGAATTTACTATTTACTATTTTACTATTCACTAATTTACTATTTGAATTGTTACTTACTTAATTTTTACTTACTATACAGTGTATAACTGGTACAGTAACTGGGTTATACAGTAAATTTGTTTAATTAGTAAATTAAAATATTGTTTAAATTATAAGCTTTAATATTTTTGAAAACAATAAGTCAAACTAGTTCGTATAAGTTGTCAATAACTTATATCCAGTGGCGATATCAGTTTGCAAATCAATAGCGTGGCAATCTCAGGTACCTCGCTGCTTCCATCTATTGCCACTGGAGGGCGCTGCATCCCTGCTGGCCGGACTCTTACCTGAGTGCTAGGAATCCGGGAGATCACTCGGATCCGGCAGTCCCGTTTCGCTTACCGGACTAAGTGGAAAGTGGCGTTGAGAAGAAGTTGTTGGGATAAATTCCGGGAACACCTGACGACGGAAAGTTTCCTTTTTTTTTATTTTCGGAGTGCCGTGCCTTCGGGAAGGAGCTGCTCTTTCTTGTTTTACTTTCTCACCGGATTTTTCCCGAATTCGTTTTCCGGGAAAAAAGGAAAAGGAAAAATGTGTAGGAAGTTTTCTTCATCCATGAAGTGGGCCAGGGTGTTTGGAATTCTTTTTCTGACTCTCCATTGGTGGGGAATAAGCACGTGTGCTGCGAAAACGTATGGCGGCAGGGAGAGAGGAGGTAAGATTTAAAAAAAAAATAGTTTTTAATTATTTAAAAAAAATTATATTAATGTTTTTGTTGTTTAGAATTGTAAATAATAATGATTTTTACAGTTTAATGAAAAAAAGTGGAACTCAATGATATTACTTTCTACAGTATTATTAAAAAAAAAAAAAAATCTTTGAATTTAAAAAAGAGAATCAAATATGTTTTTAATATGACCATAAAAGAGCACTGATTAAGTTTTCAATTTTATTAAGTTTTATTTTTATTTTTTTATTTTTGTGTTCGTTAATTTTAGATTTTTCATTTAATAAGGGGTAGATTTTGGCCCTGGCCCCTTTAGATTCTCCCTTTTTGGTAGGGTGAATTTAGGAATTGAAAAAAATGGAGACTAGAAATATACATATAATACTTATATTTAAAATACAATATAATATAATCGAAATTCTGATTATATACATAATGAAAAAGGGATTGATATTTTTTTTACATAAAAGTACTGAATATTTTTTGACTTTTCATATTGTATAAATAAATTTTTTTGTTAAAAAATGAATTTATTGGTTTGATTATATACAGCATGAAAAATAAAACTGACATTTAAATTTTATTTTAATATTTTTACTACAGCTGAATGTCTATATATAAGAAATTTGAAATAATTACTGTTAATGTTACTGTTACGTAAAATAAAATAATAAATATCGATTAGATTTTCTTAATTTCATTATAAATATTTTTTCTGATGAGAGTCGCTTTACATGTGAAATTTTATTATTTTAATACTATAATTAAATTTGATAAATAACATCATTGAAAAATATATAAGTAATAAAAAATAAATAAATTTTAGTTAATAATAATATAAGTAGTATGTGTAACAATAAGATATAAATAAATAGTTAATCAAGCTAAAAATAATTAAAATAATTTGTTAAATAATTAAATGAACAAAAAGTATTTATTAGAATGAAAATTACTTATTAATAACTTTTACTCGATTACTTTCTCCAGTATTATTAAAAAAAATAAACCTTTTAAAATAAGTTTGTTTAGTTATTTAGTTAGTTTTTAAATTTATAAAATGAATCATATATATTTTTTACTATGACCATCAAAGCACCTCGATTAAATTTTCAATTTTATTGTAATATGCATTTTTTTTAATTTTCGTGTTCGGTAATTATTGATATTTCCATATATTAGTTCGAAGTTCATGGAACAACTATGGAACAAAGGCAAACGTTGTGTATTTTTGGAGTGCCTGGGGACAGGATCCCCCTATCTCCTTTTGCAGAATTAGTAAAACAAAAATAATGAACTTTAAGAAAGAAAACATAATAGAAATTTTAACGTGTAAGAAACGATGTGTAAAAAGTGTAAAATTAGGATGAGCCATAGCTCAGGAGTTGAAAATATATATAATTATATATATTTTCAACTATGGAACATTCAACGGCTCCATCTGTAATTGTACGAATTTAGGAATTGAATAAAATTTAGATTAGAAATACAATATAGTATAAATGAAATTCTGATTATATACATATCAGTCTTTTCATGATAAACATATTGAAAAAGGCACTGATATTATTTTACAAATGCATTACATATTTTTTAGCCTTTCATATTGTATAATTAAATATTTTTGATAAAAAGGAATTTAGAAGTTTGATTATAAGCAATATGAAATATTTAAATTTTATTTTAATACAGCTGAAAGTCCATATATAAGAACTTTGAAATAATTACTGTTAAAGTTACGGTGATATGAAATAAAATAATAAATATCATTAGATTTTCTTAATTTTACTTTAAATATTTTTTCTGGTGAGTGTTACATGTGAAATTGTGATATTATTATATTGTAATTGAATTTGATAAATAAGCATTGAAAAATATATAAGTAATAAAAAATAAATAAATTTTAGTTAATAATAAAATATAAATAAATAGTTAATTAAGCAACACACAGTTCTAACATTAAAAATAAATAAATTATAGGTAATAACTAAATAAATAATCTATTTAATAATAAAATATTTATAAATAGGTAATCAAGTTACACATAATTTTAACATAACAAAATAAATAAATTTTAGGTAAAAATTAGTACATTTAATAATAAAATATAAATAAATAGTTAATAATTTTACAAAAAAATCTTGTTAATTTAACAAAATAAAAATTTTATTGTAATGAAAATTTATATTCTTGTTTTTAATTACTTGTTCTTAATTTAATTGTTTAATTGCTGTTTATTTTTCCTCGATTTGGTGCATATAAAACTGAAAATTGTTGAAGGGATGAAGAAATGATTTCAAGTAATAATTAATTATACAAAAGCAAATTTTCTCTTTCATAGACACAAAACAGAATATTAGTAAATGGTAGGAAAATATATTAATTTATACAAGAGTTTTCTTATTCATTAAAATGATTAAATTATGTAATCTATTGTAAAGCTACATAATGGTTGGTGTATTAAGATCCTGTAAGATATTTAAAATGATGGTGGTAGAACACAAATGTATTGTTATAATTTCCATCGTCTAATTAAATTAAAATTTGCCATAAATTATGAATTTTGTGCTGTATTAATGAATAAATATGCATTCATTAAATATGTAATAACGCGAAGTATTGTCCCCTTATGAATTTATTGTACCACGTATGAATAATAGTTATAAATTCATTTAATATAGCGACTATTTACATGTATGAATTCCATATTATATAACCTCTGGTATATAAAGTTAAATTTAGATTTAATTTAAGAAATATTTTTAATATTTTTATAAAACAAATCAATTTATAATGATAGTCAAAAAATGTTTTCAAATTAGAAAAAAAAATTATATATTTAAAATCACTCAGTTTGAATCGGTAGTTCTATATAAGAACTAAAGATATTTAGTATTTAAGATATCTTTATGTATATATGTGTCCTTATGTATTTATATATTTAAATATATGATAAAAATTATTATATATAATATAATTATTTTATATATGGATTTTAATATGAAAACTGTAACAAATAAAGTTTTACCGACATTCAAAATTAGAAAAATGGAAATTGCTTGTGAATTTTGACAAAAATTCCTATTCTAATTAGCACATTATATCACACAGAATTTGTTTTCATAGAAATGCGTAATTTCTGTTGACCTGTGTAAAAACAAAGTAAAAAATGATTTTCTTTCTTACATATTTTTTAAATTACAAGTATTAGAAAAATTTATAATTCAACATTTATTAAAGTTATTTTAATACGATTATAAAAGTCTAATTTTTTTAATGTATAATAAGAAAACTGCAGTACTCTATGTTATTCTTAAACAATTAATTCCACAATATTTCAAAGCGTAATATTCAGTTATTTTTTAATAACGGAATGTTACACTGTGAAATATTATTATTATTATTATTATGCATATATTATTATTACAAAATATTTTAGCTTTTTATCTATTTGGTGGTTTGGAATGCCAGGCAATTTTACCTAAAGATAATTTTCCATAAGATCAGTAGATTTTTAGTAGATTCAGCATTATTCATGTTGCTACTCGGGAAACCTGCTTTACATTTTGCAATTATTGTTAACGAAATACTCCAAAAGGCCATTTGAAGATGGCCTCTTTCTTTTTTTTTTTTTTTTTTTTTTTAATCCTTTTATAGTAGGACTTTCTCGGCTATTGATCTGTCGTTCCCATTTCAGCTTAACGAAAAGGAATCTTCCGCTTCGGATCAGGTTTCAAACCCAGTCCTGAAATCAGCATCATCAAATTCAGTAGGCCGCCAGTTAGCTTGCAGAAAAATGTACTTAGCTAGCTTGCAGGATGGACCAGGAGCAATCCGATGGCAGTGTGAGTTGCAGTCACTGCTGTCAGAAAATTGATGTCAATTATGACTGTGGCTTAGCTTCCATAGTTCATTTGTTAGCATTCTTTACAATCTTTCTTTCAAGAAACTTAAAGACTTGATTGCGAATATGCTCAAATTTCCTGGTATGGAAACTCAACACCATTACATCCCGCTGTTCCACTCTTGTCTCAGTGATAACGTTCGCAAGTAGCGTGCAGCAGTATTTTGGCTCTAATCAAGTTGTGACGTCCATTGCAGTCACTGCTTTAAGAAAAAAAGGATTCAGGGGCGATTTTCACAATGTGTGCAAATGATATTTCATCGATAATTAGGTTAAATTGGAGTAAGTTTTCCCGGGTTTTTTCCCGTAAGACACACAATTACGAAGTAGTTATTCGTAACATACCACTCTAAAGCACCCTTATGATTTGCAGCCTGATGGCCAATTGGCTAACACTCTGGTCTTTGGTATAATATGCTTCAGTTTCAAATCTTGGTTGTGACATGGATGTTTGTTAGGGGTTCGGAATTCACGTTAAACTGAAGGTCGCTGCGTAATTAGCCTAAATTATGCACAAAATGACCGTAGATCGACAAACCATACCTATTCCTTATTACTTATCGGTGTATTGTTCATGGCATACATGTCTGGAATAAGAGGGCGGCCTGGTGGCCAAGCGACTAGCGTTCTGGTCTTTGGTGACACAGGCTTCAGATTCGAATCCTGGCGGTGGAATGGATGTTTGTGAGTGATTCGAATTGAACTTTAAACTGCAGATACCGGTCTCTTTAGTCTAATGTGTGCAGCAAATGACCGTAGAGTCACAAACCAAAAAAAAACAATCCCTTATCGTTTATCAGTGGACTGTTCGTGGCCTACATCTCTGGAATAATAGGCTCACTGATATTAAAAAGAAATCATATTGCGTAGTCCATCTTTTTTATTTGATTTAGATGCTTTCCCCTTATTTTGAAATTTATATTTTCAACATAAAAATGCTGTTGTTCTATTGCAGCTGACAATACAGAGAAAGTAATTCTTTATGCCAAAAGCAACTGCTGAACCGCTGTTACTCATTTAACGCTACCCAGGGGGCACGTGTAGCTTGCAGATATGTTACGAACGCGATAACGGATCTAAGATCCTATTAGACCCAGACCTACGGTTTTAAGTGAATTCCGAACAGCTACAAACATCCATGGCACCCTCCGGGACTTGAAGCCGAAACCTGTGATACCGACCACAAGAGCGCTAGCTACTCGGCCATCAGGCCTCTAAACATAAAAATAAATGACAAAAATAGTTGTGGACTGTTCATGGCCTACATCTCTGGAATAACAAGCTCACTGATATTAAAAAGCAATCGTTTTGCAGTAGTCCCTCGTTTTGTAACTTAGATGCATTCATTTTATTTCAGAATATATATTTTCAATACAAAATTAAAGTACAAATAGTTTAAATAATTTGTGTAATTGATTTTTCTTTTTTTATTTCTCTTTTTAAGTGGCTTTTTAAATAAACCTTAACTTTTCATTTGACGAAAGGGAGTCTTTCATTTTTGATTTCAAGTTGAAAATTGGCATGCTGCCATTTTTGAAGTAGGGCATTTGGATAATTACAAAACAAGAGTTACGGTCATGATTTATAGATTATTGAGCAGTGGCTCTTTAAAAAGGAATTATAATAATAATAATAAAAAAAAAAGAAGAAGAAAATGTAATGTTAGCAACCAGTAAGTTTGAAGTAAGAAATGCATAATGAAAAAATATGCATAAAGTTTTAAGTAAAGGAGGTGAATTTTAATCAAATAAATTCACTTTTAATTACATCTACATTTATGTGTACAGTGTAATGATTTTTAAGCATTCGTATAAATGTCTCATTTTATATCGGATCAGATTGGAAAAAAAATATTAATATAAAAATCTGTGTGCGAAGGATTTTTCTACTAACCAAACTGTGAGTTTGTTGATATATTGTTATATTTTTTTATAAATTTAAATAATTTAAATACTTTTTATCTTATTTTAAAATGAAATTTTCTTATTTAACAGAATTTTTTTGCTAAGTCATTATTTTATACTATAAGAAAAATTACTGAAAAATTTGATTAAAATTAAAAAATATAGTGTATAGTTGCATATTTCAAAAGAATTCATAATGTGCCTTGTACATTATGTTTAAAGAAAAGTGGGTGAATTTTAATTAAATAAATTCACTTTTAATTACATCTACATTTATGTGTACAATGCAATCAGTTTTAAGCATCAGTATGAATATCTTATTTTATATCGAATAAAATTGAAAGCAAAATATACAATACAATTATTAATACAATAATCTGTGTGCGAAGAGTTTTCTATTAATTGAACAGTGAATTTCTGATTTATTGTTCATGCTTTCTTTTTTAAATTTAAGTAATTTAAATATTTCTTGTCTTATTTTAAAATGAAATTGTATTATTATATGATTAAATTTATTATTATTTCTTTTTGCAAAAAAAATATTTTAAATGAAAAGCTCCTGAGGGGAGAGTGGCTTGTGCTCTGGCACTCGGTACTACAGGTTTCGGGTTCGAGTCTCGGCGGTACTATGGATGGATGAAGTGGTTCGGATTTCATTTTAAACCCTACACCCCAGTCTAATATAATCGTAGAGCGTTGTATGGGTAGTGTTATTCGCGTCAGTAACATAACTTCACGTGACCCCGGGTAGTACTAAATGAGTAACAGCGGTGCAACCCTTGCTTATGGCATAAAGACTAACAGCCTCTGTATTGCAAACTGCATTAGAACAGCAACAACAATCTAAATAAAGAGAAAAATTTGAATAAAAATAAAAATTTTATTATAAACTTGCATATTTTAAAAGAGTTCATAATGTGCTTTGAGCCAAAACATTGCAGAATACATTAATTTTTATTTAAATATTTAATTAAAGAAAACTTAACCATCGAATATATTTAAATAAATTTTTATCATATTTTTAAAATCGAAATGATGCATAGAAAAATTAATTTTTTTTTATTGTAAAGTAAGGACATGACAAACTAATTACTTCGTCATACTCGTATTTTTACATGAATTCAAGATGGCAAATTATATAACTTTCAGCTAACAGGGAATTGTTGGTTTATTTTTCAAACTTTTGTTTATAAGTTTAACTAATTCAAATATTTGTTATTATATTTTAAAAGGAAATTTAATTATTAAATGGAATTTTATTTTAGCAAAGAAATTATTTTATATTATGAGAAAAATTATTGAAAAATTTGATTTAAATTAAAAATTTAATATAAACTGGCACATTTCAACAGAATTCATACCGTGCTTTCCGCAAAACATTTTGGAATACATAAGATTTTATTTAAATATTTAATTAAAGGATAAAAATTATCATTGAATATGTTTAATTAAACTTTTATCATTTTTTTCATATTGAGAAGTAAGGACATAACAAAATAATTGCGTCGTCATATTCTGACAAAGCATATAAAATCTCAAGTGTGCAAAGAAATTATTTGAAAGTTATTAAAAATTATTCTTAAATGGAATTTTTTTTGCAAAGAATTAAATTTAAACTAAGAGAAAAATTACTGAAAAATTTGATTAAATTTAAAAATTTTAATATAATCTTACATATTTTAAAATAGTTTATTGCGCCAAAACTTTTGAAAATACTTAAGTTTTTTATTTATATACTTAATTAAAGAAAAAAATTAATCATTAAATATGTTTAAATAAAAGTTTATTATATTTTTCAAATTATTATATAAGGGTAACAAAATAATTACTTCGTCATATTCTTTTGTTTGCATGCATTCAAGAATGCAAAGCATATAAAATCTCAAAAGTTCAAAGAATTGATTTGGAAGTCAATGGCTTTTCATCAAAATTCATGGAGTAAAAAGGAATTCAATTTTATTTGAATTCAATCAATTCATCTGAGTTCTTTTTTTCTCAATTCTTACAATATAGCAGTGTAAAATATTCGTATTTTAAAGAAATGTCATTGCCATGAATAAAGTTTGGTCCGAATACAATGAACAATAATGGAAAATAAAGTTATACATTTTAAACATTTTAAGTTTTGTAAGAATGAAGTTATCTAAATGTTAATCAGCTTTCATCAAAATTCCAAATAACACTGAAAATAAAATACCTTCAATTCCAATTCATGCGTTATCGTTCAGCAATTTAAATGACATTATTTACAACAGATAATATTTTTAATAAAGCTGGAATAAATAATGAAAATGGTTATTAGTTGTTTCGAAATATTAAATTTTATGATTGTCTATGACGACTTCAAGAATTAATGTCCTTTCATTGAAATTCAGAGAAAAAGTGTTGAAAAAGTTTTCACCTATTCCAATTAATGTGAAGATTTATTGCTAAAAGAATGGACCATGAAGAAGTGTAGGTAAGTTGCACAATCAAATAATAATGTTGTGAATAATGAAAATGGTGGTTAGTTGTTTCGAAAATTTTAGATTTTATGATTTCTGTCTAAGACGACTTCAACAATTAATAACCTTTCATGAAAATTTAAATAAAATGTGTTTATGAATATTTCCCAATTCCTATTAATGTGGAGAATTACTGCTGACCATGAAGAAATGTAGATAAGTTGCACAACCAATCTGTTGTAATAATGAAAATGGTTGTTAGTTTTTCGAAAATTTTAAATTTGGTCATTTCTGTTTACGATCTAGAAATAATAATCTTTCATTGATATTTAAATAAAAAACGTTGAAAAATCTTTCCTCTATTCCTATTAATGCTAAGATTTCCTTCAGAATAATGTGCCTATGAAGAAGAGTAGATAAGCTGCACAACCAATATGTTGTAAATAATGAAAAAGGTTGTTAGTTATTTCTAAAATTCTAAATTTTACGATTTCTGTCCATGACTATTTCTAGAAATAATAACCTTTCATTACAATTTAAATAAAACATGTCGAAAAATCCTTCACCTATTTCTATTAATATCAAGATTTATTGCATGTTTTAAGTATATGACTATGAAGAAGTGTAAATAAGTTTCACAATTAATCTGTCGTAAATAATGAAAATGGTTGTTAATTGTTCGAAAATTTTAAATTTTATGATTTTTGTCTATGACGACTTCTAAAAGGAATGACATTTCATTAAAATTTAAATAAAAAGTGTTGAAAATTATTTTATCTCGTCCTCTTAATGTGGACAATTATTTCTCAGGAATGTCACCATGAAGTGTAGATAGGTAGCACAACCAATCTGCTGCAAATAATGAAAATGGTTGTTAGTTGTTTCTAAAATATTATTTTTTTTTATTTCTGTCTGTGACGACTTCTAGAATGAATGACCTATCATTAAAATTGAAATAAAATGTTTTAAAAAATCTTTCACCTATTCCTACTAATGTGAAGATTTACTGCCCATGAAGAAGTGTAGAAAAGTTGCACAACCCATTAATTCAAATCTAATTAATAGGAAACCAGATAGCATTTACCTTAAAGATCAGATAGCATTTCGCCCCACTTTCCCTCCTATTGTGTGGGAGGCTAAGTACCTCCAATCACTTGAATACAACCTTTTTGGGTGAAACAACTTTTGCTCTTTGGGATTAGTCGAAGATTGGAGGATCTTCTGGGACCTGCTCGCTTTTCACGCCTGGCCTCGGAATGTTTTATGTATCAACAGTTTTCTAATCAAGTTAATTAAAGGAGATGGATCAATTAGCAAAATGGTAGCTTTCATTTTCTCTAATCTTACGAATAAAAAATGAACGCTCCCGCTTTTAAAAAGTTAAGATACACTTTTTAATTTTTGGTAATAAACATTTTTGAAGATTCTTTCAAGAGATTTTTTTTTTCTTATTTATATGAACTCAATTTTCCTTCGTATAATTGTTTTTTATTGCAATGAAATAGATTATTTAAGATCTAACTAATGCTTGAATTTTATAGTATTTTTTTGTCTGTTTGTTAAAGCGCATCATTCAAAAACTTTTTGGGCTGCGTTAATATTCAATATATTAACAGTTTTCGGAATTAAGAGTAATGAAATACATAACATGTATGTTTTTAGTTGTTCGGAATCGAGTCCTGAATGGTGGAGTGTCTAATGCTCTGGCACTCGGTACCGCAGGTTACGGTTCGAATTTTGACGGTGCCATGTTGTTTTTAGTCGTTTAGAATCAACTTTAAGCCGTAGGTCCCTTTCTCATATGACTGTAGAGCGTCACGGAACATAGTCATACTTCTCATCCACATATTTCCAGGTTGTATAGGCGCAACTCAGCTCTAAACACATTAATGTGGTGTAGTGTAGCAGTAGTGGCTCGGAATCTTATATACCGGTATAATAGGATTGGTGAGTGTAGGACTGACAGCCCTATTCCATAAAAAAGGAAACATATCTTGTCTCGAAATCTGTCTATAGACAGATAGTCTTGCCCTACCATGGAGTTGTTGCAACTTTGAAGAAGAAATAGTTGGCATGGTAAAAGTTTTTATCATGCTTTAAAAAGGTATCTTATTCACTTGTAAATTATCTTTTTATTTCTAGTAAATTCAATCTAATAAAATAAATTCCAGCTTTTAATTAAAGATTAATTAAATTTGACCACCCAATTACTGATCATAATGCTGATTGAAAGGGTTTGCTGGCTTTTTCAGAATTTGTTGATTGTGTTTCGTACTTATAGTTCATTTGGTGTTTATGGAAATACTTTTTTGACATTAAAATAGTTCCAGATGTAGTCAAAAGTTGAGCAACACAAGATTATCCATTATTATTATTATCAATATTATTTTGCAAAATCTCCCGTTATTTTGGATAGTAGTTTTTATCTATCTGTTTCGAAGAGCTTTTTTTTCCGTATATTATTTTTTCTAATCTATTCAATTTTGCAAATTTTAGCATGATGCCCTCTTTGATTGTACAGCAGTTGAAGCTTCAAAATTCGTTAAGTTTTATTTGTTTGAAAGTTTTTAACTTTCAACATTTTTTGCACAAGATTTTAATATACATTATCTATAAATAGTTTTCTAAACATTCAAGAGGAAAATTTTAATTTTTAAATTAAAATTTTTAATTATGCCAATACATTTGATCATTTTCATTAGTTCAAGACATGGCTTTTCATTTATTACTTTGCTGTAATGTCATTGAATTATCATCTATTATATATACTAAGAAACTTCTATTAATATACTGGTCGAATTATTATTTTTCCAACTGGTGCTTGTCCGAAAATTTCGACAAAATTCTTACTTTTTGAATAAAAATATACTGTAAGAAAAGCCAATTTTTAAGTGTTTATTTCGAGTATTTTATTCTAGAATATTGCAAAAGAATGTTCTTATAGTGAATGTTTAGTTTAAGATTCTAAAATCATTTTATTAATATTTACATGATTTTATTTCTACAGCACAGAACAAAGTATATATTTGTGCGATTATAATTTAATTTAAATTATATTTACATGATTTCATTTGTATAAAATAAAAAAAAAAACATTTTATGTTTATGAGATTCTAAATCCATTTCATTTATATTTACATGATTTAATTTATACACAAAGGAATAATAAATATTTGTGTGTATCGTATTTATTATCAAACTTTTGGTATGGCTATGTATATTAGAAATGTAATTTATAAAATTCAGTTATAAGTTTTAAATATTATTCGCAATTAAATTTTACTTGAATATTTATATTTGGTAATAAAATCTATTTAATTTTTTTAGTTAATTTGTATCTTTACTATCACAATATAAATTTTATTACATTAATGAATATAGTCTTTAGTAGATTTTATTTGAAATTATATTATTTAGATTGCTGAAATAATTCAATTAATGGTTCTAGGATTAGCATGTTTTATTTAATAATTTCTCTAGAACTCTATTAATTCTTTTTTGACAATTTACTTTGAATGAATTTGCAATTGTATTCTTTACAAAAATGACCATATGGGACAATTTCGGATCGTGTCAACTAATATATATGTATAGAAATATTAAAATTTCTGAAACCAATTTAAAGATTATTTTTACACAGAAGTTATACCTTCACCGTATTTCAACGGTGTGGGTGTTTTCCACATAAGACACTCCAATTTGGGTTAGTTTCTTCTACATGTCCCCGTTTTAAACAACAAATGAAACACAAGATCCCTGTCATAAAATAAAAAATATATAACTGCAAAAAATAAAACACAAATATGGAAACTAAATTAAATATTTTACCTAATGCACTTTATTGTTTTCTGATAAAAGGCCTATTTGATAAAATTATTGAGTCCATTACCTTTTTTATATCATGTTATTCTGAGCCCAGAAATATATATTGCTTCTTGCCCATTTCTGGTGCACTGCAAATGGTACTTTTACTATCCTCAATATTCCAACTTGTTGATGCGGCAAATATGTCGTGTATTTTACTGGCTGGTACGAGATTGCAGAGGCCCATAACTATTTGCTTTGATGGTGTTTTGTTGGCTCTCTTACAAAACGCTATCTGAGGAAACATTTTTTCCGATGAACATTACGCATATAAAAATCTTTCATTCTTGGAAAAGAATCGGCGTGTTTTTATCATGAACAATTGGGGAAGTTAGATGAAATATATAGAAATAATATAGTTAATATAAAATACGTAATTATATAGTAAATATAAAATGCTTAATATGTAGAAAATCTCTAGAAATAAATATTTGAGATCCTAAAAAAAATGATTCTGAAAACCTCAAAAACTAAATACTAAAAATATTTTACTTTTATTTCAAAATTTGCTAAATAGCAAAATTTTTTCTCAAATCACCAATTATGTATGTGAGTTTCAGCTATTGTTTCAAGGACATTCACCATTAAAACCTGATACCCTGCATTTTTTTGTAATGTTAATAACAATTTAATGTACATTGATCTAAATTTTCAAAATTAAATTTTAAATGATTAAATTCTTTCCTAATTTCCGATGTATTATTATGCCAAACGTCTTTTTATTCAACAATTTTTCACAGTTAGCTTATAAACCAACAAACTTCATCGAGAAATTTATAAAAAATCCTGGTTTAAATTTGTTTGCAATATTGACTTTTGCGATATATACCATCGTAATTTCAGACAATTCATCTCAGGAGTGACATCAAGGTAATGTGAACCTTTCCTCAAATATATAATTTAATTAATATTTAATTTCCTCCTTTTTAACATTTGCAATGTTACCATCGTAATTTCAGGCAGCTAATCTCAGGACAGACATCTAGTTAATTTGAATCTTTTATCCTTTTTAACTTTTGCAATATTACCATCGTAATTTCAGACAGCTAATCTCAGGAGAGACATCTAGTTAATTTGAACCTTTTATCCTTTATAACCTTTTCAATATTAATATAGTAATTCCAGACAGTTCATATAAGGAAAGACATCTAGTTAATTTGAACCTTTCAACCTTTTTACTTTTTGTAAAAATACCATCTTCAGACAATTAATCTCAGGAGAGACATCTAGTTAAATATAACCTTTTATAATTTTTAAATTTTGCAATAGCACCATCGTAATTTCAGAAAATTAATCTCGGGAGAGACATCTAGTTAATTTGAACCTTTCAACCTTTTTAACTTTTGCAATATTACCATCGTAAATTCAGTCGATGAATGTCAAGAGAGGCATCTAGTAAATTTGAACCTTTCATTCTTATTACCTTTTGCAAAAGTACCATCGTAATTTCGGTCTATTAATCTGAGAAGAAACATCCAGTAAGCTTGAACTTTTCATCCTTTTCAACTTTAGCAATATTGCTATCTTAATTTCTGACAATTAATCTGGAGGGACATCTAATTAATTTGGACCCTTCATTCTTTGAAAGTTTATTAATTTGAATTTCCAACTTATAGATTTATTGTATCCATATCAGGTGTAGACATGGGTATTGCTCCATATTTCTTATTGGATAACAACCGAAATTTCTCAGTTTTGAAGCTGATTTTAAAAAGTATAAAATCAACAAAAAATACAAAATAATATTTATTTTTATTTTTATTAGGAATATAAACACGAATATTTAAATTTCTACAACAAATAAGAATATATTTCATGATTTATATTTCATGGCACTTAATTTTTTAACATTTATAAAAAATTAAATGTCATGAAATATAATTTAATATACTATATATTTATAATTAGTTATCCTATATTTAATTTCTTTAATTCTTATACTTTATTTTTAAAATTAAATGTCATGAAATATAATTTAATATATTATATATTTATAATTAGTTATCCTATATTTAATTTCTTTAATTCTTATACTTTATTTTTTCTTAGATATTTATTTAATTTATATCTAAAGAAATTTAGTAATAATCTTATTTATTTTAAAACACTCACTCTAATTAAATTACTTAAACATTGCTTATGAAAATATTATATTCAATTATCTCTGAACAGAATATTAAATACATTTGTAATGTATTTAATTTTCTATTAGGAGATAATACATTTTTAATATATTATAAATTTATTATAGATATATTTATAAAGAATATTTTATTTAATTATGAAATTTTTGGGTAAAATAAGTATATCAATTGAATTTAACACCTTTAGCCTGGTGAGTATTTTATATTATTTAAAAAAAATGTGGTTTATATACGTAAAAAATGTTTCAGCGTTTATTACATTAAACTAATAAATAAAAGACTAAATTTAATTGAATTTACCAGAGCAAAAATAAATTTAGTGAAGTTTGTTTTTTTATAACTTTTAAGTGGTCTATAAATAAACTGTCTATTAAAAAGAATAAGTATAAAAATGCAAGAAAATTAAAGAATAAACTCAACCTGCTATTATGCCGGCCCCAGTCCACACTACTGAAATAAATTGTTATATTTATTTATCTAAAACATCATAAACAACAATAATACCATTGTATTATAACAATAATTCTTACGTATTGGGTACTTTTAAGAATCCTTAATACTAATATTGTATTCTTTCTTCTTAAACATTTCTTTACTTTTTTGGATAATGCAACGATATAAATTACAATCACTTTGCAAAAGGAAGTAACTGCGAAAAAGTAATTTATTCCTCTCCTTGATAATAGTAAAAGATAGTGTAAACTAGTAAAAAGAACTTCTTTTACTAGAACAGTACCTTAGCTTCCATAAAACTCCAAATGTTTCTCAAGAGAGTTGTTCCATTGTAACTTCTGGATAGAACTTGACAAAACCAAACATTTTATATTGTTAGCAAGAAAACATTTAATAAAAAATAAAGATTATAAAGATATTCCCCTGAGTATTCTGTTTTAAAATTGTATGTGCACAATTTCTTTTTTTAATTTCTCCGATATTTATAGGTGTTTTCTATTCTATAGGAAATTAATTATTTATTTAGCATGTGTATAAATAAATAAATTCTGTATTTCTGCAATACATTCTGCATTATATAAAATGGTTATTAAACATTTTATATATAATGATTCCATAGAGCTCTATCCTTGAGTTTTTGTAATTAAAAACGTGTTAACCATGTATTATGTTTAGTTAGATATATGAATATAATCCTGAATACTTTTATTAATTTTAATTTTCTCGATAATTATTAGTATTTTTTAAATTATATATTTGATTAGTGAATAAATAAATCAACGCTATATTAACTCCAAATTGCTTTATTTTTGCGAAAAATTTCTGCATTATATCAAATAGTTATTAAATATTTTTATATATACTGATTCCACTGAGCTCTATATTTGAGTTTTTGAAAGCAAATAACTATTAACTATATATTATATTTATTTCATTATTTAATTTTTAATTTTCTCCATAAGTTTTAATATTTTTACAATTGTACATTTGATTAGTGAATATATAAATAAGTGCTATATTGTTGTTTGATATATAAATAAATGTTGTATTTTCGATATATAAATCATTTATTCAATTATTTTAATAATAATAAAAGACTCCTAAAGATGGTAAACAAGTTAAATATATAGAAAAATATTAAAGTTATTAAACTAAAGTAACAAAAAAAAATTTAATATTGAAAGAAGAATATCAAAATTATACAAAATATTTTAAAGAAGGATACATTTAGTGATTCTATTTCAGAATATTAACTTATGAAAATTTTATAAATTAAAGATTATTTTTTTCCTTTTTCTAAACTTTATTTAAAATCGTTCCAAATAAAACTATTATTTAATATTTTGGTTGCACAATAATTGAAAATGTTTATAATTAAATAAAATTTTTACAAATAAAGATATTATATTTGTTAAAATAGTTTAAAAATATAATTAGTAAATAAAAATATTTGAATATAATAAAAAAATAAGTAATAAATATAAATATAAGTAAAAAAAAAATTATTTTTTTAAAAAAATTTCTGTTTGTATATTTACAAAAAATATAAACAACAAAAACATAAAAAAAAGCACTACTTGTGAGATAAAGTATGTACTACATTTTTAAATATAATTTGAAGCTAATATTTAAAAATTAAAAAGTTACAAAATTTATAACTATTCATAAGTTTTTATAGCATTTAAACCATTTGCTATCAAGATGATTTTTGAGTGAAATTATACAGTTACATAATTTCTCTCTCTTATGTATTACGACAGTCGAAAACATACCCGTCAAACGTATAAAAAATCTTCAATAAACAATGATTCTCCAGTAATTAAAATATAGTACCAAATATTTAGTATTAATAACATATAATAAAATTCCACTTAAATTAGAGAGAAACTGAAAAGGTTTGATCATTTAAAAAATAATACAGTCATTTTTAAATAAATTAAAAAACGAATTTTTTATTGAATTAAATTGTATTGTTATAATTATATATGAAAATACATTAATTATAATCTGATAGATTTAATGAAAATTCAGAAGCTTTGGAAAACAAACAGTTTGTCCTTCATACTACTCTGTTACAATTGAAATTGGCATGCATGGATGACCAATTTATCCTCTTGTTTCTTTTTTAACAATTTATTTTTAAGTGTAAAATGAGTATAAATTGTAAAGGTATATAAAATAGTCTGAAGTAAACGTTTCCATTTATAGAGAAAATCCTAAAAATATATCAATTTATAAAAAAACATGTCTTATTTCAAATAATTTTTCAAATTACAATTTTGCGATTTACAAATAATATTATTTGTCTAAAAACCGCATTTAAGGATTTAAGAATTTTAAAAGTTACTAAATAAAAATCAAATTTTAATTTCTACTGCTATTTGATTTCTTCCCTAATTGATTTTTACCTTCAAATTGTTTGTTCTTCAATTTAATTTACAACTGCTATTTAATTTCTTCCCTAATTGATTTTTACCTTCAAATTGTTTGTTCTTCAATTTAATTTTCAACTGTTATTTGATTTCTTCCCTAATTCATTTTTATCTTTAAACTGTTTGTTCTTCAATTTAATTTTCGACTGCTATTTGATTTCTATCCTAAGTAGTTTTTACCTTCAAATTGTCTGTTCTTCTATTTAATTTTTTTTTTTTTTTTTGGAAATAATTTTCTTCGTCTTTAGTAAATTTCAAAGGAATTTTTTAAAATCATTAATGTAGTAATATTTTCTCTTTGTTTTATAATTATATAAAAATACAAAATTCTTCCACAAGCACATAATTACAGTTTACTTTTTATTTAATATTGAGCAAAAATAAGTCAATGTAATATAAAGAAACCTATGGGGAATTTAATATATTAATGAAATATTTATAATGATTCAGACATCAATATTTCCGATTGCCAATGTGAAAACATTTTTTAAAAATTTATTTAAAGAAGTTTATTACCCCTATGGAATTTCATCCTTAAATTATTTCGAATTAAAGCCAGCACTTCTTTTCTTTCAGTGCAACCATTTCGAACAAACTGAAGACAGAAAAAGAACAATTTAGCGTAGAATACATATTACCACTCCCAGTTGCACTGCGTAATCCAATCGGATTTAGAATTTAAAACACTCGCATTTAAATTTTATGTTCTTTTTTATCCTCTGAGTAATACAGCCATCTTGATAACATAAAAACAACACAGAAGGAAAAGAAGACAGATCGGGTCGCTTTTGCCAAAGACAAATGAGGAGGATTACACAATCTGACTTCGAAGATAAAATAACATGCTATCGTGACTCCTTCGCTCTACTTCAGCAAATGTACCAGGGAGAACTGGATCTCTGGTAAGCTTGACTTGGCGCACTGGAGCTTAGGCGAACACCAGAACAGGGTATTAGCATTTAACAGGAAAGAATTGAGATGCTTGAGTTGGTTTAAAGTCGCGATAGAGCAAGCTTCAGCTGCTTTGGTAACGATTGATTGTGGAGTGATATTGGACTGAGATTTGCAATAAAATGCAAATGAATCTCTGATTCTTGCAAGTCAAGTTTTTAAGAAGGTTAGATTGTTAAATGTATGGTTGAGATATGTTTCAGAATATTTTGCTATTAAATTCTACTCTGTATTCAAAATGGAATAAATTTGTTTCGTTAATTCTGAATAGGGCAGGACCATTGGTAGAGAATATTGAGGTTTCTAACTATTGGTGTGGTTTGATTTGTTGCTCTATGGTAATTTTTTGCACACTTTAGGCTAATTAGACCGGGACCTACAATTTAACGTAGATTGCAAACCACTAACACACAAACGTGTCACATTGTAACTATTGGAGTCTGTTTTTATGCAAAGGGTGATAAAGCCGTTAGCTGGCATGTCTTTCCGTTAGGCTAGAAAATGAAGATGAAATTTTCAGATGGTATTTTGTCTGTGTATGTTCTAATTTTTGTGCAGCAAAATGTGAAGTAAATGAGGTTTCGAACTATTGGAGTTCTATGCGGGAGATGGGCACGATAAATCTTTAAGCTGCAACGTAGTTCTGTTGATTTAGAGGAGGGAGCTTGTTGCCCTCAGATGACAGTTTTGTCGTTCGATCCAAATGTTTGTAGCAAAATGTGTTGCAAAATGTAGCAAACCCACCATGAATCATACTAATGTGATGCTGATTCAATTATATTTCTGCGTTTAATAGCAAATGACAGCTTAAAATGCACTTCATCCAGAAACAGCACCATAAATATGGCTATCGATGGATAAGCTAGTTGAATGTTTAATTTGAAGAAGCGATACAATTCAATCTAGTGTCCTTGGAAAATACGATTTATTTTTTTATAATTTCTTAAAGGACCATACAATTAATTATATAGAGGTTTGGAGTAATATTTTAATAACTACTATCCTTCTACCTACTCATACTTAATAACTAAACAGAAAACGATATACTGGCTCCCCAAAACTGAAACAATTATGCTAAGTATCCCTCAATAACACATTTCATATTAAATCAAACTCCATAATAATTATTCTTTGAAATACCCTATTCTGCAATAAGAGTTACGAAAATTCCTTTTACACAATGTACGAACATTGAAAAAAAAATTTTTTTTTTTTTTTTTGCTATATTTTCTTGTATTTTTATAATCTTCTATCGATAATTGTCTTTATTTAACGAATTATAATTAAATATAATGATCATAATTGTTTTCAAAGAAATTTTTCAAAGTTCTTAAAAATATTAATTAAAACATTTTAATCATAATTTTTGAGTCAAATATTTTTCATTAAAAATTTTAGAAAAATCCATTTAAATTAAAAATTGAGCATAATTAATTTGCTTATAGAATATACTGAGAAAAAGAGAAATTGTTACTTTCAATTTTTATCCTAGGAATATTTGTAATATTTAATTTAATTGGTGATTTATAAATATTTTTGATAACTATGTAATAAGAGAAATGACGTTTTCCTCATTAGGTGTAGTTTATGTTGTGCACATGTGTTGCTGTTGTTTCTTATCCCACTTGATAGACAGCAACATCTAGACCAAGCCCGTGGTCTCGTGGTTGAAGGGAAAGAAGATAGCTTCTGTTGTGGTTGTCCACCAGTAGGCAGAAGTCTCCTTTGTTCCGTGCGGCTGACATACAGCCATATTAGATCTTGACCTACGGTTTAAAGTAGATTCCGAAGTAGGCGCCATGTATGTTGACTACAAACATACATGGCGCCTCTGGGACGTGAACCCTCAACCAGTACACCGAGCGCCAGATAGATAGTTACTGGACCATTCAGGCCCTGTTGTACATATATATTTTACATACATGCATGTTTATAAATAATAATAATAGTAATAATCTTTTAAATGCATAAGATCCAAAACTAAGTAGAAAGACACCAAAGAGGATTAATTTTTGATCAATTGTTGGCAATTAGCGGTTTTATGTAAATTATTCATATAAAGCAAGAATTGGTACTAAATTGATTTGTTGAATTATTTTTGACAGGTTACATAGGGATTTTTGAGTAAATTTTACGCCGTTGTTTTCAAACTTCTCGCCCTTTTACTAGACTTATCAATGAAACAGAAGTTTAGAATATTCAATATTATAAAAGATGGATGCTACTGTGCATCAATATTTCATACTGCAATTTCAATGGAATACTTCTAGGAACGGCATCTACAGAGTTTGCTTCCTCGGCCATGTCTTCGAGGAGAACGGAAGGAACTTTTCGGCTTTACGAACTTTCTTTTCCTTATAAATTGCCGAGTTTTGAATATATCAGTTCAAAAGACTCAACACATTATCCATTACATCGTCACAGGCCTTTAACAATAAAACACTCAACCATCCTGAAATAAATTCAAGAAAAAAACCTGACAAATGTACTGACAAAATACGATAAGGAGGTAATAACTATTAACGAATATGTAATAATTCATAACAACTATTTTAATATACGTGTTGGTTGACAATAATTAAAGTATAGGTGTTTTTGAGTTTAATTAAAAAGAACATACTAGAGTAAATGAAAAATAATTCTGTATACATACCAATTTTACATCGCTCCAGCCCTTTAACAATAAAACACTCAACCATCCTGATATAAACTCAAGCAGAAAACTGGCAAATCAATTGATAAATATGATAAGGAGGTAATAACTATTAATAGATATCTAATAAGCCATAAGAGATATTTTAATATACGTGTTGACAATAATTAAAGTATTGGTGTTTTTGTGTTTAATGAAAAATAATGTACTTTTGTAAAGGCAAAATAATTTTATATACACATGAGTTAAAGTATGCGCAATCATTTTTTTTTTTGTATTTAACGAAGAGCATTGGCTACAATGTGGCAGTTAGCTTCTATCTTGGAAAAACATCAGATGAGGAGATAAATACAGTGCATGAAACAGGAACAAAGTAGAAGAAGAAAACTGTTCTTTGTGGTGGCGGTTCCTTTCTTCTGCTTTGGTGATGGCGATAATTTGGCATGGTGGCATCCAGGCAATCAATTTGTATAAAAGTAGTTTATATTTTCGACATCAGAAGCAAAAGGGGCACTTGAGCCTGTTTCTGGGAAGTAATATAAACTTTAAAAAAAAAATAAACGTTTTATCTGACTGATAATTATCCAGTGAATAGTTTTTGAAATAGTTTTATTTTTTTAGCAGCTGGATTTCATTACTTATTTTACAATTCAGAACGTAATTTTAACTTTATTTCGTCCATTTCGTATTGTTTTTCAATTTGTTTTAAATACACATGTTGTTGTTCATGAAGAACATTACCAACAACAAAATGCAGCATGGCTCAATCAATCTGGGGGACGTGGAGTGTTATAGGTTCCTTTAAATCTGCAAAGTGCAAAAATTTCCCCACCATCACATGATTCCAATTGATATAAGCAACAATGAATAATTTATTTTTGAATTGCTTAAATTTGAAAAAAATAAAATATTTAATCTTCATTAAAACAACATTTTTTATTTAAACAACAATTACGTAAGTTTTTTTAACATTTCAATGACAAATTTGAAATGCCAAAAAACAAACGTAATTGTTAAAGAATATATTTTTTTTAAAATATCCATATGATTTTAACCAATCATTTAAAATATATACTTTAATTAATTTGTACGCCTATTTTCTTTCCTAAAATTAGACTGTTGCGCCACTTTATCCATGTTAAAAATGATAGATTTTTCCCATTAGCTATCAGTCTTTAAAACGTAATAGTAGTAGCAGGATGAAAATAGCACATCCACATTTAACATTTCCATCCACTTTCTGTATATATATATATATATATATATATATATATACAGTCCAGTCACATTAATGTGACCACCTGTCAAAAGCCAGAATATACACTCTTGTATATTCTGCCTTTAAGTGGAGTGTGGTATTTAGTGGAATTTTTTATAGACACTCCACTGCAATGTGCTGGGCCTGTGTTATATGTATATATAACACAGACCCAGTTATAATCAATTAACAAAATACACCCGACAATTGCATATGTCATGGAACATCCATGACACGAATTGACACGATCTCGACATTGTTTAAGCTTGTCGACACTGACTGCAACAATTCGGTAACGAGGCACAAACATCTAAAGAGGCCTTAGACCACATATATAAAACTTTAAATCAATATAATCACGTTAAAGAACAAATTTTTTTTTAATGATTTTCCGCGTTTTAGATAGTATGCATACGAAGTGGAGTTTCGTTTTACCAGTATATTACAATTAAAACCAGTATATTACAGTTATAAACGTTTATACTCTAATTATGGTCAATCTTGAATATTATACGTTTGTGCAATTTAAGACAAATAAATGCATAAATGTATACAAATACCAATTTTTAATCCTCACAAATACGATAAAACACTAACAAGGATTGCCATGTATCAACATTTTATATAGTATGTATACGAAGTGGAGATATGTTTGGCCAGTGTATTACAAATAATTGATTTCTTAAGGCCTATTCTTCAATTCTAGCGAACCCTTAATATTAAACGTCTGTGTAATTTAAAACAAGAATATGCATAAATGTATACAAATACCTCTTTTTTATCTTCACAAATACGATAAACATGAAAGGATCACCATGTATCAGCATTTTAAATAGTATGTATACGAAGTGGAGTTACGTTCAACCAGTATATTACAACTAATTGACTTCTTAACACCAATACTTCTGTGTAATTTAAGACAAGAATATGCATAAATGTATACGGGAACCTCTTTTTTATCTTCACAAATACGTTAAACATGAAAGGATCACCATGTATCAGCATTTTAGATAGTATGTATACGAAGTGGAATTACGTTTGACCAGTATATTACAATTAATTGAGTTCTAAATGTTTATACTCTAATTATGGTGAATCCTTAATATTAAACGCTTGTGTAATTTAAGACATGTAAATTCATAAATGTATACGAGTATGCCTTTTTTATTTTCACAAATACGATAAAACATGAACATGAAAGGATAGAAATGTATGAGCATTTTAGATAGTATGTATACAAAGTAGATCTACGTTTGACCAGTATATTACAATCGAATTCTAAGCGATTATACTCTAATTCTGGTGAACCCTGAATATTAAATGTATGCATAATTTAAGACAAGTAGATGCATAAATGTATACAAATACCCGTTTTTAATGCTTACAAATAAGATAAAATACGAAAATATGCAAAGATCAATATGTATCAGCATTTTAGATAGTATGCCTACAAAGTGGAGTTACATTTGGCCAGTATATTACAATAATTTGATTTCTTAATGCTTATACTCTAATTCTTGTGAACCCTGAATATTAAATGTCTAAATTTAAGACAAGTAAATGCATAAATATATACGAGTACCCATTTCTAATCTTTACAGATAGGATAAAATACGAAAACATGCAAAGATCAGTAGAACAAAGATCAATATATATATCAGCATTTTAGGCCAAAAATATGTGTGCAGTAAAAGTCCTGAATTTATGTGCCTTATAAAGAAGATCTCCGAGCCATGTGCTAAAGCGGAAGATACATTAGCGCGTGAGAGATAGCTGCTGTTAAAAGAGATCATGGAGTCATTAAATGATTGGATAAAATAATGGTTTGTTGGTCCTCTGCAGTTGTTTGTTGGACATGAATGTATTTGCTTATAGCATAATAAATGAAGTGTGCTTCATCTCACATATTTGCCAACTAAGTGTTTCAGTCAATATTTAACTGTTCCTTTGGGTTGCCAGATTTGCTGCTGAAGAGGAAGGGGAATTATCTAATGAAAGACCAAAACAGATTATTGTTATTTATCGAATGTATTTCGTATAATAATTGTTTTACCGTTCTATGATTTTTTATGTATTCCTAAATTATTCCTGAATTATTTTTTAAATTATTAAAATTAGTTTAACTAAACTTTAAAAAATGAAAAAAATAATAATAACAAAGTTTTGAAATTAACTAAAATAAGATTTTTTTAGCCCGTAGCAATTAAAAAATATCTAAAGAGTCTTATTAGCACATTTATTTTATTATTACGAAAGAGTTAAGTTAATTAGTGATAATGTAAGTTTTTCTTAAATTATTAAATATAAATATCGGATATATTGAATCAAATGATAAACATAAAAAAGTTGTGAAGTGTTCTTTTTTTTTCTTAAATTGAAAATATTATTATTTAATTGTCCTTTCTGTTTTTTTTTGTTTTTTTGAATAACGACGAAATAGAGATTTACATTACTAATATAAAACTAGTATAGGATTCTTTAAAAAAACTCTTTTAAACGTATACTAATTCAAAAAACAACTTAAAACAAAATATATATATGAAAAAAAATCCCAAACATGGATAAACAGTTTGAGTGTTTAAAACCTTAGCTAGATTATTTAATAACAAAAATTTTAATTGAAAAAAAATTTTAAAATTACTTTAATTATACTTTAAAAAAGGCGAAAATTAATATAAACAAGGTTTTGAATTTAACTAAAACAAGCTTTTTTTCCTCGTACCAATTACAAAATATATATATATGAATAGTCTTATTACCCCTAAAGTGCTTAGATATGCAATAATACGTAAAACTATAAATTGTATGAAAAAAACTAACAATTGACTACTACAAAATGCTGAAACTTTAAGATAATCAAAGATTTACATCAGACAAAAGTACGAAAATGCCAAAACAATAATAAAGTAGTTAAGTAATCAAGCCTGTTTCCCATATTCTTGGAATTTCCATGACAGACATATGTACCATTCCTAAAAAGCGTATTATAAGTATTTAGTTTGTATAAAATTTAGATATCAGACAAATGCAATTCTTTCTTCGAAATACTAATTGTATTGGGTAGGACCCATCCTGTTACCCATACTCTACAAAATGAAATCTATTAAAATGACAATACATGTATTTCAATGAGAGGCTCACACACCAAAACCTGAAATAAAAATGGCAATTACAATCATGTCCATAAATTAAGGATAATGAAGTTCAGGCAAAGAAAGAGACAGAAGCAAAACAAATTTGACTTATTTGTAAAGTCTATTTATTAAACAAAAGGTAAAGAGCAAAAAAGATGCTATATGTTTGACATAATTAATAAAAATTGCGATTTTTACTCCCTGGAGCAAATTTCAAAAAAGAACCTATTTACAAAAAAAAGTATAACATGGTTAGTATGATGGTTAATATGGAGTATGTCTCCCGGACGATGCAATACAGGCCTTACAACGCCTAGCCATGCTGAGTATCAAATTATCAATCTGATCTTGGGGAATATTACACCAATCATCAAGCAATGCCCTCCGAAGTTCCGGTTGACAGGTGGGAGGGGGTTGACGGGCTGCAATTCGTCGGCCAAGCATATTCCACACGTGCTCTATTGGATTCAAGTCCGGTGAGTATGCTGGCCAATCCATACGGGTGATATCCTGCAGAATGTGCAATAAAAATATCAAATAAGCTATGTCTATAAAAATAATATATTAAATCTGAAATTGCTAGTATACTCATTAAAATTCTTATCAATATTTCTAAGTTCATGTAGCTCTGCCTGACTTGCACATAATTTATAAATACTTTCAGTTTCTTATTAAGAATTTAATTTTCAAACCAAACCAAAAGAAGATCTAAGCTAAAATAAATTTAACCACAGAAAGCTACATGCATTTTGATTAACACTACATGGTGATGCATATCTAAACGAGTTGAAACTTTACTTTTCTATAGCTATTGTTTACAAGAAAAATTCATGGAGAATTACATCTACATCAGATGTATTTTTCGGAAATGTATGCACATTTATCATTAATACAAATTTAAAGCAGGTTTTTTTTTTTTTTTTATTTTATATTTATTTTCAGTAATGATAGAGTTTCCTTTAGAAAAAAAAAAGAATTTCTTCGACGATGAACTAAATAAACCCTCTTTTCTTTTCAATCAATGAAGATTGACTCTCTCTCTGTTAGATCTAAAAACATTGGTGGGAAAATGAAGCAGATGTCTACAAAAAAATTTCTGTAGGGTCTTTTATTGATTCAATAACGAATGATACGAATACCGAGAAGTCAATTTTTCTTCATAATCATTGGAATCCTCGAATTCCGACTGCCTTTATTGATATTTTATGGAGCTTAGGAGTAGTGGGACGGTTTCCGTTTCACACTTACACAAAAACAGTGTCTTTCCTCTCCCCATAGAAAAATAGGGCAAAAAACATGATGTATTTTTATTGCATCACCTCCTTTTTAATGTCGTGCATTCATTTTGAAAAGATATTGATTCATCAATCAATACTCATCTTCGATACGTACAAAAAATGCCATCTGTCTAGGAATAAAAGTGATGATGTTTGTTATGGATTAAGAAAGAATCCTACCTTTACACTGATATTAAATTAGTGCACATTTTAATGCGAAATTGATAAAAAAAATTCACGGTGAAAAAATATTGACGTATTCCTTGTTTTGCGTCATTCACTTTAAATTCAATCTGCTAATTAAATCTGTGATCAATACGATGTATGAAAAAAAAAGAAATTAAATATAAAAAAAAATCAAATGATATCAATGCGAAAATTATGACAAAAAGGTAGTAATAAAGCTAAATAGTTAATATATTGGGGCCTGATGGCCGAGTGACTATCGCTCGGTGCCACAGGGTTCGAGTCCCGGCTCAGCCAGGGATGTTTGTAGTGGTTCAGAATCCACCTTAAATCAAAGACCCTGCTCTAGTTCCATGGTTGGAGAGAGTTGGGCATAAGTCTGACAACCCTGCCTAGTAATACATCTCCTGTCCTGAAAGCAGGCAGATGGCCTTGGCACACCATGGGGCTGTTGTGCCAATGTTAATTTTATAATATTTTTTTTCAAATATTAACAATATAATCGTTCAATTAATAATATCCAGTCACTCAAGAAAGTGATGATTTTTTTTTTTATGAATCCAAAAAAAAAAAAAAAAAAAGATTAAAAATTAGACTATTTTAAAAATAGTAATTTGTTTCAATTGAACTTAATCAAAATAGTTCTATATACATCACAAAATATATAAACATTTAATTGAAGATAGAAATATTAAAAAAATCATATTATTTTTTAAAAAATACGTATATTAAGTATGCTACGTAAAACAAAGAATTAATTTAAGGATAATGTTTCCAAACTTTATTTTTGTTTTTTACCACACTTCTTAAAAGAATATCTAATCATTTTTGTTTTTAATATCTTATTTCAAGGTTTGTCTGTCTAGGTTATCCTATGATTGATTAATAGGATTGATATGAGTGAATGAAAGTTTATGATCTGATTTTTCACACTATAAAACAACTATTCTTGTACATTTCAAGGAGTACCTCATATGGCTTTAATCCAATCCCTTTCTTGGACTCTATTCCACATCCTTGGATTTATACCAATCGGAATGCAGGTCAAAGGAATATTTCCAGCCAGATATTAAGGAAAAATGATAAAACTGCTCCGTAAGGAAGACATAATCTCACATTTTTTTCTGGATGACATTAAGATTAGTTATCTCCATTTGTGTAATATAGAAGATAAGATGTGAAAATCCCAATTAGATGATGCCAGATAGTTAAGATGATCCCAAAAGCTCTTTCACCCTTATCTGACTTTTCATGGAAGTAGCTGCTGTGGATTAAAAAAAAACGGCGAAATATGACACTGGCATTATGGGAGATAAAATCTACAAATCGTAATTAATTTCTCAAGTTGATTCGAGAATTTGTATCAAAATATTAGTCCAGTATTATTTGTGATAGTGGTATTATAGATTATTTTTGGTCTGTCGCTCTACGGTCATTTTCTGCGCACTTTGCTCTAATTAGTCCTGGACCTACAGTTTAACGTGGATTCCGAACCCTTCATAAACATCCATACCACCGCCAGGATTAAATCCTGAAGCCTGCGGTACCAAAAGCCAGAGCGCTAGTCAATTGGTCATCAAGCCAATGCTATTATAGGAGTTAATATTTGCAAACCCCAATTGATGTGATGAGAGGTCATGTGAGAAAGGTGATGCGAGAAACTCTATAAAAATAACAGAATTGTTTAATTTTTCTTTGATGTATCTGCAATGAATTCGAAAAAGACAAAATAGGACTCTGGTATAACTCAATTATATCTCATACTACTACTGTCATATAATGCTTACTCATACCACCACTGTCATATAATACTTACTCATACTACCCCTATCTCCCTAAACACTTCGTATAAATCATTAAAACCATCCAAAATATTATCTAAAACATTAAAAAAAAAGTAATATAAAATCCAATTATTGCCATTGATTATGTGTATGCATTAATTGGCATGTTTTGAACTTAACATTAAATAACTTACACTGCATTTCAGTTAGAAATGCATTAAAGTTGTGTGAGCTACACCGGCAAACGCTGTTACACATTTAGCACTAACCAGAGGACATGTCTAGCTTTAAGTTATGCTATGGACGCGAATAGCACTACTGTCACAACGTTCTACGGTCATATTAGACTACGACCTATGGCTTAAAGTGGATTCCGAACCAGTACAAACATCCATGACACCCCCCGGGACTCGAACCCGAAACCTGTGGCACCAACTGGAAGAGTACTGTTCACTCGGTCACCAGTGAAAGTTAAAATACAATTGAAAAGAAAAATGAATTTTGCTTAAAAATCTGGTTTTTATAGATGGTAAATGGAAATGATCGTATTAAATTTTATAGCATTTCATTTTAATTTCATTTTACGTTTTCCCGTTTTGATTTTAAAAAAAATATATTTCAAAATGCTCGCTTTCAAAGTAGACTGCTATTTATTACGTTGAAATCAATTATTTTAAAAGAATAAAAACTAGTTTCCAGCTATCGCAGCTTGCACGGAAGCGTTCTCAAAAAACAAACACCTTTGTTGTCATGTATTCCACTTTAAGCAGCAAATCTATGGGGCATCTAGGTCATAAATTCTTATTTGTGTCACACAAATGAATAAAAATGGTACTTTGAATTTTCAAGTACAAATTTCTTGCATTCCATTCCGATGTTTTTTTGTTCTGTTTCTTTATTTTTTCCATCTTTTATAAGAATCTAAAATCTTCTTTACATATTCTTTTATTTCAATATTTATTAAAGTGCTTCTTTCATTTGAAACAAAATAATTGTGTCTCCTATTCTCTTCTTATATTTATCTCTAGGTCTATGCAATCTGCTATTATCTGCTTATGTCTATGCTTATGCTGTCTCCTATTCGCATCTTATATCTTATATAATGCTATCTCCTATTTTTTCGCCTAATATAGGGTGATTATAATTAAAGTCTCACTTTTAAAATGCTGTAAAAAAAGAAACACTCGCCACAATGAGTTCAAATTTGAAATGAAGAAGGAAGAAACGGTGTTGCATCAAAAAAGATCCAAAGTGCATTAATAGATGACGCTATAAGTGGCATAAAGAAAGTAAATTCGGCAATCAGTGATATTTTGAATCTAATTTACAACGTATTTCACATGAATTGGACGTTAAACAAACGTAGTGTTCAATGTTCTTGATTGTTTTGAGTTTTTTGCCGGAAAAAATGACTTCCAAGTCAGTCAACACTTGTAGCACTGTGAGTGGAAAGCCCATCCATCATGGTAAGGCCATACCATATTGGATGGGAAAAATCGGTGGTACATTTTTTGGAACTTTTTTTGATGCCATACCTTTGAAACACTACAGTTGATTTAATATGCAACTCATGCCAAATACGTTGTCATTTCTATTCAAAATATCACTTTCTTTATGCCTCTTGCAGTGCCATCTATTAATACATTTTGAAACTTTTCCTTTGATGCCGTACCGTTTCCTCCTTCTTTAGGTATCTTCAGTTAAAATTGGAACTCATTGTAACGAGCGGTTCTTTTTTTACAGAATTTTGAAAGTGGGACTTTAATTATAATCCCCCTGTACATTCTTAACTTCATTAAAGAATGTATGTAAAGTCGTCAAATAATGTCCAACAATTTGTCAGAATTCTACGACTTAGTTATTATAATAATGAAATGAATTTTCTGATCATACATATTCATTCGAATAATTATTTTTATCACGGAATATATTGATTATCTGATAATCTTTTTAGGACAAAATAAAACGTTCTTTGAATCAGAACAAAGTACTAAAATGTCTTATTCATAAATTTAATATAATCACTGCTATTGTAATCGCCTCTTACGGCTACATGAAAGTGTGCCATTATATTTTTAGTTCCTACATAATATTAATCAGTTTTAGAAAATAAATTATACTGTCATGTATCAAAAGATAAAAATGGTTAATTATGTAATTTAATGATGCTATTAATAACGCATTTGTTATACTGGAAGAAAAATAATACCTGCTAATTATCTTAAAGAAAACGCAAGAAAAATATTAATTTAAGTATTATGTTGTTGCACTATCTATATAGATATAATTAATATTTTGATGATATAATCTTGCAAATTTTTATTGAATGATGAAATCATTTTTACTAAGTATCATTTTAAAGTTAGTATTACATATTTTTAAACATGAAATTAATTAAAATTTAATCCGCACACGAAAATGTTATTAAATAATTATTTTGTTTTCAAATGTTTTTTTTTTATTATTTTAACAGATGATTAAAAAATGGTCTTTAATATTTTTTTCTTATTTCGAATCAAATGCTTCTAAATACGATTACCGATGCTGAAAAATTTTAATATTAGTCATATTTTTAATGCGTTCTTTTATATTTTGTACTATTTTATTTGAGTTAAAAACCTTTTTGACATATTTTAATGAAAGGATATTATTAATTTTAATTAAAGGATAAATTTAAATTAACATATTTTTGTTACATGCAAATAAAGGCAATATATTTCAACATTTATTAAAAAAGTTCAAAATTTACTTATACAACATATGTTTATTTGAATAATAATTTATCATATTTGTTTTGAATTTACTCACAATACTTTTTACACATAACATAGGTGGAAGACATTTTTTAATAAAAGGTAACAAATAACGAGATATTTAACTACTCTCAATGCTGAATAATTTTTAGTATAACATCAAACATTCGTTTTTTACGTAGAGTAATGTTATTTCTTATAGAAAATAACTTCGTTATATGGTTCTATAGAGCCTGATGGCCGTATAATTAGTGCCCTGGCGCCCAGTTTCAGGTTCGAGTCTTGGCGGTAACATGGATGTTTGCAGTGTTTCGGAATCCACTTTAAACCGTAGGGCCCGGTCTAATGTGACTGTTAGTCATAGGACTGAAGGCCCTACCTCGTAAAAATGAAACTCTTGTCTAGAAATCTACCAATAAGCAGACGGCCTTGGTTCGACATGAGGTTGTTGTGCCGATAAAGATGATATGATTATATACGAAACAGCTGTAAATCAATATTCTTCAAAATAAATATAAATATTAAGGGTTGTAAAAAACTTTTAAAATTTATTGTTTGATAAATATGTAACAGTTTCAGTGTATGCCAGGTAGAGCTGTTTTTCAAAACAACAGGGCAGAAGAAGGCAAAAAAAAAATGCGTTAATGAAGATTATTAGAAGATCTTTGTTTTGATTTTAATGAAGAATCCTCGCTATCCTACGACCTTCAAATGTTTAGGATACCGAGGATACTTGAATAATAGTTTATAACAGATTCAGATATTCTATTCTTGAATAATTAATAATATATTCATGAAATTCACATATTATTGATATTCTTGAATAATGCCTTATTACAGATTCAATAACAGATTAAGCGTTTGTCACGTAGAGCTACTGTTCAAATCAACAAGACAAAAACAAGCACTACCGAAGATCTTTCAAAGAGCTTTGTTTTGAATTTATTCAAGTATCCTACGACCTTTAAATGTTTAGGATACCAATGATAACTTAATGAAATGTTTTATCGTATAGCGATAGAAGGTCTAACCTTAAGACTTTTCCTTAAAAGCAGTCGTAGTTTAATTTACGACAAATATCTATCCGACCAGGCAAGTAATGTTTTTTTTTCAAACTTTCATTTGCTTTATTTTTAAGAGCTTTTTAATCAATGGAACATGATGTTTTTGAACAGTTTGAGATATATGAGCTTTCATGAAAAAATTATTTGAAACAAGTTTTATTTATGAGGTGCTATAAAATACTGAAATTTATTTATTTATCGATTAAATTCTTTTCCAAAAGTAAATTTCTTCATATTCTTATATCAATAAAACTATTATCTTATTATTCATATATCTATAACTATTATTCTTATATCAATAGAACTATTTGTCAATAATTTCAAATTAATTTGAACTATTTTAAGACAGAAGTTGTATAATCTAAATGAACAAGTATTGCATTACTTCTTTGAAGTTATTCATTAAAATATTAAAATTCATAGATGTAGGATTTATAATAGAATTAATTGAAACAGTTTTTATTTTACTTTTGGTAAAAGAAAACTTATCCAGAAAGCTCAAATTAATTTGTTCGTCGTTACGAATATTTTTCAAAAATAAATTTATTCCTAGCCTCATAGAATTAATAAATATTTCTGTAAAGTTTTCTAATGTTTATTTGTCTAATTATTACTAATAATTATAATAGAGCATCAATTATTTATGAATGATTTCAAATTAATTTGAACTATTCTAAAACAGAAGTTGTGGATGCTAAAAGAACAAGTATTGTAAAAGATATTATATTACTTCTTTGAAATTATTCATTAAAATATTAAAATTTATAGATGGATTTATAATAGAATTATTTGAAACAGTTTTATTTTAATTTTGGTACATGAAAACTTATCCAGATTTCTCAAGTTTATTTATTCGTCGTTACAAATATTTATCAAAATAAATTTATTCCTAGTCTCACAGAATTAATAAACCTTCTTTAATGATTTAGAACACAAACAATGAAAAATAATTGAAAATATAGCCAATTATTTATCAAAATTAATTAAACACAAGTTCCAAAATCGTAATAAGGAAACATTGTACAATACAATGCACTACTTCTTTGAGATTATTGACCAAAATAATTAAAATGTTGAAATTGAAAAAGAAAACAGTTTTCTACAATTAAACAAATTTGTTCCTCCAAGAACTTAACGAACTGTTATCAGAGACCCCTGAGGAAGATCCCATGCAATCTCCTGCTGTCTAACTTCAAGGAAATTGTATTAAGACATCATGAGAAAAATATCGAAAGCAATTAAGCAAAACCTCCAATTCCTCGTTTAAAAATGTTCCTGTCACCAATTATGGCTTTAATTGAAATTCAGGAAATTGAAGGATAGGATATTTCCACATCATCTTATTAAATGACTTCAGTTCAAAAAATATTCTAATTTTCCTTTCTTTTTTTTTTTTTTTAATATTTCAAATGCATGTGTTCGGAATATTAATTGTCTGGATTACAAATTATCTTATCATTTTTTTAAATTATCTTTCTTTTTGTCCGGAAAAAATTCTTCATAAAAAAAAAAAAAATACACGGTAAATTAATTAAACACCTAATATATATTTTAAAAAATGGATATGAGTATTTTTCATTTATTTTAAATTCAATTTTAAATACCGTTTTGCTCATATTCAATTATTTTTTAAGAAATCAATATAATATATATTCTAATAATATTCTTCATTACAAATTTTTTTCAAAGATAAATTTATTTCTATTCTCATAGGAAGTATTCTTAAAATTATTATTTAAATAATTTTAAAAATATTATTTTATTATTAATTATTATTCTTAAATAATTATTTCTTTATAGTATTCTAATGATTGTTTGTCTAATTATTTCTAATGATTATAATATAGCATGAATTATTTGTCAATGATTTCAAATTAATTTGAACTCTTCTAAAATAACAGTAGTAAATTCTAAAAGAGCATGTATTGCAAAAGATATTATATTGTCTCTTTGAAGTTATTCATTAAAATATTAAAATTTATGGATGGATTTATAATAGAATTAATTGAAATAGTTTTATTTTAGTGTAAGACAACTTATCCGGAACTTTCAAGTTTATTTATTCGTCATTACAAATATTTATCAAAATAAATTTATTTCTAATCTCATAGAATTAATAAAGCCTTCTTTAAACTTTTCTAATGATTTAGGACACAAACAATGAAAAATAATTGAAAATATAGACACTTATATATGAAACTTATTTCGAACTATAATTAAACGCGAGTTCCAAAATCGTAATAAGGAAACATTGTACAATACAATGCACTACTTCTTTGAGATTATTGACCAAAATAATTAAAATGTTGAAATTGAAAAAGAAAACAGTTTTCTACAACTAACCAAATTTGTTCCAAGTACTTAACGAACTGTTATCAAAGACCCCTGAGGGGGATCCCATGCAATCTCCTGCTGTCTAACTTCAAGGAAATTGTATTAAGGCATCATGAGAAAAATATCGAAAGCAATTAAGCAAAACCTCCAATTCCTCGTTTAAAAATGTTCCTGTCACCAATTATGGCTTTAAATGAAATTCAGGAAATTGAGGGATGCGATATTTCCACATCATCTTATTAAATGACTTCAGTTCAAAAAATATTCTAATTTGTTTTTCTTTTTTTTGAATATTTCAAATGCATGTGTTCGGAATATTAATTGTCTGGATTACAAATTATATTATCTTTTTTTAACTATCTTTCTTTTTGTCTGGGGGAAAAAGTCGCTGTAAAATGACGAAATTTTTTTAAACGATAAATTAATTAAACCTGTAGGATATATTTTAAAAAAATGGACTTGACTATAATTAATTTATTTCAAATTGAATTTTAAAAGGTAATTTGCTCATATTTAAATATTTTTAAGAAAGTAATAGTATTCTCTAAGAAGTGGGGCAGGGGAATTTACGATTTGCTGTACAGCCTCAAGACACTGATTTAAAAACAAAAAAAATTATGTATACTGAGGAAAATATTTTTGAAATGGTCTAATTGAAGTTCCCCTGTAATTTTTAGTACATCGCAAATGAGGGCCAGTTATCTATGAAAGTTTTCTCAGAGGACATTATTTCAACTTCCTTGTCATCATCACCGTGAGTTGCGCAACAGCTCCATGGCAGACCAAAGCTATCTGCCTCCTGGCAGGTTTCTAGACAGGATATGTTTTCTTTTTACTGTATAGAATTGACAGCACTACGTCCAATTGTCTGCAACCATGTTTTTCCTCCTGTATTTGAAAATCTAATCTATTTTCATGTGGCTTCTGATTAAAAGATTAAAATGATTTTCATCGCCAACATCGCCAATGGCGAAGACACATGAAAGTTTTTCGGTGGACAATATTTCAACTTCCTTGATATTGCATGCTTTATTTATTAATTTTTTTGCGAATAAATATAATAATATTTAAGAAAAAAATTCAGCTTGAAAAACTTTCTTTTTAAACCATGAATATTTTTTTCTCTCCTATATTAGAAAATCTAATCTATTTTTATATGGCTCCTGATAAAAATATTCAGATATTTTTCAGCGCCAACTTCGCCAATTGGCGATGGAAAAAACACCCAGATAAATCTCATCTAAGAAACTGTCCATGATCACGATAAAGAAAGAGGGGGAAATACATAAGAAGGACAAGAACTATTTCAATCAGATTAAGATAAATTAATTACAAGGAAGGAATCGGAGAACTTTTGTGGGAAAAAAGAATGCGTTTCCCACCAAAAAGACCTCTCCGTGATATTTCGTCGTCCACTGGTTCTAAGTGGACAAGATCAGAACTTCCTCTCACACTCGCCAAACCTTCTAAGTAATGGCGCCAGTGTCTCTAAGTTAAGCTGATTAGGAAGCAGGAGAGTCCTGATGCCGTCCGCAGTGTCCTGCTAATGCAGCAGGTCGGAAATAATCCTGACCCCTCCCCCTTTACAGGACACTCCTGGTGCAGGAAAAAGCTTTAATTCTGTTTTATTTTTGTTTTCTCTTCCTGGTGGGGTTGTGCTTACTTTTCAAGTCTGGCCAGATGAGCCTCTTGTCTTGTTCAAAGTTAGAAAAGGCTCTTAGGCCTAATTTGTATGTATTCCTCAGAAGGCCAGGGCTTGTTTTTATAGGTCTTTAAAAAGCCCACCCAATGCAAACTGTTTACTTTACTTCAAGTTCTTGAAGTCTCTCATCAGTTCTTTTTTTGTTCGAGTTTTTATCTCTGAAAATACTTTGAGTGTTGGTTTTAAAGGTTTAAATCTTTTAAGGTTCGTGTGCTGTTAACGGATTCTTTATTGGATTATAAACTTTTGGACAAAGACTTAGTTAAGAGGTCTTTGGGAAATGTGTTGACTTAATGCACTTGTTAAGAGAACAGTTGTGCTTTAAGTGAAATTACCTTATTTAAGTAAATTTAATTTTCAAATTAGCTTAAATACTAAATTTTATAACAGTCTAACTTTTAAGCAACAGGAAGTTTTACTATATTGAAATTACTTGAATTTTTCGTAAGATTTATATTTTTCCTTCAGCATATAATTTTTGGAAGAAACGTTTTGAATTTATTGTTCATAATAACTGTCAATTAACAATTGTAAATTGCTAAGCACTAAAATAAAACTGGGAAATTAATGTAAATTTTTATCTGTATTGTTCCAAGCATTAAATTAACAGAAATAACTGAATATAATTTGCTAGATTTGAAAGTATATGAAATAGTTAATTGATATATAGAAAATAATACAATTACATTGGACAAATATACAGAAACATTGTAATTATACGTAGAAAATAATACAATTACATATAATAATACAATCATATTGGACAATAATACAATTAATAGTATATTATATGCCATGGAATTTATAAAACTTAATTGAAAGTTTTGTTATGATTATTTATATAATTATTTCTAATGATTCTAATATAGTATGAATTATTTGAAAATGATTTTGTATTAGTCTGAACTATTCTAAAATGTAAGTTGTAAATTATAAATGAGCAAGTATTGCGAAAGATATTATATAACTTCTTTGGAGTTATTCATTAAAATATTAAAATTTGTAGATGGATTTATAATAAAATTAATTGAAACAGTTTTATTTTACTTTCAGTATAAGAAAACTTATTCAGAATGCTGAAGTTTATTTATTTGTCATTACAAATATTTAACAAAAATAAATTTATTCCTAATCTCACAGAATTAATACAATCTTCTTTAAAGTTTTCTAATGATTTAGAATATAAACAATGAAAAATAATTGAAAATATAGCCAATTATTTATCAAAATTAATTAAACCGGTAGATATAATTTAAAAAATGGACAAGTTCCAAAATCGTAATAAGGAAACATTTTAGAATACAATGCATTACAATTTGAAATTATTTACCAAAGTTAATAAAAGTTGAAATTCTAAAAATGAAAACAGTTTTCTGCTGTATTAGACAAATTTGATTTAAAGAACTTAACGAACTGTTATCAAAGACCCCTGAGGGAGATCTCATGCAATCTCCTGCTGACTAACTTCAAGGAAATTGCATTAAGGCATCATGAGAAAAATATCGAAAGCAATTAAGCAAAACCTCCAATTCCTCGTTTAAAAATGTTCCTGTCACAAATTATGGCTTTAATTGAAATTCAGGAAATTGAGGGATGCGATATTTCCACATCATCTTATTAAATGACTTCAGTTCAAAAAATAATCAATTTTTCTTTTGAAATATTTCAAATGCATGTGTTCGGAATATTAATTGTCTGGATTACAAATTATAATATTTTTTTTAACTATCTTCCTTTTTTGTCTGGAAAAAAAAGTCGTTGTAAAAGGAAGAAATTATTTTAAACGATAAATTAATTAAACCGGTAAGATATATTTTAAAAAATGGACATGACTATATTTCATTTATTTCAAATTAAATTTTAAGACGTATTTTGCTCATATTTAATTATTTTTTAAGAAATTAATAGTTTTCTCTAAGAAATGAGGCAGAAGAATTTACGATGCTGTACAGACTCAAGACACTGATTTAAAAAAGAAAAAAAGTTATGTATATTAAGGAAAAGATTTTTGAAATCACCTAATTGAAGTTCCCTTGTAAATTTTGGTACATCGCAAAATGAGGGCCAGTTATCCATGAAAGTTTTCTCGGAGGACAATATTTTAACTTCCTTATCATCATCACCATGAGTGGCGCAACAGCTCCATGGTAGGCCAAAGCTATCTGCCTCCTGGCTGATTTCTAGACAGGAGATGTTTTCTTTTTACTGGATAGAATTGACAGCTAACTAAATCAAAAAATATAATGTTTATGTTCTTTTTTGTTGTTGTTGTTTGCTGTTTTGTGTTTGTTCTGTTTGTGTTTTGTTTTTTCCCTCCTCCATTTGAAATGTAGGTCCTGGTCTATCTAGCCAAAAGTGTGTGAAAAATACCGTAGGGCAGCAAACCAAACCTGTATTTGAGAATCTAATCTATTTTGATGTGGCTCTTGATGAAAAAGATTTAGATATATTTCAGCGCCAACTTCGTCAATGGCGAGGAGGAAAACGCCAAATAAATCTCATTGAAGAAACTGTCCATGAGGACAATAAAGAAAGAGGGGGAAATACATGAGAAGGACAATAACTATTTCAATCAGATTACGATAAATTAATTACAAGGAAGGAATCGGAGAACTTTTGCGGGAAAAAAGGTTGCGTTTCTCACCAAAAAGACCTCTCCGTGATATTTCGTCGTCCACTGGTTCTAAGTGGACAAGATCAGAACTTCCTCTCACACTCGCCAAACCTTCTAAGTAATGGCGCCAGTGTCTCTAAGTTAAGCTGATTAGGAAGCAGGAGAGTCCTGATGTCGTCCGCAGTGTCCTGCTAATGCAGCAGGTCGGAAATAATCCTGACCCCTCCCCCTTTACAGGACACTCCTGGTGCAGGAAAAAGCTTTAATTCTGTTTTATTTTTGTTTTCTCTTCCTGGTGGATTGTGCTTACTTTTCAAGTCTGGCCAGATGAGCCTCTTGTCTTGTTCAAAGTTAGAAAAGGCTCTTAGGCCTAATTTGTATGTATTCCTCAGAAGGCCAGTACTTGTTTTTATAGGTCTTTAAAAAGCCCACCCAATGCAAACTGTTTACTTTACTTCAAGTTCTTGAAGTCTCTCATCAGTTTTTTTTATTCGAGTTTTTATCTCTGAAAATACTTTGAGTGTTGGTTTTAAAGGTTTAAATCTCTCCAAGGCTCGTGTGCTGTTAACGGATTCTTTAATGGATTATAAACTTTTGGACAAAGACTTAGTTAAGAGGTCTTTGGGAAATGTGTTGACTTAATGCACTTGTTAAGGGAACAGTTGTGTTTTAAGTGAAATTACCTTATTTAAGTAAATTTAATTTTCAAATTGGCTTAAATATTAAATTGTATAACAGTCTACCTTTAAACAACTTGAAGTTTTACTACATTGAAGTTGCTTAAGTTTTCGTAAAATATAAAATTTCATTCAGCATTTTATTTTTGGATGTAGCGTTTTGAATTTTTCATAATAACTCTCAATTAACAATTGTAAATTGCTAAGCACTGAATTAAAAATAAAACTGGGAATCTGAATATAATTTAATACAGAGGAAACTGAATATAATTTGCTCGACTTGAAAGTATGTGAAATAGCTAATGGGTGTATACAAAATAATACAATTACATTGAAAAATTATACAAAATAATACAATTACATTGAAAAATTATACAAAATAATACAATTACATTAGACATTTATACAAAATAATACAATTACATTGGACAATTATACAATTAATAATACATTACAATTTGGACTAAGACTTAGTTAAGAGGTTTTTTGGAAATATGTTGACTTAATGCAATTGTTAAGGAAACAGTTGTGTTTTAAGTGAAACTACATTATTTAAATAAATTTAATTTTCAAATTTTCTTAAATATTAAATTTTATAATAGTCTACTTTTTAAACCACTGGAAGTGTTACTATATTTGAATTATTTAACGTTTTTAGAAAACATAAAATTTTCATTCATAAACATTTTTACTAGAAAAAAAACAAACTAGAAAATAAAACAATTTTTCTTAGATAGACAAACTAGAAAATAATACAATTATTCTTAGATAGACAAACTAGAAAATAATGCAATTACACCGTAAAGAATAAAAAATGTTTTTGCTATTAATTGTATTACATATTCATAAATGAGACTTTGAATTCAATTCTTGTATATTTATTCTAATATATTATTGCCTTAAATTAAGAGTTTTAAAGGTCTTCTACCGATAAATTATTGTACGAAGAAAACACAAAGCCTAATTTTCCGTTTGAAAACTTATTTAACATATATGTAGAAGAAAAGTAATACAATTATTCATGGATAGACAAAATCCAGCGTGAAATTTTAAGGTTACAAAATAAAACGATAAAGGAAACAAAACTGGTTAAAATGAAAATCTTTTCTTTTTCTCCAACAACAAGTACAGGGAAAAACTACCAAAATTTTCCTCCTTAGTTTCCAGCAAACTGAAAATCCAGCGATAAGCGTCCTCCCACGTTAAAGTCTCAAGCGAAAACTTACTTAAATCGCAATTCCCAGAAACAAAACAAAAGGGAAAAATTATCCTTCTTGGTGGTGCTTGAACCACTATAGCGTGATGTCTAGTATTCAAGAACTATCTTATTTCAACGCCTAACCAAATGTTTCGAAATTCTCCCCTTTTTCCCTTTTTTTTTTTTTTTTTTTTTCGTTTTCCCTAGCCTAAGGGCGGACCAAAGAGTTTTTATGCCTGGTAAATATTGGTATCTGTTGCAGGGTTGCAAAAGAAAGTGGACACTTCCACCAACGAGGTCAACCTCACTCCAGGGTTTATGTACAAAACAGTAGATAATAAAGTACAATGTTTCTGATAATAATCGATAGTTTTTCTTTGTCGCCTATTCGCTTTGTTTTATACTGTGTTATTTATATGACACCGATGAAGTGATTTTACTAAATATTTCACAGCAATTGTCCATCTACAAATACAGTCGATATGTACTTGTAGTAGGAAATTTTTCAAATAAATAATAGATATGATATATATCATATATATTATTTAGTTGAATTTTTTAATATTATTTATATAAATAGTTGATTGTTACAATCAAAAAAAGCTTATTAAAAAAACTATTTTATAACATAAAAAAATAAAAATTATTAAAAATACACAGGTATAAACACACATAAAAATACACATAAACCCAGTCCAACGTTGTATGACAACGTTGGACTGGGTTTATTAAATATTTCACAGCTGAGTCGATATTTACTTTAGAAAACAATTTTAAAAAAATATTAAATATCATATATAATTTATATAAATATCTTATTGTTATAACAAAAAAATTTTATTAAAAAAAAAAACTTTTATAATTTTTTTTTAAAATTAATAAAAATACATAGCCAGGTATATCATCTATACGACAACGAAACTGGTTTTACTAAATATTTCACAGCTGAGTCGATATGTACTTGTAGACGGATAGTCTTCAAATAAATAATAAATGTCATATATTATTTAAATAAATATCTGATTGTTACAATTAAAAAAGCTTATATTTAAAAAAAAACAATCTTTTATAATTTTTTTTAAAAGTTACTAAAATTACACAGCCAGGTATATCATATGTACGACAACGATGAACTGATATTACAAAATATTTCACATCTGAGTCGATATGTACTTGTATTTGGACATTTTTTTTAAATAAATAATAATTGTCACAGATTATTTATATAAAAACTGATTATTACAATCAAAAAAGCTTATTTAAAAAACTTTTATAATTTTTTTTTGAAGTTAATAAATATACACAGCCAGGTATATCATCTGTACGACAACGATGAGCTAGTTTTACTAAATATTTCACAGCTGAGTCGATATGTACTTGTAGATGGACAATTTTCAAATAAATAATAAATGTCATATATTTTTTATATAAATAGTTGATTGTTACAATCAAAACAGCTTATTTAAAAAAAATTTATAATTTTTTTAAAACTTGATAAAAAACACAGCCAGGTATATAATTTACACTGAAATGACAAAAGTCATGGGATACCTCTTAATATCGTGTCGGCCCTCCTTTCGCCCGGCGAAGTGCAGCAACTCGACGTGGCATGGACTCAACAAGTCGTTGGAAGTCTTCTGCAGGAATATTGAGCCATGCTGTCTCGATAATTGTATCTCGATAATTGTCCATAATTGTGAAAGCGTTGATGGTGCAGGATTTTGGACACGAACAGACCTCTCGATGATGTCCCATAAATGCTCGATGGGATTCATGTCGGGCGATCTAGGTGGTCAGATCATTCGTTGGAATTGTCCAGAATGTTCTTCAAACCAATCGCGAACAGTTGTGGCCCGGTGACATGGCGCATTGTCATCCATAAAAATCTCATCGTTGTTTGGGTACATGAAGTCCATGAATGGCTGCAAGTGATCTCCAAGTAGCTGAACATAAGCATTTACAGTCAATGTTCGGTCCAGTCGCACCAGAGGACCAAGTGCATGCCATGAAAAAACGGCCCACACCATTACGGAGCCACCACCAGCTTGAACAGTGCCTTGCTGACAGTTTGGGTCCATGGCTTCGTGGGGTCTGCGCCACACTCGAACCCTACCTTCAGCTCTTACCAACTGAAATCGTGACTCATCGGACCAGGCCACGGTTTTCCATTCATCTAGGGACCAACCGATATTCTCACGTGCCCACGAGAGTCGCTGCAAGCGATGTCGTTCTGTCAGTAAAGGCACTCGAGTCGGTCTTCTGCTGGAATAACCCAAGAAATCCAAATTACTCCGCACAGTTCTAACAGACAAGTCCCTTGTACGTCCCACATTGATTTCTGCTGTTATTTGACGCAGTGTTGCTTGTCTGTTAGAATTTACGATTCTTTGCAGACGTCGCCGGTGTCGGTCGTTAAGTGCAGGCGGTCGACCACTGCGCTGTCCATGGTGGGATGTTATGCCTGAAATTTCATACTCTCGGCACACTCTTGACACAGTGGATCTGGGAATGTTGAATTCCCTAACGATTTCCGAAATGAAATGACCCATGCGTCTAGCTCCAACTAACATTCCTCGTTCAAAGTCTGTTAATTCCCGTCGTGCGGTCATCATCACGTCAAAACCTCTTCACATGAATAACTTGAACAGAAATGAAAGCTCTGCGAAAGCACTGCGCATTTATACCTGTTCGACGCGATGCTACTGCCATCTGAAAATTTGCATATTGCTATCCCATGACTTTTGTCACTTCAGTGTATATGACAACGGTGAACTGGTTTTACTGAATATTTCACAGCTGAGTTGATAGGTACTTGTAGATAGATAATTTTCAAATAAATGATGAATGTCATATATTATTTATATAAATATCTGATTATTACAATCAAAAAAGACTTATTTAATTTTTTTAAAAAATAATAAAAATACACAGACAGGTACGTTCTCAGAACTGAAAATGTGTTCTGAATCGATGGTAAACACATCTTGAGATGTTGCATTACTTAGCCCACATGTGTATCTCCCATATAAAATATATACACTCAGGAGCCAAAACATTATGACCACCTGTCAATAACGAGTTGGCCCACCTTTGGCGCACAACACATCTTCAACCCGCCTTGGCATGGATTAATACCACCACTTAATAACAGTTAAATACCACTTCCACCTGATCACGTGCCTTCCACGTCATCCAGGCGAGTTCATTGCAAAATGTAGGGGTGGTCATAATGTTTTGGCTTTTGACTGTGCATACCCCACACAATTACCATTGCAATGGTTTAGGAACTGTCTCACTTCATTTACTTACAATGTTAAGATGTTAATACTTAATGTTAAGACTTTGCTACTTATATTATAAATATTTAATGTACCATTATATTAATTATTGTATAGATTATTGTTACTACTTATTGCTAGAATGTTTATGTCAAATTTATTGTTAACTAAATGTTATCATTGAGGAAAAGATTGATATTTACGATGTTTGAAATATCTAAATAGCATAGTTCGCTTTTGTAGTTTAACCTGTAACGAGTGCCTTGAATGTTTAATAACTACACATAATTCAATAATGATATCGAGATAGTTAATCTATAAAAAATTATTAAGATATGAGTTAAATAAGTATTTTTTTAATTTTTTTACCATTGTATACCTTCACAATGAAAATTATATCGCAATGCACTATATTGCAGTAATCAATATTAAATAATACAAAAATATAGCAATCATAATGTCAATATTTGTAGTTCGAATTATTTAAATGTGTAGAAAATTAACAATAACCAGTAAAATATAATTTTACATTCTGTACGTCCTGGCGGTGAATGGATGTTTGTAGTGGTTCGGAATCCACTTTAAGACGTAGGTCCCGTTATCATATGTCTGTAGAGTGTCACGGAGCCCACTCAGACTTCTCAACCACATCATTCCCAAACTGTATAGGGGCAACTCAGCTCTAGGCACATTGATGTGGTGTAGTAATAGTAGCAGTGGGTACTTTTTCACTGTACCACAAATCAGATGCCAAGTTGAAATTATCATTAATTTTGAATTTATTTAGAAGCAAAATCTGTGTTCCTTGATAATTTAAGACAAAATATTTTTGATAATTTTGAATTTGTTTAAGAGTCTTTCATTTTTAATTGTATGAAATACGTTGTTATCCCACCTTTCAACATTTTCATTATTCATAGAATTTAAAAATCGGCTATTAAATGAAGGTTAGTGTTGATAATGTTCTAACTTAATTCAGCATACCCTTCAATGTTAAATATTTATCATTTACACTTCAATCTACCCTTAAAGTAACGACTAACAACTTATCGCTTGTTGAGAATGTCAAAAAATGTTTTTTCCAAGGGAAACTAATGGCACAGAAGGGAATTTATGTAAGCCGTTCACATTGATCTTCCTTTAGTGTCAAAATCTAGCATCCAGAGATCACTTTTAACACTAAATTAATGTGAAATCGATATTGAAACAGGGTGCAGTACTTTACCCATCAATATGCATTTTAGAAAGGAAAGTTTAAAATTATTAATCTATAATTACATTGAAGGATCGTTTCGAAACGGGTCTGGTTATCAGTAACCAAATAAAAATCGAACGTTTATTTCGTGCCAAAAATCAGGAAATGCGAAAATTAGAAGTAATTCTGTCGAATCTATGGTTTCAAGTTTTTAAGCAAATAAAGTACATCGTTATCCATTGAATATAATCATATGAGTGTGTCAAATATATAAAGAACAAAACACCATATGACAAAAAACAAACAAAAAGGGCATTGGAAACACTACCATTTTGCACGCCAAATTCTACTACCGGTATTCGTTGCATGTGTTGTTACTAATCCCCCTTTTGCAGGAAAGCCTGCACCAGGTCCATAAGACCCCGTATGAGGCGACTGGCCCAGGGCTAAGGGTAATATGAAGCTTCACTTAAGCGAGGAACCACATGGGCTGAAGACTGACTCAACCTCAAGACAACTCTCTACGATTCTATTAGACGGAGGCCAACGGTTTAAAGTGAAATCCGAGCCACTACAAACATCCATGGCACCTCCGGGACTCGAACGCGAAACCTGTAGCACCAAGCGCCAGACACTCGGCCATTCAGGCCCCAATCGTTACATGTAAAGTGTATAACAAAACTATCATATGAAATTCTCAATACAAAAACTTTGAGATGTCTGAAATTCGGAGCTTTCAAGGAAGAAAAAAGAAAAGTAAGAAGTTGTTCAAGATCCAAAGTGAGCATAATCTGCAGCAACGAAACGGAACATCATTTAATAAACATAAAAAAAAGTCCAAAGTTAGAACATAAGAATTACAAAAACATATAAAAAACAGAACACAAAAATTCGTACCAAATATACAATGTTTGACGTAAATTCTAATGTGTGCACTTAAAATTTCTAATGTGATGAACACTTCAGTGATTTATATAATGCATTAAATAAAAACCTTTTAATAATTAAAAATCATATTTATAAATAAATTTATTTCGTTTCATTGGTAATGCATATAATCACATTTAAAACAAGATTCAATTTTTGGTTTTTTTTAAATAATATTGTTTAAAAGCATTAGAAAATACATCTAATATGCATTGAGGTGTTTTTTTTTACCAAATATAACAATAATATAAAGCTTATTGAAATTGGAGGCATAAAATTATATGTCTCATTTTTCTTTTTTACTATGAAAAAAATTACTTTTTTAAATAAAAAATGCATAAACCTTAATATGATACCTAAATTAATTTACCTGAAATATTCAATAAACAAATAACAGTTTTATTTTTATGATAAAATATGAAATTTTGAGAATAATTTTCCCCACCTCCGATTAATTTTGCCCATTTCTGATTAATTCATTATTAATAATATTTATTCGCTACGCATTTTATCGTAATTAGAATATTTTTCATTGGCTCGCTATCTTCTAACTGCAGTAGCTTTAAATGAACGTAAAATATTTAATATTTTTACTTGTACTTTCAAATTTATTAATTACTTTATTTGATCCTTTGAAGATATAATTGGAAATTATTTTATTTAAACTTATTACCTACTTCTCTTCAACATATTTTAATTACATTTTTAGTTTTCATGCCTAAAACGATTTCAAAATTATCAGCCCTTTTAAAAATTATAATTTTGAGAAAATTTTAAGGAAATTGATTGACTTGTTTGTAGTCCCAAGGGTATTAAGACAAATGGTTTTATTAGACTTGTTTAATGTGAAAGTAATTTTATTCATAAATAAATAATATAAATATAAATGTTTCAATCATTGTCTTTAAAAATGCTGATTCCTTTAATAACATGAAAATCTATTCCCATAATTAATATTGCATTTGATAAGTCCTTTTAAAATAACCGTGTATGCTTTTAAATTTTTTTTTATTTTTTAAATTTGTTTCGATTACAATAAAATATATAAGTAGTTTCGTTTGTTTACAAACAAATTTGAAATGAATATTTAAAAAATTATTTTGTAGTCATTGTTAATTAAAACTTTTAAAAATGGAAAAATATAATAAATAAATGGTATAATTTGAACTTTATTCGCGATTTATATATATATATATATATATATATGTATGTATATATGTATGTATACTATATGCTAGCAAAACCCGGCATACGATGCCCTGCAAAAAAAAAAATACATTATAGAAAATTACATAAGATGAATATATTCTCCATGTTCCAATATATCTGCATTCGCCTTTTCATGGATAGCGTTCGAACTTTATGTAAGATGGAATGCTACTGCACCCTCTGGTGGCAAGTAGTAGCAATGAAGTTTATAACCCGAAACTATTTTCCAACTCGAATACATACTATTACCAATTTTTATAGTGATTGGTTGAACGATATAGAAGCTGATAGACTACGGCACCATCTAGTAGTGGTCTACAACAAAGGGGATAGTATAAAAACATTATCCACGTTCTGTCAAACATACACAAAAAACAATTCATCAAAATCGGCCCAGCCATTTTGGATGAGTTCAGCGACAAACACATGAACAGAAGAATTACATATATACGAGTATCATCACATATATTATAACTGATTATATAATTTACCAGTAGAGTTTCCGTATGAACAACGCAAAGAGTAAATATATACCATACGCAATTGTAACTGTCGCTTGCATGTTAAAATTCTGTATTTATACGTAAATATCACTTATTAAATTTTAATATACCTATATATTTTATGTTTTCCTCCTTGTTCAATCCCTTCATATGTATATAATCATATTTATTTTAAAAAATGTCACTACAAATGAAACTTTCAATAATAAAAAATGCATAAACAGTCAGTTTTGGTGAAGCATAAAGTTTTATGAGGTTAGGTTGTGATTTTATTTTATTGTTAATAACTAATTATACTTTATTCAGCTGATACATAATGTAATATAATACTGAATATGCAGTCATATACTACCGAATATATATATATATATATATATATATATATACCGAATTGCAATCCAACGTCATGAATTATCATGCTTCATCATAAGTAGTTGTTAATACACTTTCTTAAACTTTGTTGTTTTAATCAAAGGAGGGTATATTTGATGTAATTGTCACTTTCAAGTGTAATAACTTTATAAAGAATATCCTTATTTGAAAAATTTTCTGCGATTTTGCCTGAAATTGAATTGAATTCACTAGTATGCTTAAACTAAACCATTGAGAAAATTCAGAAAAATGAGAATTTCCGAAGGGTTTTAAATTAAAATATTTTAAAAAACATCTATCGTGTTACCGTAAAAAAAATACCAATCAATGCTAATTTTTTAATAACTTTGCTGTCCTATTTTATTTTAGTCATACTTTAGAAGTCAAAAGAAAGATAATTTCGATACCAATTAAAATTTGAAATCGTTTTTCAGTTTGGCTGTTAACAAAAATCAAGTCAAACGCTATAACATTAAAATGACGAAATAGGAAGCATACATTTAAATTTCATTGTTTAACAGTGATTTTGTTTCTGTGTAACTGAACAATGATAAATTTAATATAACTAATCATTCCAAGGCAGTTTAAAAAATCATATTGAATCTGTCTAGTTTTCGACCTTAAAGAAGTCTGACGAATCCCATATGTAAAATATGACTCATTCGAAGAACTTATCAATGAGTCGCCTCAAACGTGTCTAATCGAAGAAAGTGCAGTGCCTTTCCATTTAAAGGCACTTGGCTGGACGAATCCTCTTAAATTAATTACGCACAAAGTCTGTAATTCATCAAGTTTCCTTGTCACTATAGAATCTCCTTGCGAATAGAAGTAGTCGTTGTACAAGGCCAATCGTGGCAGGGTCGGTCCTGCCCATAGAATTGTAATAAAATAGAAGGTGCATCGGGATTGTCAGTTTAACATTTAATTATTAATTATGTTTGCTGACATTTAATTTTTACAGCAAACAATTTTTACAACAACAACAACCATTTAATCATGTTTGTTGACATCGTCAACAAACATAATTAAATGTTTGTGTTAACAATTAAATGTCTCGCGATCATAATTCGAGTGATTTTTACAATCGCCATTGTTGTAATTTAATAGCTTTATGATTTCTGCCAAAACTCTTTACTATAGGCCACTACTAATCTATTTTGTTGGCATGGAGGGAGAAAATCGGAATTTTCGAAGAGATTTAATTTAAAATAATTTAAATATTAATCGTTGTATAGTTACAAAGTACCAGTCAATGCTTAAAATAAATGCTTATCTGGGTTGTCAGGCTGGAACGTGATAATACTCTTGTGATAATGATAGTCTCACGTGATAGCCAACGTGGTAATACTCTTCGTAGGACTTTTACAATCGACACTGTTGTAGTGTAAGATATGCGATGATAGCTTTGTAATTTTTGACAACACTCTTTACTATTGGCCATTACTACTCTATGTTGTTGGCATGAAGAGAGAAAATGGAAATTTGATAAGAGTTTTAATTTAAAATAATTTAATAAATATTAATCTTGTATAGTTAAAAAAATACGGGCCTGAATGGTCGAGTGGCTAGCGCTCTGGCGCTCGGTACCACAGGTTTCGGGTTCGAGTCCCGGCGGTGCCATGGTTGTTTGTAGTGGTTCGGAATCCACTTTAAAAAGTAGGCCACGGTCCTAATAGGATCGTAGAGCGTTGCGAGGGCATTGTTACTCCGCGTCCGTAGCTTATCTTCAAGTTACACGCGCCCCCTGGGTTATGCAAAGTGAGTACGTCTGTGCAGCACTTGCCTTAAGGCATCCAAGACGTCCATGTCTGTGTTTGCCAGCTGCATTAGAAAGAAAAAAATTAGTTAAAAAAATACTACCTCTCTGGAGCTCTGGGCCACTGGTTTCGAGTTCAAGGCCCGGCGGTGGCATGGATGATAGTAGTAATTCAGAATCCACTTTACACCGTAGACCTCTGTCTAATACGTCTGTTAGGAATACGGCTGACAATCCTACATCACTAGAAAAAATCTCATGTCCAAATCTAGCGACCAATAGCGAAATCTACGATATCTACCAGCCTTCGCACAACCTGTGTCTGTTGCGCCAATGATGAAAAAGTTTTATATTATTGCATTTTTAATTTTATTTGAAGACATATCTGATTCTTCAAAACATTTTAATGATATATTATATAAATGAGCAAAACTCTATTTAATTTTTTTTGGCATTAATTACAATAAAATAATAGTATACCGTTAAATTAATATGTTGATTTGCTGCTATTATTTTCTAATATTATTATTATTTTTTTATTTTACTTTATGTAGTTTTAAAATTAAACTTTATAAAATTTTAAAATAAAACTTACTTCTACGAAACAGCTTTTGAAAAAATGCTCAAATCGTACCCCATGATTACCAGTTGTTTTTAACATTCTACAGTGGATATTCTATAAGATACAAATCTTGATGGTTTTATTGCAGAATTACAGAAATTTTTAACCTTTCATGTAATTCCTCATGGCCACAATTTCACGAACGGCAACTTAAACAGTTAAACTGATGACATTATTGAAGTATTTTTTTTATCTTTAAAAAAAAAGAAAGTTTTTAAAATTTTCTATCGCTGTTTTTCCAATATTTTGTATCTTTTTATATTAAAATGTTGCTGAATTTTTGCTCAATGCATTTTTGTTTTTCCTAAAAATATTCATTTTTATGCGTCTATATGTGACAAAGTTTGCTCTTAAGTTTTGCTCAATATGCGATTCTGTTTATAGCCTTAGTGAAGATTGTGGACAATAATGCTGTAGAATTCCGCACACACCAAGATCATTATCTCTGTTGGAATTTTTGAAATCTCTATTATATAAATATACCTTCATCAGCATATAAATTGTCTGATCTATCGAAAAATATCCATCTTACGAGTTAGCTTTGAGCGTTTACGTTAGCGTGAGCAATTGGGAAAGCAGTGTTCCATGACATAAAATTTGCAAGTGAAATCTCACTAAGATAACAGGAACTGAAAACCCGTTGTTGTCCTTCATTTAAGAAAAAATATGTTCTTTGAAATCAATAATGACATTTTTTTTTGTTTTATCTCCTTCGTTCACACAGTTAAAAAAATAAAAATAAAAAATAAATTAAAAAAATTAATTTTTTTCATATATCAGTGTTTTTACTTGAAAGTATAACCAGAAGTTACATGGTTGAAGAATCTTACCTTTTGGATGTCATTCTCGAGGAGAGTTCCTTTCAAATTAACGTATAACATGCGGATGACATGCAGCTGACATATATTCTGATCTCTTGTTAACGTTGAATCTATTGCCATTGAATCTATATAGTGATATATACCATATGCTCACTTTCAAAATATTTTTTGATGATGATGATGATTGCGCTCTGGCGCTCGTTACCACAGATTTCGTTTTCAAGTACCAGTTGTGCCATGGATGTTTGTAGCGGTTCGGAATCCACTTCAAACCGCAGGTCTCGGTCTAATTAGCCTAAAGTGTGCAGATAACGATCGTGATATATGATCGTCGACCGTTGTGGGTAGTGTTAAGTGGTCCGTACCATATCTTTAATCTATACCTGCCCCCTGGATACTGCTAAATGAGTAACAGCGGTGCAGCCCTTGCTTATGGCATAAAGAATAATTGTATGTGTATTGCCAACTGCATTAGATTTTAGACAAAATTCATATCGCCAATTCAAGGATTTTTTTCCTTCGAAATAATTAGTAAAAATATCTAAAATTTGGTTTAATTTAGTTTACATTAGAAATAAATTAACAAAAATCTCAAATTGTCTTTGCAAAAGGTATATAAAATTGTTTATTATTTAGTAACTGTATGTTTTCATCTCAAATTAAAAGTTTAAAAAAAAACTGTTTATTATTTAGTAATTAAACATTATTTCTGTCACATTTTCCTTACTTTAAAATTAAAAAGGTGCTTTTTTTTTCATTTTGGTTCTTTTTTTAAAAACTGTCGTGTTATTGAAGGTGTACTTATACGGGATGATGTAGCAAGATACTTATGAACGGCATAAAATATGATGACAAACTGAAATCCTTCCGGTTCACGGCTGGCAAGATTGATACTAATCGTGTGTTTTAGTTGACCTGAATCGAGATGATTTGTAACAGTGTCACATCCTGGCGATAAATTGTGATAAATTAGACCGAGGTTGAATTTAGATTTTGCGGTCGACCATGTCATCGCAGATCACATGGGTTGCTTCACACGTAGCACCTGATCTTGAATCACTGGCTTGGTGAGTGTCTTGTCGAGTTGAATTAGTTATTACAAGAAAATGCAGATATAAAGGTTTTAGCTTCTGCACATGCTTTTTTGTCGAAATACAGCTCATTAGAAGGATATAAAACTGGTGTAATTTATTTAAGAATTCTCAAAGATAAATTAAATCACTATAACCATATCACAATACATCACTGTGTCTAAATATTTGTCCCTTTACGATTTTAGAATGATTTGGGGTCCAAACAGCCGAGTGTCTAGCGCTCTGGAACTCTGTCTCGTAGATTTCGGGTTCGAGTTCCGTGATGTCATGTATGTTTGTAATGGTTCAGAATGCACTTTAAACAGCAGGTCCCGGTCTAATAGGATCGTAAAGCGTTGTCTTGAGGTTTAATCAGTCTTCTACTCTCGTGGTTCCTCGCTAACGTGAAGTTGCATATTACCCCTTAGCCATGGACCTGTCGCCTATAACAGGATCTATTCGACCGGTGTCTACGATGGGATCTATTCGATCTACGACCGGCGTAGGCTTTCCTACACCCGGGAGTTTAGTAACAACCAATAAAATGATTTGGGAGGCGGCTGATCCATTTTAATGCTAAGCGAGCATATTTAAACATTCTACTCAGAAAACAATAAATATATATACCGGCCTATAGATTTATAGGTTTGTCATCGTTAAGTTTAGAACCAAACACATGACTCTAAAGAGTAACTTCCAAAAATTTTTATTGAACATCAATGGGCTTCCTGTTCCACTCATGCATGCCACGAACAGCCCACCGATGGAAAGGCCGAAATATAGTAGTTCCTCCCTGGATAGTCTTATATGAGAAATGTTCCTAAAAGGTTATTCTGATTGTAGAAAAATATCCAAGAAACCTTCCAACAAACAGCCTGCGAGATGTTTTATGCACATTTTCCCAATCGCTATCAAGGCTATACTTTTCTGAAAGCAGTGATTGCAGTGAGTGCAGTCAGCGGATTCGAGCCTCAGCCCTGGGTGACAATGACTGCAACCTTTAATGTTAGGCCACAAGTCGCTCTTTTGATGCATTACGGAGAAAAAAAAAATTTTTTTTTCGTAATTTAAATGCAGACATTTTTAAATGATTTTTAATTTGATGTGATTTAATTTTCTGAATGTAAAAGGCATTTTTTAAATTAAAATTATGACCTATTCTAAATTGTTTACGTAACAGTGATTCTTATTTGGATAAATATTCTCTATTTGTATTTTTTCTTTCTGGATTAGTCAAATCCTTAATGACATTTTGGAAGTGTAATCTCTCATTTCCATCCTGCTGATAAGCTAAGTGGAAACAGTCGAGCAAAAAAGTCATTAGACTGCTTGCTTATCAACGACTGGTATTTTTCGCTGATTATATCACAAACTGTGGGTGACACAATCTCGCGTTCATCCCCAAATCTCCGTGGGTAATTTGCGAAATCTAATAACAATCATTGTAGCAGCAGCATAACGAGGAGAAACCCTATTTGTTGCGAATCGCATTATAATTATTTACTTTGTGTGGAACGAACTGCAGAAATCCAACCTTCGCGTGATTCCAGGACGGCAATAGGCGTGTTCCGGTTGATTAATATTGACACAGGAATTTTCCGGAGTATCAGTCCTGGAACTAATTTGCTTCACTGATTCCACAAAAGTGTATTTTTAATGCCTTCCTTCGCAAGAAAGGAGATTGAATTTGTCGTCTTTAGAGTAGCATGGATTTATGATGGAATATGGGATTTTCAAAATGCTTTGGATTTTTGGTTCCTCTTTTAAAGGCATTAGATTTAAGATTTGATATGCCTAAATGTTTTGGATTGACTATCTTTGATTGACATGCTGTCTTTTTGGGAAATGTATTGGGAATACTAAACTAATTTGGTGCACTGATTCTTGAAAAGTGTATTTTTAATGCTTTGCTTCTCAACACTGCAGGGTAAATTTGTAGTCTTTAGAGTAGGATGAATTTGTGATCGAATATGTGGTTTTCAAAATGCACTGGATTTGTGGTTCAATATGTTCTCTTTAAAAGTCATTAGATTTTGATTTGATATGACTTCTTTTAACTATTTAGGATTGACAATTTAACATGTCGTCCATTTGGAAAAAAGTATTGTAAATAATAAACTAATCCGGTGCACTAATTTCTGAAAAGGGTATTTTTAATACCTTCCTTCGCAAGAAAGAGATTGAATTTGTCGTCTTTAGAGTAGGCTGGATTTACTATGATGAAATATGTGATTTTAAACATAATTTGGATTTTTGGTTCAATTTGTCCTCGTAAAAAGGCATTAGATATATGGTTTGATTTCCCGTGTTTTAACTATTTAGGATTGTTAATTTAATATTTAGTCCTTTTGGAGCATGCCTTCCTTCGCATGAAAGGAGATTGAATTTGACGTCTTTAGAGTAGGATGCATTTATGATGGAATATGTAATTTTCAAAATGCATTGGATTTTTGGTTCAATATATCTTCTTTAAAAGGCATTAGATTTACTATTTGATTTGCCATTTTTTAACTATTTAGGATATCAAATCGTAATTGATAATTACTAAATTGTAACATGTAGATTGAAAATTTAACATGTCGTCCATTTGAAAAATTTATTGAGAATAATAAACTAATTTGGTGCACTGATTTCTGAAAATGGTATTTTTAATTCCTTCCTTCGCAAGAAAGGAGATTGAATTTGTTGTCTTTAGAGTAGGATGGATTTATGATGAAATATGTGATTTTCAAAATGCCTCGCATTTTTGGTTCAACATGTTCTCTTTAAAAGGCATTAGATTTAAGATTTGATATGCCTAATTATTTTGGATTGACTATCTTTTAACTATTTAGGATTGACAATTGACATGTTGTCTTTCTGGAAAACGTATTGGGAATAATAAACTAATTTGGTGCACTGTTTCTGGAAAATGGTATTTTTAATGCCTTACTTTGTAATGCAATAGATTGAATTTGTCGTTATTAAATAGGATAGATTAGGGATCAAATATACTACTGTGTCCAAAAAGTAAAACTAGTTTTCAATTTAAATTTACCGAACATATGGTATTTAACTTTATCTTCTTTTTTAGGTTTTTGGCACTGTCCTTGACATCTGTGTAAAATTGTACTTCAAAATATACATTAGTGTTTGAGTTACGCTTTGGCTTTGTGAGACACTAAAACTGATTCCGGCGATTTTTGATATGTCTGAATAAATTGAACAAGAACTTGCGTTAAATTTTGTTTGCAGAAGGCAGAGAAAGCGTTGAAGATGAAGAGCGCTCTGGTCGACCATCAACCTCAACCGACGAAGATTAATATTAAAGATTTGGGGCTTTCAAACTGTCGATTTACAATTAGAGACTTTGTTGAAGACGTTGGAATTTCAGAATTCCATTTTAAAAGATGTTTTGGGCCTCAAACGTGTCAAATCTCGATTGGTACCAAAAACACTGAATGAGCCAGCTCACATTACATTGATTCTTCGTGACGTTTTCGCCAAAAATGAAACCCATATCGTTCCATAACCACTTTATTCACCTGATTTAGTACAGTGCTACTTCTGACTATTCTCTAAACCCAAAGGACCATTCCGGGGACACCGTTTTGTGTTATAATAATCTAGATACACTCTGAAGTCTTGCAATATTATCTCTATTAATATTGGTTAAAGCATTGGTCTGAGACTTAATAATGATTTACTGTTGCTCTAGTTATAACATTTTCATTATGTGATGCTTACAATATTTTTTAAAGGAACATACACTAAGTTATGTCCTGTATGTAATTTATAAGTATAATTTTAACTTTTATTCAGCTTAAGTCAATATCTATTTTAATAAAATAATTTCCAGAATTTATTGAAAGTATTTAAATCTATAAAGGAACTGATATTTTACTTTGTGTAAATGCTGCTTACCTAGAGTTTAAAAGCTACATTTAACATCATTAAATGGAATTCAAAATTTATTTCCTTCTTAGTAAGCTGCATTGTTTTTAACTGTAACTCTGTTTCCTAAACAGTTAAATATCGGAAGGATTTACGTGCATTTTAAATAATAAAAAATGCATGGTAATACCTTTTCAAGATGCAAAGCTGGATTAAAAGAATCTTTCAAGTTTTTAAGGTTTGTTTCTTCATTTACTTTTGGGAATACAGCGAGTGAACGTAATAAAAACTGAATTGATTTCTTCACTTCGCAGTTGATTTTGCACAACTATTTCTGAAAAGAATACTATTTGTTCATGTTTATTGTACTCTTCTTCAGACTGTATTTTTTTATTACCTCTTGAACAACACCTCACTTTAATAAAATTTGCAAGAATATACTATTACCTTCTCGAATTTCCTTAATATAAAACAGTCTTTTCCTTTATATATTTATCTGTAACATTGCTAACTTTCTCTAGAATTTCGTTTGGTCTCTATAATCCAAAATAATGTCTGTATAAATTCAAATTTATTCTATGTGTTATTCCCGATAGTGCTAGTTTACTTTCAATAATAAAAAAAGATGGTAGCTTTTTGAAAAGAAGATGTTTTTGTAGCAATTATTTGGCATCCAGTGTTTCGAATGTTTATATGTCCATATCATTCTAAATAAATTTAAAAGCACTCAAGTCTGTTTTCTTTGAATTTATCAATGTCCATCTTTTATCAGAACAAAGTAACTTATTACACATGAGATTAAGCAACTACATATAAATTTTGGAAATATATTATTTTTAAGCAATATTTAAATAAGGCAACTAGAGTAGAAATGAAATAGATGAATTCCATGCTCATTATGGAAATACCATGTAATAATACTATGCATATGAAACACTGGAAAATATCTCTTCCTGTTCAATGTCCAATTTTTTTTCAGAACAAAGCAACCTATTAAGCATGAGATTATACTCCTACACATAATTTTTGAAAATGTATTATTTATAAACAATATTTAAATAAAGCAACTTGTATAAAAATGAAATAGATGAATTCTATGTTTATTATGGAAACACCATGTAACATTACAATGCATATCAAACACTGGAAAATGTATGTTCCTTTTAAACGCCCAACGTTTTTCAGAACAAAGTAACTTATTAACCATGATATTATACTACTACACATACATTTTGGAAATTTACTATTTCTAAACAATATTTAAATAAAGCAACTTGAGCAGAAATAAAATAGATTAATTCTCTGTTTATTACGGAAATATATTATGTTACTATACATATGAAGCGCTGAAAATATTCCTTTAAAATAACAGATATTTGAAATAAAGCTTTCGTTTTCAGTTAGCTTGTAATTAAAATTTCTTTTCGTACAATGTTTTAAGTTATGAATATGTTATTTGAAATTACCTTCTAATAATTTCCAGGACAGTTTGTAAGATAATTAAAATGAATTTTTGTTTCAAAACGTTTAAATTAATTTTTATGCTAGTTACAGTTATTACAATATATCAATTGTTACATAATTTTAAAACTACTAAAATTTAATTAAATTCTTATAATTATAGGGTTAAATCTCAAACAAAGTTTTAAAAACATTTTGGTTATTAATTAAATGATATTAATAATGTAAAATTAGTATATTCCTATTAATATTTTCATTTTATTAAACTGTCGTTTTCTTTCAAAACATATTAAACTTGAAATAAATTTAATATGAAGCTAATTAATAAAGTAATTTAAAATATGTCAAAAGTGAACAATAATTATATTCAAATTTTGAAACTTAAAGAAAGCAATACAATTTGATTTAATTAACTTTTCAAACAAAGCCTTGCAAATATCTAAAATGTCAAATCTTAATTCATGTGAATTGATTAAATCTTGCATAAAATAATTTTCACTTAACAGTTAAATATTTAATATAAGGGGTTAATTTTTAAATTTTTATTGTGAAATAAATTTAGATAATTTAAAAAAAAAGTTATAGCATATTTTTTGTTTTAGAAATTATCCTTAAGTATTATCAATAACAATTTATCCATAAACAAAAAAAAATTGCAAATAAATGCTAGTAAGAATTTATCCATAACCAAAAAGAAAAAATTAATAAAATTAAAAAGAAATATTAGTGAGAATTTTAATTAAATTTTATTTTTAAAATTCAGCGTCTTCGCTCAAAAATTAATGACCAATATTAGTTTAATTATTAGAGATCCTAATATATCACCACAAACATTTATATTTTTTATTATGCCCACATTTAATGAAACTTGTCAAAATTCCACTCGTAAATTATTCTTTCTCTCCAAAACTAAATTGAAAAAAATGATTTTACTGAATTTATGTTTTTTATTATTTATTTTATTTTGCTATTTTACTATTTATGAATTTTTATTAATTTACTGATACAATTTTTTTGTGCTAAATATTTTATTCGAAGCATACAGTGATATATTTTCATAAATATCATAAATGAAAGAGAAAAGAACTTATAATAAAAAAATCATCCTTAAACCGTCAAAAGTCAAACCTATCCAGTTAATCCTATAATCAGTCAGACCTCTCCAACTAGTATGTACTCAAATAATCTTACGAATCTTCTCAACATTTATTAGTCGTTTGGAAACCTAGCAAGTGCTTAGCTTATCATGTAGCGAAATCAAACATACTTGTTATTTACTTATTGATTTCTTTGTATTTATAAGGCTTTTGAAAGTTATGACAATGTTTAGTTCCAGTTGTATATACAATAAAATAGAAGCAAATTTGTACAGAAATTTATGAATGCTCCATTTATTACGTTATAATGCTTGTTAAAGCCGAGAATATTTGACATTATACTCTTGGGTTTGAGGTTTTTAGGACAGAATTTGGCAATAGCTAAATACAAGTAGTTAATTCTTGCACAAACTCGCCATTTTTATTTGCTCTCACTTGAATAAACTTTCTTAAGCCGTCAAAAGTCAAATCTCTAAAGTTAATCATATAATCCGTCAGACCTCTCATGCTAATATGTACTCCAATAATCTTTATTAGTCTTTTGGAAACCCAGCAAGTGCTTAACTTGTCACATAATAAAATAAAACAATTTTATTATCTATTGATTGATTTTTTTTTAATTTAAAAAGCTTTTGAAAAATATGAAAATGTTAGTTTTGTAAATACAATGAAATTGAAGCAAATTTGTACATACATTTATTAATGCTCTATTTATTACGTTATAATACTGAAACTCGCCTTTCTGTGTGTTCTTCCTTGAATAAATTTTTATTATGTAAAATAACTGTGTGGATGACTCGAATGTCCATTCATTTTGACCGCGAGCAGTCTTATGTATGCTGTTCACAGTTATTAAAATCAATTAATGATCTTATTTTAATGCATTTTATAAAGTGGAGTATAAAATTTGTTTGCATTAAAATATTATAATATTATTATTATTAATAATAATATTAATATTATTATTATCTTTATAAAATATTATCAATAACAAGATTCTAGTCTTGTTTGATTTCCTTTTGAAATTAATTCAGGAATTTTCTTTAATGCCTTTTATAAATTGGAGTAAAAATTATTTGTGCGTTAAAATATATTATTATTATTATTATTATTATTAATATTATTATTATCAATGACATATTATCAATATTATTAGAGCATTACAAAATATTTTCAAGGACAAGATTCTATTCCTGATTAATTTCATTTCGAAATTAATTGATGATTTTTCTTTAATGGCCTTTATAAAATAGAGCATAATTTTTTTTAACATCCCTAACTTGAAAATAATAATTTTTTTTTGAAAAATTTTATATACATTTTATCGAAATGGATCATCGCAGTGGTAAACATATGGAAAGCTTTAAAAGAACTAAATCGATTAAAAATCGATGTAGGCATCAGTTATTGAACATTGCTGAAGTCGTAACTTTATGCCCTCCTCTCCCTCAATCAGAACAACTCTCCGAATTTACGAAATTATGAAAGAACTTTCATTTCGGCCTACGCCCATACCTTGCCTAAAACACCACACGCATTCCAGCACTGTGATTGGTTAGATGGGGGGTAGGGAATTAAACGACTGGACACAAAATGGCCATTTTCACTCCGTGACGTTGATCATTAAGAAGAATACGTTCTTTTTTTTCATCTAGCTTTTTTTTTTCCTTCTGTTATTCAGCAAAGCCATGCACAAAATCAAAACTGCGCAGAAAAAATAAACAAATACAAAAGAAGTGAAAAGATGAATCATCGATTACTCGGTCATTATACTCCATGTATCGATATTTAGTGCCCTGCAGGACAACAATGACTAATAGCCCTACGCCCACAGTGAAAAGAAAACGCCAAAACTGGAGGGGTAATTTTTATAAGTAGCCGATAAAAGTCTGGAAAAAAAAATGGTGGATAATAACAGATAAAAGTGTTGCGTTTTTTCGTGTCGTCCTCATTGGATGATGGTACATGTTCTGCATTGTTTGTTTCACAAAGTTAGAGAAGCCCGGATTAGTCACCATGTTGTTTTTTTTTTGTAATGATATTTATTCAGAATAATCTGATCAATACAGAAATCTGACAAGGCTTGGTATTTAAGTTTTCAAAAATCAGAAAATTGAAGTGCATTATTTATTATTGAAAACTATGCATGCGTCATTAATCTTTAGTTCTTGAAATTTTTTTGTAATAATACTTATTCAGAATAATCAGATCAATAATGAAACCAGACAAGTCTTAGTATTTAAGTTTTCAGGAATTAGCAAACGTCATTATTGTATTTAAGAGGAGAAAATGGGACATGATATTTTGAAAAAAAAATTAATAAAATATTTTTAAATTAAAACTATTTTACAATCCTGGCCTGTCTTTGCCTGAATGTTTTATTTATTTTACAGCAATTTAATACATTAATTTCTCTCTCAAGTGGAGCTGTTTCCACAAGAAACCAAACACAGTTGTCAACTAATTGTAGTCGATGTCTGAAGGGTGTAGCATTTAAATCTCTGTTCACGGGAAGTTGCAAAGCAATCACTGGGCTGACTCGCCAAACGTCAAGAATTTTATGGGACTATAATAGATGTAAGTGAGATAAATGGCACGTTGGCGGCTACAACAAGCGCGATGAAGTTTTTTGTTCTTATTCTCGCATGCAATGTGTGATTTCGGCGTGATAAATTATGAATGACCAAGTTTTCTGTAACGTTGCCAATGTCTAAATGACTTACATATTCGTAGGTTTGTTATGTTTGGAATACAGAATAAACCGATCTCTCTTCTTTATCACGCATATAAACATTCTGTTGAATTTTTAAAACATTGTAATACTTGTACATGTAATAATGGTGCTGTTTTTAACGATTAAAAAATATTTTATGTGTTTGGTTTAAATTGTTGTAGCTATAGATATTGGTATGGCGTGATAAGGTTTTGTAAAAATGTAGTAAAGGTAATAAAGTTTTCTTTTCCAAAATTTACTATACGTCTATTTTGTAATAGTGGTAAAATTATTGCAGAAATGCTTTATAGTAACATATATTTCTGAAATCTTTACAGAATTCCATAAATTTGTATATTTCAAAAGTACTGATACTTAAACATAGAACGTTATATATATTGTTATATTTTCATCGCTCATTTAATGTCTGTTTTCAATATAGGCTCTTATACACAAAATTTCACAATGATCACATCGATTTTTCTTTATTTCAAAGTATACTCATTATTTAATGACGATGCATAAAACATGTTTGTACAGTTTTGATAGTGTAATTGCTGAAGAAACACAACAACAATGTACGAATTTCTTTAATTGAAATGTACAATAGGAAATGATATTATATGTAAACCAAAATTATCATCCAAAATTTCATAAACATTGATTTCACAATGCAATCTGAATTATTTACAAAATTACATAACTTTGTGTATTTCAAAAGTACTGATACTTAAACATAGAATGCTATGTATTGTTATCGTTCATTTAACGTATATTTTCAATAGCGGTGCTTCTACACACAATTGCACGACTATAACAGAGATTGTTTTATTAATTTGAAAATATACTCAGTATTTTATGACGGTGCATAAAGCATGTTATATAGTTTTGGCAGTTTATTGCTGAAGAAACACAACCATAATGTATGAATTTCTTTAATTTAAATGTACTGTAGGAAGTGATATTATTTCTGGACCAAAATTTCCATCCAAAAATTCCTTAAACAATAACTATAAAAATATTGCATTACATATCCTATTTCATTGATTTTATAATGCAAACTCTAATCTTTACATAATTGCATAAATTTGTATACTTCAAACGTACTGATACTTAAGGGCTTTTATATATATTTTTATATATTGTTATGTTGTTATAGTTCATTTAACATCACTTTTCAATAGCGGTTCTTCTACTCAAAATTGTACAATGTAATAGTGATTTTTTTATTAATTTGAAAATATTAAAAAAACTACTTATTCCTACTCAGTATTAGATAATGGTACATAAAGCATTTTATATAATTTTGACAGTTTAATTGCTGAAGAAATACAACAACGATGATGGATTTCTTTAATTGAAATGTAGAGTAGGAACTGATATTATATCTGGACCAAAATTTCCACCCACAAATTTTATAAACAAAAAACATAAAAATGTTGCATTACATATACTATTTCATTGATTTTACAATACATAAAAAAATTGATACATTTTTCTTCAATATTTTTTATTTTTGTGATAATAAACAGCTTATCGTAAATTACATTACATTAATTATTTGCAAGCTTCATGAAAGTAAATTTTCAAGTAAAATTTCAATGATTTTGAATGTTTCGTAAAACTCGTGACTTAATTGTTATCAATGTGACTCTTTTTGTGTAAAACTTTTTCAGCAATTGATTCATTCTATAAAACCTATTCTAAGTGGAAATCTAACTTCTATTAACAAATCATTAGCGTAGGAGTCAGCACTACTCATTATTTTCAAGGTATCATCCTACCACATGTAATTGGGGAGGTTCCTCTGCAGTTAGTATAGTGCCAATTAATACGCTTCTCATGGAACTCAGACAATTCACGCAAGACATTGAGCTCTTGAACAATTGAACCTCTCAATGTTGTGTGTAGGCTGATGCTTGATTAGCATACAGTATGTGGCTGTTCCAAATAGCATTAATAGTATTGTAGAATCCTCTCCTCTATTCAAGCTATATTTAGTTGTGAATTAAATTCTATAGTATTTTGTATGTTATTCATGTAAATATGCAACATAATTGTTATTTTTGTTATGATACAATCTACTATAGTATACTCATGTTTGTGAAAATTGCAACACCATGAAGGAATCGTCCTAATTGAATGAAATTTAATACACAGTTGAGTGGTAGTGGTACAAATAAATGATTAAATGTTCAAAGCAAACAAACAATAACAAGAGATCGGAATCAGTATTTTCTGTAGCCACCACGCGCCGCAATAAGTGCTGCTACACGACGTGGCATGGAGTCAAACAAATTTTGAATGTCTGCCTGAAGAAGAGCATTCCATATTGTTTGTATGAGCACCCAAAGTTCATCTGCAGAAGCAACAGGACGAGGATCACGAGCGAGACGCCGACCAACGAAATCCCACACATGTTCAATCGGCGACATATCCGGGGGAATACGCAGGCCAAGGAAGAAGCTGTACGTGCCGCGTTGCAACGAAGGATTGAACAGTCCTAGCGATAGGAGGGCGGGCATTGTCCTGTTGAAATACAGCGCCTGGCAAGCTTTGAAGGAAGGGAACAGCTTCAGGCTGTAGAACTTCACTGATGTACCGGTTGCTGTTCAGATTGCCCACAATTCTTAGCAATTGAGATCGTCCATGATATGCTATGGCACCACAGACCATAATTCCGGGTGTTCGTCCACTGTGGCGTACGATAATGCACTCCGGAAGGTGGCGTTCACCGGTATAGCGTCTGACACGAATACGGCCATCATGGTAAAACAAATTAAAGCGGGATTCGTCAGAAAACACGATATGCTGCCAACCAGCACGCCAGTCTCTATGCTGAGCGGCCCATTGTAGCCGCAGCCGGCGATGGTTTAGCGTGAGAGTGATCCTGTATAAAGGAGTCCTTGCGCGCAGTCCACGCTGCAGCAGACGTCTACGAATTGATGAAGCACACAATGAAACACCTGTAGCTATTGACCATTGTGCTGCCAATTGTCTAGAGGAAGCTGTACGGACCGTCAGCGCCATGCGGACCAGGTGTCTATCATTGCGAGCTGACGTCACATTTCGGGGTCCACTCCCGGATTTCCGAGTTGTCCGACACTCGTCCGTCCACTGCTTCCAAAGACGCATCACTGTGCTGCTGTTACGCTGCACACGAGCGGCTACTGCACGATAAGACAATCCAGCTTCACGAAGGCCGACTATTCTCCCCCCTTCCAACTCTGTAAGTTGTTCAATTCTCGCTCTCTTTCGTCGAAGAGGCATAAGTAACGATTGAGCTAACGTTTACCACTAGCAGATAACCACCGATAACCATACACGCCTCGCTACAGCTGTATATTTATTCGGATCCATCCGCAGTTCACAGGGCGCTGGTCAGCATACGCATGCGCTACGGATTTGAAATTCTAATCATTTGCATATCATGCGCTAATTTGCATTTCCTGAAAATTTCAGCTCACTCGCGTAAGTCCTTCATGGTGTTGCAATTTTCACAAACATGAGTTTATATCTAAAACACAGGATAAAATAAATACACTCATGTCCATAAATTAAGGATAATGAAGTTCAGGCAAAGAAAGAGACAGAAGCAAAACAAATTTGACTTATTTGTAAAGTCTATTTATTAAAAAAAAAGGTAAAGAGCAAAAAAGATGCTATATGTTTGACATAATTAATAAAAATTGCGATTTTTACTCGCTGCAGCAAATTTCAAAAAAGAACCTATTTACAAAAAAACAGTATAACATGGTTAGTATGATGGTTAATATGGAGTATGTCTCCCGGACGATGCTTACAACGCCTAGGCATGCTGAGTATCAAATTATCAATCTGATCTTGGGGAATATTACACCACACATCAAGCAATGCCCTCCGAAGTTCCGGTTGACAGGTGGGAGGGGGTGGACGGGCTGCAATTCGTCGGCCAAACATATCTCACACATCCTCTATTGGATTCAAGTCCTGTGAGTATACTGGCCAATCCATACGGGTGATATCCTCCAATTGAAGGCATTCGTCTACAATGTTTGCATGGTGAGGACGGTCGTTGTCATCCATAAACAGAAATTCAGCACCCATGACGACCCGAAACAAACGTACATGTTGGTCCAGAATGACATCCCTATAGATGTGGCCTGTCCTCGTTACAGTCTGAACATGCAGGTCAGTTCTGGAACCAAGAATAATTCCTCACCAAACGAGCCATCCTGCACCACCGTAACGGTGTCGTTCAATGGTGTTCTCTTGGTGGTAACGGGTACCTGGCGCTCTCCATATGAAAATCCGGCGAGAATCAGACTGCAAACTAAACCCGGACTCGTCGGAAAACATCACACCAGATCACTGTTGCGGTGTATACAATGCATGCTCTCTACTCCAGGTTAATTGCAGGCGACAGTGAGTTGCTGTAAGTGGAACACATCTGACAGGCCTACGAGCACGTAGACCGATGTGCCCTAAGCGTTTGTACACGGTCTGCCTTGAAACTGTCGTACCGGTAACTGAAGAAAGCTGACGAGACAGGTCTGATGCTGTGCTCCGTCTGTTTCTTTTGGCAGTAACTGCTAAATACCGGTCCTCATTCGGCGTTGTAACTCGGGGGCGACCTGTGCTGTAACATCTACTCACATTACCGTCATCTTGGAATCGTTGCCAAAGTCTGGAGATGACACTCTGGACGATTCCCAGTTCCTCGGATACTTCCAGCTGGGTACGTCCACATTCCAGTCGTCCGATAATTCTACGCCGCAAAAAATCATCCAAATGCTTCCTTTGTGCCGTAACTATGCGGTTATTGCACTGAAAGACTTTAAAGCGCTTGTGAACAATTTTACTTCTTTGCCACCATTCCTTATATACCCTCTCTTACACTCTCGTCATTGTGACGTACTATCCACGCCATCTGGTGGTTTCCTGTAATTTGCATATTCTTCTTCAAGATGTGTGTGATAATTCGACAGGTGAAATTTTTATTTTTGAATTCAATTTCTGTGTGATTCTGAATTATCCTTAATTTATGGACATGTGTGTATGTTAATGGCATTAGAACATAGGAACCAAAGCCGTAACAAATAATTTTATATATTACAGCATTATTAATAATTTTACAAATTTTTTTGAATGTTTTTTCTGTACTGTTTTACTTGATATTTTAAAGTATATCGTATGTTATAGCAGATGTTATATTATAGTATATCGTGCAAACCATGTTCGGTTTTGCATAATAACATGTGACTACAGATAAACTGTAGTGTACCATAGAATAACAAGCAAACTCCATATGATATTGAAATTTAATTAATTAGACATATCAATTTCCAATTACAAATTTTACATTTAAGTTATATTTACACATTAAATTTAAAATTGTAATTTTGTAGACGCCTTATGGAGTTTCCAACTAATTACTTAAATATGCGCAAATTTTTATAAAAATTATTCCTTAAAACAACAAACCTCTTACGTGAAAAAGAGGATGAATTTTATATTGATACCGTGAAAAAAGATAAAATTTTATCTTTTTAAATACCGATCCTTATCTTAATAAATACAAATTGAAGTATATCCCACCTACTACGTCTGAAAAACTCGATATGGGTGAAAGTAACTAAAATGAAAGTAAAACCCTCTCAGTAAAAATTACCTTCAAATTAAAAAATTATTAAAAAGATAAAAGTGATACAAAAACGCCATAATGATATTAAGAATAAAATCCACTTTATCAACATGCATTTAATAAATAGCCAATTATTTCTTAAATCAATTTCTTCCAACTACTTTTATCAGTGATTTTTTTTTTTTTACATGTAGAACCAGAAACCTCTTATCTGGTTTTTGGTACCCCAGGCTTCAGGTTCGAATCATGGAGGTGGCATGGGTGTTTGTTGACGGTTCGGTTTCTACATTAAGCCATAGGTAACCTTAAAGTGTGCACAAAATGACCTTAGAGAGACAAACCAAACCGAACCCAAACAAGAAATCTCTTATGTGAAAAAAGGGTGAATTTTATATTGATACTGTGAAAAAAAGATGCAAATTTTATCTTTTTTAAATAGCTATCCTTATTTCAAAAAATGAAAAATGAAGTATATTCCAACTAAAAACCATCAGCATGATAAGAGTGCAAAAAACCAAAATGAAAGTAAAACCCACTAAATAAAAATTACTTTCAAATTGAAAAATAATTAAAAAGCGAAAACTGATACAAAAACGCCATAATGATATTATGAACAATTGAATATCTTTCACTACTCGTTAAAAAAAAACTATTCATCCACTGACACACGAGATGAGCTTGAAGGGTTCACAGTGATTAACAACCACACAAAAAAAACTTGCTTATATTTAATAAACTCCTCGTCTGAATATTAAAGCTAACGAGGAAAGTAGCATTAAAAATGCAGCATTCGCAGCCATAAAGCGTCCCACTATACAAATCCACAAGAACATTTTAAACTGCAGTTAAAGCATTTTCAGAAAATTCTATTACCTGCATAGCAGCATAAAAAATATATTACACAGAACGAAGAAAAAGAATAAGTGTCAATTCTTTGCTCCAACATTTATTTTATCGTCATTATTTCTACGACTTTAATTTTCTATCGCTGTACAAGAAGAAAAGAGGTAGCAGAAAAAAAATAAAAAAAGATTTCGAGTGTTCTTTTTTTTTCGAACCCTGAAATTAAATGTCAGCTAATTCAAATTAAATGCCGGCTTATTTTACTACCAAGTACGTTTAATGAATCGTGAACTGAACATAGTCGTCCTAAATTACCCCATTGCAATTTTTATTCAATTATTATTATTTTTTTTATTTTGTTAGAGAACTTCACACTTTTTCTTTAAGGGGAACTTAGAAAATAGTTTTTACTATTTTATCATCACCTTTCTGAACTGTTTTTATGCATTTTCTCAGATAGAGAACGGTTTCGAATTATATAATATGCATCAATAATCCCCCCTCTTTATTTAATTTCCATATTTTTTTTCTTAATCAACGGACAAAAAAAATAGATTTTGATTTGTTAAAAAAAAAAGTATGCTGCAAAATATTATTTTAATTCCTGTTTTGCAATACATATACTAAAAAAAAACTAAATGAAACCTTTCTTTTTGGAACATTTCTTTAAAATAATTCAAACTTCAAAGCATAACTTTTAATATTCTCAATTTTCATTCATTTATTTATGTGTATATTTTTTTTTTCATCAACTTTGAATTGTAGCAAACTTTACGTATCGTTGCATGTGTCATTTAATTTTCATAATCTGTCAGTTACAGAACGAAACAAAACAAGGAAATAAAGTATTTCTTTGAAAGAATCCAAATGCTTACTTTTTTTTCCTAACTGCAAAAGCATATTTAGAAATGTATTTTCTGGCAAAAAGTGATCCTTTATAAGACGCAGCTTTTAAAAAGAAATTAAAACAAAACAAAAAATAACTGTTGCAATTTTTTTTGTAAATCTTTCTCTTTCCACGATATGTTTTTAATCAGAATTCTAATTTTCTTGTTTCATTTTGTTTTCTAATTTTTATTTTGTAAGACATGTTAACTTAATTTGATTAACAAATGCAAAGATAGGAAAAAAAAACGGAACTATGATGTTCTGCAAATTATATTGCCATAAAAAAGAAAAAAAAAAAACTCTTATACTTTACTTTAATGTTACAAACTTTCAGCTATTCTGAAACATTTTTTCTTCATTCTTATTTCATTAATAATTTATATATACATTTTTATACATTGTTAGTGCGCATACATACTAATTCAAATTGTTTCGGTACTCATTTAAATATGTGTATTATATTAGTATACATACATATTTGTATTACAATTGCATACATAATGCTCGTATTATATTAAGTCTTATGCGGAACAAGAAACCTATTTGTAAAAAAATAGTGAATTTTACATTGATATTGTCAAAAAAGATGCAAATTTTTCTTTTTTAAATTGCGATCCTTATTTTAATAAACGCAAATTGAAGTATATTCCACATACCACTTCAGAAAAAACTCGACAAGGATTAAAGTAACTAAAATGAAAGTAAAACCCTCTAATTAAAAATCACTTTCAAATTGAAAAATAATTAAAAAGATAAAACTGATACAAAAAAGGCGATAATGATATTATGAATCAATTGAAAATCCTTCAATACTCATTAAAAAAAACTATTCATCCACTGACACACGAGATGAGTTTGAAGCGTTTACAGCGATTAACAACCACAGAAAAAAAAATTGTTAATATTTAATAAACACCTCGTCTGAATATTAAAGCTAACGAGGAAAGTAGCATTAAAAATGCAGCGTTCGAAGCCATGAAACGTCCGACCATACAAATCCACAAGCACATTTTAAACTGCAGTTAAAGCATTTTCAGAAAATTCTATTACCTGCATAGCGGCATAAAAAATATATTACAGAGAACGAAGAAAATGAATAAGTGTCAATTCTTTGCTCCAACATTTTTTTTTTCATCGTCATTATTTCTACGACTTTAATTTTCTATCGCTGTGCAAAAGAGGTAGTACAAAAAAATAAAAAAAGATTTCGAGCGTTCTTTTTTTTTTCGAACCCTGAAATTAAATGTCAGCTAATTCAAATTAAATGCCGGCTTATTTTACTACCAAGTACGTTTATTGAATCGTGAACTGAACATAGTCGTCCTAAATTACCCAATTGCAGTTTTTTTTTTTTTTTTATTATTATTTTTTTTTTTTTTTTTTTTATTTTGTTAGAGAACTTCACACTTTTTTTAAAGGGTGAACTTAGAAAATAGTTTTTACTATTTTATCATCACCTTTCTGAAGTGTTTTTATTCATTTTCTAGGTAGAGAACGGGTTCGAATTATATAATATGCATAAATAATCCCCATTCTTTATTTAATTACGATATTTTTTTTTCTTGATCAACGGAAAAAAAAAAAGATTTTGAGTTGTTAAAAAAAAAAATGCTGCAAAACATTATTTTAATTCCTGTTTCGCAATACATATACTAAAAGAAAAGTAAATGAAACCTTTCATTTTTGGAACATTTTTTTTAAATAATTCAAACTTCATAGCATAATTTTTAATATTCTCAATTTTTGTTCATTTAATTATATATATATTTTTTTTTTGGCATCAACTTTGAATTGTAGCAAACTTTACGTATCGTTGCATATGTCATTTAATTGTCATAAACTGTCAGTTACAGTATGAAATAAAACAAGGAAATAAAGTATTTCATTTAAAGAATCCAAATGCTTACATTTTTTTTCCTAACTGCAAAAGCATATTTAGAAATGTATTTTCTGGCAAAAAGTGATCCTTTATAAGACGCAGCTTTTAAAAGAAAATTAAAACAAAACAAAAAATAACTGTTACAATATTCTTTTTGTGAATCTTTCTCTTTCCACGATATGTTTTAAATCAGAATTCAAATTTTTTTTTTATTTTTTTTTATTTTTATATTGTAAGACATGTTAACTTAACGTGATTAATAAATGCAAAGATAGTAAAAAAAAAAAAAAAAAAATGAACTATGATGTTCTGCAAATTATATTGCCATAAAAAAGAAAAAAAAACTCTTATACTTTACTTTAATGTTACAAACTTTCAGCTATTCTGAAACATTTTTTTTTCATTCTTATTTCATTAATAATTAATAGTTACATTTTTATACATTGTTAGTGCGCATACATACTAATTCAAATTGTTTCGGTACTCATTTAAATATGTGTATTATATTTGTATACATACATATTTGTATTACAATTGCATACATAATGCTCATATTATTTTAAGGCTTATTCGCAACAAGAAACCTAGTTGAAAAAAAAATAGTGAATTTTACATTGATTCTGTAAAAAAAGATGCAGATTTTTCTTTTTTAAATTGCGATCCTTATTTTAATAAACGCAAATTGAAGTATATTCCACATACCACTTCAGAAAATACTCGACAAGGATTAAAGGAGCTAAAATGAAAGTAAAACCCTTTAATTAAAAATCACTTTCAAATTGACAAATAATTTAAAAAAACTGATACAAAAACGCGATAATGATATCATGAATCAAGTGAAAATCATTCAATACTCATTAAAAAAAAAAAAAACTATTCATCCACTGACATGCGAGATGAGTTTGAAGGGTTCACAGTGATTAACAACCACACAAAAAAAAATTGTTAATATTTAATAAACTCCTCGTCTGAATATTAAAGCTAACGTGGAAAGTAGCATTAAAAATGCAGCGTTCGAAGCCATAAAACGTCCCAACCATACAAATCCACAAGAACATTTTAAACTGCAGTTAAAGCATTTTCATAAAATTCTATTACCTGCATAGCAGCATAAAAAATATATTACAGAGAACGAAGAAAATGAATAAGTGTCAATTCTTTGCTCCAGCATTTTTTTTTATCGTCATTATTTCTACGACTTTAATTTTCTATCGTTGTGCAAGAAGAAAAGAGGTAGCAGAAAAAAAAATATTGCAAGTGTTCTTTTTTCTTTTTTTTTTTTGGCACCCTGAAATTAAATGTCAGCTAATTCCAATTAAATGCCGGCTTTTATTAATACCAAGTAAGTTTAATGAATCGTGAACTGAACATAGTCGTCCTAAATTACCCCATTGCAGTTTTTATTTAAGTATTATTATTTTTTTTTATTTTGTTAGAGAACTTCACACTTTTTTTTTTAAGGGTGAACTTAGAAAATAATTTTTACTATTTTATCATCACCTTTCTCAAGTGTTTTTATGCATTTTCTGAGGTAAAGAACGGTTTCGAATTATATAATATGCGTAAATAATGACAATTCTTTATTTAATTTCCATATTTTTTTTCTTGATCAACGGAAAAAAAAGAAAGATTTTGATTTCTTAAAAAAAAAGAATGCTGCAAAACATTATTTTAATTCCTGTTTTGCAATACATATACTAAAAAAAAAGTAAATGAAACATTTCTTTTTGGAACATTTATTTCAAGTAATTCAAACTTCAAAGCATAATTTTTAATGTTCTCAATTTTTATTCATTTATATATATATATATATTTTTTTGGCATCAACTTTGAATTGTAGCGAACTTTACGTATCGTTGCATGTGTCATTTAATTTCCAAAAACTGTCATTTTAGTACGAAATAAAACAAGGAAATAAAGTATTTCTTTTAATGAATCCAAATGCTTTCCTTTTTTTTCCTAATTGCAAAAGCATATTTAGAAATGTATTTTCTGGCAAAAAGGGATCCTTTATAAGACGCAGCTTTTAAAAAGAAATTAAAACAAAACAAAAAATAAATGTTGCAATTTTTTTTGTAAATCTTTCTCTTTCCACGATATGTTTTAAATCAGAATTCTAATTTTACTGTTTTATTTTTTTTTCTAATTTTTATTTTGTAAGATATGTTAACTTAATTTGATTAATAAATGCAAAGTTTGGAAAAAAAACTGAACTATGATGTTCTGCAAAATATATTGTCATAAAAAAGAAAAAAAAACTCTTTTACTTTACTTTAACGTTACAAACTTTCAGCTATTCTGAAACATTTTTCCTTCATTCTTATATCATTAATCATTTATAGTTAAATTTTTATACATTGTACTAATACATACATACTACTTCATTAATCATTTATAGTTAAATTTTTATACATTGTACTAATACATACATACTAATTAATATTATTTCGGTACTCATTTAAATATGTGTATTATATTAGTATCCATACATATTTGTATTACAATTGCATACATTAATTCTCGTATTATATTAAATCTTATGCGCAACAAGAAACCTATTTAAAAAAAATAGTGAATTTTACATTGATATTGTAAAAAAAGATGCACAATTTTCTTTTTTAAATTGCGATCCTTATTTTAATAAACGCAAATTCAAGTATATTCCACATACCACTTCAGAAAAAACTTCGACAAGGATTAAAGTAGCTAAAATGAAAGTAAAACCCTCTAATTAAAAATCACTTTCAAATTGAGAAATAATTAAAAAGATAAAAACTGATACAAAAATGCCATAATGATATCATGAATCAAGTGAAAATCATTCAATACTCATAAAAAAAAAAATTATTCATCCACTGACACACGAGATGAGTTTGAAAGGTTCACAGTGATTAACAACGACACAAAAAACTTGTTAATATTTAATAAACTCCTCTTCTGAATATTAAGGCTAACGAGGAAAGTAGCATTAAAAATGCAGCGTTCGCAGCCATAAAACGTCCGACCATACAAATCCACAAGAACATTTTAAACTGCAGTTAAAGCATTTTCTGAAAATTCTATTACCTGTATAGCGGCATAAAAAATATATTACAGAGAACGAAGAAAATGTATAAGTGTCAATTCATTGCTCCAACATTTTTTTTTTCATTGTCATTATTTCTACGACTTTAATTTTCTATCGCTGTGCAAAAGAGGTAGTACAAAAAAAAATAAAAAAAGATTTCGAGCGTTCTTTTTTTTTCGAACCCTGAAATTAAATGTCAGCTAATTCAAATTAAATGCCGGCTTATTTTACTACCAAGTACGTTTAATGAATCGTGAACTGAACATAGTCGTCCTAAATTACCCCATTGCATTTTTTTTTTTTTTTTTTTTTTTTTTTTTTTATTTTTTTTTTTTTTTTTATTTTGTTAGAGGACTTCACACTTTTTTTTTAAGGGTGAACTTAGAAAATAGTTTTTACTATTTTATCATCACATTTCTGAACTGTTTTTATGCATTTTCTGAGGTAGAGAACGGTTTCGAATTATATAGTATGATAGATAATCCCCATTCTTTACTTAATTTCCATATTTTTTTTTCTTAATCAACAAAAAAAAAAAAAGAAATATGATTTTAATTCATTAAAAAAAAGAATGCTCCAAAGTGTTATTTTAATTCATGCTTTGAAATAGATGTTATAAAAAAAATAAAAGGAACACTTATTTTTTCAACATTTATTTAAAATAATTCAAACTTCAAAGCATAATTTTTAATATTCACATTTTTATTTATTTATCTATATTCCTTTTTTTTTTTTTGGCATCATCTTTGAACTGTAGAAAACTTTACGTATCGTTGCATGTGTCATTTAATTTCCAAAAACTGTCATTTCGGTACGAAATAAAACAGAGAAATAAAGTATTTCTTTTAAAGAATCCAAATGCTTATTTTTTTTCTTAACTTTAAAAGCATATTTAGAAATGTATTTTCTTGAAAAAGTGATTATTTTTAAGAGGCAGCTTTTAGAAAGAAACTAAAACAAAACAAAACCGTTAACATTTTTTTTTGTAAATCCTTCTTTTGCCTCGATATGTTTTAAATCAGAATTCAAATTTTATTGTTTCATTTTTTTTCCTAATTTTTATTTACTAAGACATGTTAACTTAATTTGATTAATGAATGCAAGGGTAAAATAAAAAATCTGAATTATAATTTACTGCAAATCATGTTGTCATAAAAAAAAAAAATAGTTCTTATTCTTTTATTTAACGTTAAAAACATGCAGCTATTGTGAAACATTGTTTCTTTATTTCATTAATCATTTATTGTTGAACTTTTTTACATTTTTAGTGCACATACATACAAATTAAATATAATACATTTAAACATTTGCATTTTATTAGTATTAATACATATTTGTATTACATTGTATACATATATATACTCCTATTATATTAATGCATTTGAACTTTAATATTCTATTAATTATACAATATATATACATTATTTATTAATATGTGTACTTATACATTATTGTATATGCAGTAATAAGGAAATTCATTTATTGAAGTAAATATTAAAATCTAAGAAATAATAATAATTTTTTAAGTAATGATCATCTCTTTTTTGCAAGAATTAGTGAAACCAAACATTACTATTTTATAATAATAATAGAAAAAAATTATCCGTAAGACCATAAACAAAAACGATGAATAACAGAATTGTACTATCATAAATACACAATAAAGTTGAAATAATAACAAAAAAGACTTTCCAAATTCTACAAAGATAGAAATTATAAAAATTAATATTACTTGATATTAGTTTAATATAATACTTTTTTTTAAAATGCTATCAACAATTCATTGGTTTCTTAAAATTTTTAAATCAATCATATTGATATATCTGTAAATTTAATGAAATCGGAGAGTATTTTATACTATTTGATTCTAAGCGAAAAACAAAAATTATAAATTAAAAAACGTTTTTTATTTTTTATTAATCAAAGTCATATTATTAAGAATTGATTTGAATCTTATTATCAAGAAAGAATTTATTTACAAATTTCACTAAATTCTTTGGCCACACTAAATCATCTTTATATAATTTGTTTTCCAGTTTCCAAAGTCATGCAACACTAACATTCCTTATCAAGTCGCTTTTAAAATATACAAACCCATATGGAAATAAACATTCCCTTTCACGCAAATGATCTACTCCACAAATCGTGATGAACATTTAATGCAATGTTGTATAAAGCATGATTACTAAGGATGCGCTTATGAGCATTTTTCACAACATTGCTATTAATGTAAGAAACGTCTGCAACATTAGAATTAAAATTATAATTACGAATACAATATCATGAAACACTTAAATTTATTTTATATAAGAAAAAAACATCCTAAATATCATCACAGATTCGTTAAAAAGTTATGGTAATAAAAAAAGTTATTACTACAAAGCTGCAAATAAGGATTATTCAATTGGTGAAAGGAATGTGATTTAATTCCCTGATGTCATCATCCAATTCTATTCAAAAATGGTTTTTATTGCTGCAATAACGTGGAATAATTATCATTTTAGACGAGTTTTGTATTCTAACCATCCACCTCTTATATAAATATTTGCCTTCAGTCATCAAATTTTTAGAAAATGATTCTGAAGAATAGAATCGCTAACTGAAATCTTCAATTGTAATTTTCTTAACGATATATTTTCCAAACTTTTGTATGGCTCTAACCGTTTCCATTAATACTTCCAACTTTACAAGCACCCCGAGCTTAGAATTTAGCTGCTGATGGTGAAAGCTGTAAAAAATAATTTCACTTTACACTTCCCAGAACAAGACCTCTTGCTTTCTGTTTGCCCTCTTGTAGATAGAGAGCCAATTTTGTTGGAGCCTTGTTTGCCAAGCCGCATTGGCAAATATGGCCCTATTTGCTAATCGTAACTGTTTGAGTTCATAATTACTCAACAAATTTTTTTGCCTCTGGCAAAGAACACATTTATTTGTGTTGCTAGCAGCATCTACTCGTCCGTTTATGCCTCTGTTTCTGTGAAGTTTTAAAAAGGGAAAAAAATGTTGAAAATTGTCGCAGATAGATATATCGGATACTTGAAAAAGTTTTTCCCTCTCTCCAGCAATTCTGGTATCAGTTCCCGAGAAGAAATAGATTTTTTGCAATTTGTAGCATTTGTTTGGATTTCCTTTTGTTAGACGTTACCCCGGGAAGATTTTTCTGAAAGAAACCGGTCAAGGAGACGAATGGAAAAATATATGGATCCAGAAAATAAGGCTTCCAGATAAGTGACTTATCTATAGATAAAAAGCTTTCTGTTTGTCAATTTTGGAGATATATTATGAGTTGTTAGAATTCTACACTTCTTAATTAGATTCCTTTTATAAAAGATATACAAGCAGTATATTATATAATGTTTGCTTTTTCATGAAAGAAATATTTTTAATATGGTTTATGCTCAAAAATGTAAAGATATAAATTTCCAGTCCTATAAAAATATTCATATTTTGTTCAAACAGTCTTCATGCCTTTAAAATATATGTATATTAATAATAAATTATAATTATTTTTTTTAATTAACTAAGCATAATTAAATGAACTTTTAGGTTTTAATTTTTAAGCCTGCATTTGTCAACATTATAAATATATCATTATTCTACTATCATTATTTTTGTTTCTTTATCTTTTCAAATACAATATAAAAAAATTTTAAATTTATTTTAAATAGGAAAATAACATCCTACATATCATCACAGATTTATTAATATATTATAGCAATAAAAATAATATTAATAAAATGTTGCTAATAAGGATTCTTAAATTTGTGAAAGGAATATGACTTAATTATTCTATGCCATCATTTAATTCTTTTCAAAATTGACTTTATTGCGGCAATAATGAGAAATAAGTATCATTTTTGGACGAGTTGTGTATTGCTATTTTCCTAACCATCCACCTCTTATATAAATATTTGTTTTGAAACATCCAGTTTTTGGAAAATGATTCCGATGAATAGAATCGCTAACAGAAAATCTTCATTTGCAATTTTCTCGACGATATCTTTTCAAAACTGCTGTATAGATTCAATCGTTTTCATTAATACTTCCTACTTTACAGGCTCCCCGAGCTTGGATTTAGTTGCTGATGATAAAAGCTGTAAAAATAGTTTCACTTTACACTTCCCAGAACAAGACATCGTGCTTTCTGTTTGCCCTCTTGTAGGTAGAGAGCCAATTTTGTTCAGGCCTTGTTTGCCAAGCCGCATTGGCAAATATGGCCCTATTTGCTAATCGTAACTGTTTGAGTTCATAATTACTCAACAAATTTTTGGCCTCTGGCAAGAACACGTTTATTTGTGTTGCCAGCAGCATCTACTCACCAATTTATGCCTCTATCTCTCTGAAGTTTTATAAAGGGAAAAAAATGTTGAAAATTGTTACAGATAGTTATACTGCATACTTGAAAAAGTTTTTCCGACTCTGCAGCAATTCTGGTATCAGTCCCCGAGAAGAAATATATTTCTCGCAATTTGTGGTATTTGTTTAGATTTCCTTTTGTTAGACATTACCGCGGGAAGATTTTTCTGAAAGAAGCCGGTCAAGGAGACGAAAGGAAGAATATATGGATCGAGAAAATAAGGATTCCAATGATAAGTGACTTATCTATAGATAGATTAAATAGCTTTCTGCTTGTAATTTTTGGAAATGTATTATGCTTTGTTGGGATTCTATACTTTGTAATTAGATTACTTTTATAAAATATATGCAAATAGATAAATAATATAAATGTAGTAAATATAAAATGTTTGCGTTTTTATGAAACAAATATTTTTAATATGGTTGATGATAAAAAATGTAGAGATATAAATTTTCTGTCCTATAAAAATATATTTTATTTTGTTCACACAAACTTTATGTGCTTTATATATATACATATTTATATTAAATTTATAATTATTTTTTAATTAATTAAGAGTTATTAAATGAATTTAATGTTTTAATTCTTTTACCTGTAATTTTAAACATTATAAATATATCATTATTTTTGTTTTTATAATCATTATACTTACAATACTACAAAATACCTAAATTTATTTTAAATAAAATGATTTGCTAAATACCATCAAATATTCATTAATATATCATGACAATAAAAATGTATTAGTAGAATGCGGAAAATAAAGATTCTTCAAATTTTGAAAAGAATATCAAAAAAGCAAAATCCAATTATTTTCAAAACTGATTTTATTGCTGCAATAATATGAAATAAGTATCAATATCAGACGCATTTTGTATTGCTATTTTTCTAACCATCCACCTCTTGTATAAATATTTGCCTTGAGACATCCAATCTTTGGAAAATGATGCTGAAGAATAGAACAGCTAACTGGATTCTTCATTTGAAATTTTCTCAACGATACCTTTTCCAAACTGTTGTATGGCTCCAACTGTTTTCATTAATACTTCCAACTTTACAAGCACCCCGAGCTTAGGATTTAGTGGCTGATGATAAAAGCTGAAAAAATAATTTCACTTTACATTTTCCAGAACAAGACATCTCGCTTTCTGTTTGCCCTCTTGTAAATAGTGATCCAATTTTGTTCCTGCCTTGTTTGCCAAGCCGCATTGGCAAATATGGCACTATTTGCTAATCGTAACTGTTTGAGTTCATAATTACTCACCAAATTTTTAGACTCTGGCAAGAACACATTTATTTGTGTTGCTGGCAGCATCTACTCGGCTGTTTATGCCTCTCTTTCTGTGAAGTTTTAAAAAAGGGAAAAATTGTTGAAAATTGTCGCAGATAGATATATTGGATACTTGAAAAGGTTTTTCCCTCTCTCCAGCAATTCTGGTATCAGTCCCCGAGAAGAAATATATTTCTCGCAATTTGTAGTATTTGTTTGGATTTCCTTTTGTCATACGTTACCCCGGGAAGATTTTTCTGAAAGAAGCCGGTCAAGGAGACCTAAGGAAGAATATATGAGGCTTCCAGATAAGTGACTTATATTTAGATAGAGTAAGTAACTTTCTGGTCGTAATTTTTGGAAAAAATTTTATGAGTTGTTACGATTCTACACTTCGTAATTAGATTCCTTGTATAAAAGACATATAAACAGTACATTACAAAATGTTTCATTTTTCGTGAAAGAAATATTTTGAGTATTGTTGATGATAAAAAATGTAGAGATATAAATTTTCAGTCCTATAAAATTAAATATGTTTCGTCCAAACAATCTTTATCCTTTAAAATATATGTATATTAATATTATTTTTGTAATTAATTTTTTAATTAAAAGCGTAATTAAATGAAATTATAAATTGAGTATAAATATTTATAATTAAAGACATTATAAATATTAATATTTATTATCGTTATTCTAAAATGATATTTTTGTTGTTATTATCATTATAAATAGAATACTATAAAATACTTAAAATTATTTTAAATAAAATATCATCCAAACTATAATCACAGATTTATTAATATATTATAGTAATAAAGAAATTTATTAGTAAAATGTTGTAAATAAGGATTCTTGAATTAGTGAATGGAATATGATTTAATTCTTCCATGCCATCATCCAGTTCTTTTCAAAATTGAGTTTATTGTTGCAATAACGTGAAATAAGTATCATTTTTAGATGAGTTTTGTAATGCTATTTTCCTAACAATCCACATCTTGTATAAATATTTGCCTTGAGGCATCCAATTTTTGGAAAATGATTCTGAAGAATAGAACAGCTAACTGGATTCTTCATTTGAAATTTTCTCAACGATACCTTTTCCAAACTGTTGTATGGCTGCAACTGTTTTCATTAATACTTCCAACTTTACAAGCACCCCGAGCTTAGGATTTAGTGGCTGATGATAAAAGCTGTAAAAATAATTTCACTTTACATTTTCCAGAACCAGACATCTTGCTTTCTGTTTGCCCTCTTGTAAATAGAGATCCAATTTTGTTCCTGCCTTGTTTGCCAAGCCGTATTGGCAAATATGGCCCTATTTGCTAATCGTAATTGTTTGAGTTCATAATTACTCAACAAATTTTTAGCCTCTAGCAAGAACGCATTCATTTGTGTTGCTAGCAGCATCTACTCACCAATTTATGCTTCTATCTCTCTGAAGTTTTAGAAAGGGAAAAAATGCTGAAAATTGTCGCAGATAGATATATTGGATACTTGAAAAGATTTTTCCTTCTCTCCAGCAATTCTGGTATCAGTCCCCGAGAAGAAGTAGATTTCTCTCAATTTGTGGTATTTGTTTAGATTTCCTTTTGTCAGACGTTACCGCGGGAAGATTTTTCTGAAAGAAACCGGTCAAGGAGACGAAAGGAAGAATATATGGATCGAGAAAATAAGGCTTCCTGATAAATGACTTATCCATAGATAGAGTAAATCTTTCTGCTTCTAATGTTTGGAAGAATATCATGCATTGTTTGGATTCTACACTTCGTAATTAGATTCCTTTTATAAAAGATATACAAGTAGTATATCACAAAATGTTTGCATTTCATTGTTGATGATGCAAAACGTAGAGATATAAATGTTCAGTACTGAAAAGAAATATATTTTTTTTAAAAGTCTGTTTTTATTATACCTTTAAAATATATACATAGTAATATTAATTTTATAATTATTTTTTTAGTTTATTATGTGTAATTGATTGATATGAATGCTTTTATTTATTTATTTTTTATAATTTTTATAATATTGATTTTAATTTAATACAAATTTCTTTTATACTACAAACTTACCGACTATTACAGCCTTTTGTAAATTTTTAAAGTCTTACTTTAGTGTTCCTTAAAATATTTCTCTCTTTTGTATACTATGTGACGATATAAATTTTCCTTTTATTGCATGTTTTTATTATTTCGTCTTCGACTTGTTTGTTACTTTCTCCTATATCGTGTGGTATTTAACGATGAACGAGGATTTCTTGTGAAGTTCAATTAAAAAAACTCATTTCATTTTAACCATTAAATATATTTCCTCTTAAATATGACGATACAATCGGCACGACCAAAGTGTTTTGTCATTGATTTGTTTGTTACTTACTTCTATAAGCCATAAGTGATACTTTGTAATACACGAGGATTTCAAATTAATGTTGAGTTAAACAATAATTTCATTTGATTGCCTTTTAACCATTAAATATGATTTTCTTGAATTACGGTGATACAATCGACACGACTAATATATTTTTTCACTGATTTCTTTGTTATATACTTCTAAAAGCTTCCTGTAATTCATTGTAATGCACGAGGGTTTCTTGTAATATTCAGTTAAAAAACATTTTTATTTGATTACATTTTAACGACGTAAATATGTTTCTCCCGAAACACGACGATACAATCGATACATCCAGTCTATTTCGTCATTTATTTGTTTGTTATTTCTATAAGCTTCATGTGATACTTTGTCATACACGAGGAGTTTTTGTAAAATTTAGTTTTAAATAATCGTCTCTTTTGATTGCAGTTTAACATCAAATATGTTTCTCCTGAAATGGGAAGCCAATCTATTGTGTCATTGATTTGTTTGTTACTTACTTCTATAAGTCTTGTGTGATACTCTATGATACACGAGTATTTCTTGTAATGTTTAGTTAAACAATAATTTCATTTGATTGAATTTTAACCATTAAATTTGTTTCTACTGAATTATAAATTACAATCGACACAACCTAACTGTTTTGTTGTTGATTTGTTACTTACTTCATAAGCATCGCTTTATACTTTGTGATAGATGAGGATTCCGTGTAATGTTCAGTTAAACAATAAATTCATTTGATTGCATTTTAACCATTTAATGCATGGAGTTACAATCGACACAACCAAACTGTTTTGTCATTGATTTATTTGTTACTTAGTTCATAAGCATCGCTTTATACTTTGTGATATATGAGGATTTCGTCTAATGTTCAGTTAAACGATAATTTCATTGGATTGCATTTTAACCATTAAATACATGAAGTTACAATCGACACAACCAAACAGCTTTGTCATTGATTTATTTGTTACATACTTCTATAAGCCTCGTGAGATACTTTGTATAGACGAGGACTTCTTGTAAACTTTAGTTTAAAAAAATCTGAATTTCTTACATGTATTTTAACCATTAAATATGTTCCTCTTGAAATATGACGATACAATCGGCATAATCAAACAATGTTGCCACTGATTTGTTTGTTACTTATTTCTATAAGTATCATGTAATACTTACTTCTGCAAGTCTTGTTTAATACTTTACGATACTCGATTTCTTGTAAACTTCAGTTTAAAATAATAATCTCTTTTGATTGCAGTTTAACCATCAAATATGTTTCTCCTGAAATATCGCGATTCAATTGACACACCCCATCTATTTTGTCACTGATTTGATTGTTAGTTACTTCTATAAGTCTCATGTGATACTTTCTTCTATAAGCCTCGTGTGATACTTACTTCTATAAACCTTGTGCGATACTTTGTGATACACGAAGATTTCTTGTAATCTTCAGCTTTAAAAAAATAATCTCTTTTGATTGCAGTTTAACCATCAAATATATTTCTCCTGAAATATGACAAAGAGACAATCGGCACAATCCATCAATGTTCAGTCTATCTTCTGTTTGATCTCAACTCACGGGGTATATTACTTCTCGATTCTGCCAGCAGCGAAGACGATGAGGGAAGGAACAGCTATTTTTTAAACCGCTGTAAATTGTTGTAAGGCTTTCAGTTTCATTCTATTTATCGGGTTCAGAGCACGATTCCCCTAGTTTGGAAATTGAACTCATTATCCACCATGCCATCCGTCCAAAAGATGCATTTCTAAACTATATGTTACTCATTTGGCAAAAATATCCAAAATTGTTTTGATTTGCATACATGATCAAGACTAAATATAGGTTCACACAAGTTCAAAGTTTCTAAAAACGTAAAACCTCATTGTAATTAAAAAAAATCAAACAAAAAAACCACATTATCCTTATTTCTAAGAACATTAATTCGAACACCTAATTTTTATCACTCTTTTGGCTTAGGGTAAAAAAAAGAACAAGAAAAATCCTGAAATCCTGTTCTAATCCCGAAACCAAATGAACTGTAAGCAACTAAGAAACGATTCAATAAACTTAAACGCAACTTTCTTCTTCTTTCTAACTACTGCAAAAAAAAATTTTTTTCTCTCTTCTTCTTTCTCAAGAGTTAAAACAGTTTCTCCCTTGTTCGCATTTTTTTCTCCACCATATTTTATCCTCACTCCCCCCACCCCGGATAGAAAGCATTAAGTGTCATCTAATTTAAGGTGCTAAGTCGCTCTAATGAAGCGACGGTAGAAACTATCCAGAATGGATTAGCAATTGATCCGTCTTCACACTTCACTTAATTGAAGAAGAGAGGAGAAAAGCAAAAAAAAAAAAAAAAAAAAAAAAAAAAGATGGCCAACAATTTTTCTCCCTCCTTTTAATGTCTTAAGTGAATCGCTGGATAAATCCAGAGACATTGGCCCAATGAAAAATGGAGCCGACTTCGCAGTTATAAATAGGTTATCATGAACAAGATAGTTAGTCATTTTTGAAAGGAAGCGTAATTGATCTCGCGAAAGTTCGATTAGTAAGTGTCAGCGCAGAAATGAAATGATTGATTCCGATTGTTTTCCATTACTGCGCTGCAGCCATTCCTTCCCTCATCGTCGCTGCTGATGGCAGGAATCGAGAAGTAATAAACCCCGCGAGTTGAGATCAAACAGAAGGAAGACGAAATTGATGGATTGTGTCGATTGTCTCTTTGTCATATTTCAGGAGAAACATGTTTGATGGTTAAACTGCAATCAAAAGAGATTATTTTTTGAGCTGAAATTCGCAAGTAATCCTGGTGTATCACAAAATATCACAAGAGGTTTGTAGAAGTAAGTACCAAACAAGTCGATGACAAAATAGAATCGTTGTGTCGATTGTATAATCAGATTTCCGGAGAAACATATTTGATGTGTAAAATGCAATCAAAAGATATTGTTTTTTAACTGAACATAACAAAAGCTCTTTGTGTATCACAGATTATCACACAAGGCTTGTAGAAATGAATAACGAACAAATCAATGATAAAATAGTTTGGTTGTGTCGATTGTATTGTCATATTTCAGAAGAAACATAATTAAGTATTAAAATTCAATCAAATGAGATTATTATTTAACTGTACATTACAAGAAATACTCGTGTATCATAGAGTATCACACATTACTTATAGAAGTAATTAACAAGCAAATCAATGACAAAATATATTGGTTGTGTCTATTGCTTCTTTGTCACATATCAAAGGAAACATATTTGACTGTTAAACTGTAATCAAAAGAGATTATTTTTACATTACATTACTGAACATTACAAGAAGTTCTCGTGTATCCCAAAGTATCACAAAAAGTTTGTAAAAGTACGTAACAAATAAATTAATGACAAAAATAGGTTGGCAATGTCGATTGTATTGCCATGTTTAATTAAAACATATTTAATTTTTAAATAACAATCTAATGAAATTATGCTTTACAAGAAACCTTCATGTATCACAGAATATCACACGAGGCTTATAGAAGTGAATTACAAACGATCAATGAAAAATAGGTTGTCTGCGTCAATTATATCGTCATATTTCAGGAGGAACACAGTTACTTGTTAAAATGCAATCAAATGAAAATATTTTTTTTTAACTAAACATTACAAGAAAGTTTCGTGTAACAAAGACTAACAAATCAATCAAGAAACTAACGAATCAATGACAAAATAATTTGGTTTGGTAAATAATAAATTGCGAGAAATCTATTTCTTCTCGGGGACTGATACCAGAATTGTTGGAGAGGCGGAAAAACATTTTCAAGTATCGAATATATCTATCTAAGAGAATTTTCAACGTTTTTTACCCTTTTTAAAACTTCACAGAAACAGAGGCATAAACGGGCAAGTAGATGCTTTCAGCAACACAAATAAATGTGTTCTTGCCAGAGGCCAAAATTTTTTAAATAATTATGAACTCAAACAGTTACGATTAGCAAATAGGGCCATATTTGCCAATGCGGCTTGACAAACAAGGCCTGAACAAAATTAGCTCTCTATCTACAAGAGGGCAAACAGAAAGCAAGAGGTCTTGTTCTGGGAAGTGTAAAGTGAAATTATTTTCACAGCTTTTATCATCAGCAACTAAATCCTAAGCTCGGGGTGCTTGTAAAGTTGGAAGTATTAATGAAAACGGTTGGAGCCATATGACAGTTTGGAAAAGATATCACTGAGAAAATTACAGATGAAGATTTCAGTTAGCGTTTCTATTCTTCGGAGTCATTTTTTAATAATTGGATGTCTCATGGCAAATATTAATATAAGAGGTGGATGGTTAGAATACAAAACTGGTCTAAAAATGATACTTATGTCACGTTATTGCAGCAATAAAATCAGTTTTGAAAAGAATTGGACATGGAAGAATGACATTGGAATGATGACATGGAAGAATTCCTTTCAATTCAGGAATCCTTATTTGTATTACTTTATTAATAATTTTTTATTATTATAATTTATTAATAAATCTGTGATGATATTTAGTATACTATTTTATTTAAAGTAAATTTAAGTATTTTATTGTATTGTATTTATAATGATAATAAAAACAGAAATTATGATATTTGAATAATGCTATATATATATAATGTTGACGAATGTTCATATTAATATTAAATAATATTACAATTAAATAATATTACATTCATATTAAAATAATAGTTCATAACTAAATAAATATTCATATTAAAATATAAGTTCATGTGCAGATAAATATTCAAATTAAAATAATGGTTCATAACTAGATAAATATTCATATTAAATTAATGGTACACAATTAGATAAATATTAATATTAAAATATTTGTTCATACTTAAATAAATATTAATATTAAATAATTTTTCATAATACGATAAATATTCATAGCATATGAGAATACATATTTATATGAAATGCAGCTAATTTACATAGGAACGTCTGTCTATAATTAACCTTCAAAGAAAATTATGTTTAATCCGGTGTGTTTATTGAAGAAAATGCGGGCTCTTCTTTTTTTTTTTTTTCTTTTTCTTTTTTTTAGCTGTAAAGATTGCTCTTTTTTTCCTTATTTAGATTCACTTTACCCTTTCCTCAAACAGGGGAATTAATTCGCTATTGCATGTCCTAATTATACAGCAGAAATTCAAATATTCAAGCGTAATCAATCTTTATCTAAGAGGGATGTCCCATGTAAATGATAAATGTTACTTTCTTATAAGTTTATTTATTTTTAAAATTTTTTTTTATCTGTCCGTTAAGACAAAATCGAAAGGGAAAAATCACTTTCGAATTTGAATTTTGTTCTTAAGTATACGCAGAAAATGATTTTATTAGTAATAAGTAATGAATGTATGTATTGAGAATGTATCTTCATAAACGTGAATGAAACTTTCGAAAATTGTCTTTATAGTGAAGGTACCTTATTATACATGAATGATTATCTTGAGAATATTACCCTTATAGTCAATGCATCTTAATAAACGTGAGTGACCTTGAGAATATTGCTTTTATAGTATATTTACCTTAATAAACGGGAATTAAACTTACGAATATTGCCTTTATAGTGAATGTATCTTAATAAACGTGATTTTTTATCTTCAGAATATTACCTGTATAGTGAATTTACCTTAATAATCGTAAATGATTATCTTGCGATTACTACCTGTACAGTAAATTTACTTCAATAATCGTAAATGATTAATGATTTTATTGATCGTAAAATAATATGATCGTAATAATGATGTATCTTAATGATCGTAACATAATCAAGGGTAATAAAATAATTTGTTGGACAAAAAGGAAATCTATTAAAACAATATTCAAGAACATTTACATTAAAAAACATTATCCTCACAAACTACTGCAAACATCAAATTTATTATTATAGAATAAAATTGTGCAATTTTCTCTAAGCTGTTTAAATTCCCCCACAAAAATTAGGAACTTTAGTCTTGTCTTAGTATTCGCTTGTGTTAAAATATTTTATTATTTGAATTAAAAATTTAAAAAATCTTATAAGTATACCATCTAATTTTTTTTACTCAAGTACACCTCAAAACAAAATAAATAATAATCTTGTCATTATTTCCACCTTCCCTCCCTTCTTTTAAAATTTCTGATGGAAATTTTAAACAGATGCATTTTTATTTGAAAATTTCTTCTAGTTCATTAATCTGTAAATTAAAGTAAAATATAAAACTACTTAGAGTAATTAGCAAACATTCAACAAACAACTCTTTTTTTCTGTTTTGTTTTTATTAGATTTATTTTTCACGGTAATTATTTTTATTTCACTGACATCCATTTTATTTTAAGACGTCCTAAAGGGTACATTAAAAATGTAAATAGCTCAAGATTGTTCCGAAAATAAAAGTTAAACACATTTTTTAAAAGATTGACGTAAAATTTAAATTTATCAGAACTGCAAATTCCCTTTAATGTGTCATAATTTTAGAAAAAAAGAAAAAAATCTTTTAATTTTTATACTTTTTAAAAGAAGAACTTTTAACGAAATATTTTCCGATCTACTTTTATAAAAAAAAGTGTAGTCTATATTTCGCCAGCATAAAATTTTCTCTAATAAAATCATGTATCTCGGAGTTGGGGATTTTAAAATAAATAAAGTTTAAATTAATTTACGATGTTTATCTCAGAAAAAGAGTGTTTCAAATCACAGGTCTGAGATAGAAAAAAAAAGAAGTTTGTATATCGAGTTTGCAAAATACCTCAGCGAAGAGAAAAAGAGTTTTTAATTAATCTATTTCTTTAAAATAATGAAGTATTTTTCTTTAGATTCACTTTTAATCGTCTGTGCATCATTAACCTTCAAAGAAAATTATGTTTAATCCGTTGTGTTTATTGAAGAAAATGCGGGCTCTCATTTTTTTTTCTTTTTCTTTTTTTTAGGTGTAAAGATTGCTCTTTTCTTCCTTATTTAGATTCGCTTTCCCCCTTCCTCAAACAGGGGAATTAATTCGCTATTGCATGTTCTAATTATACAGCAAAAATTCAAATATTCAGACGTACTCAATCTTTACCTGAGAGAGATGTCCCGTAAAAATAGAAAATGTTACTTTCTGATAAGTTTTTTTTCTTTTTTTCCTCTATTTTATCTGTCAGTTAAATCCCAGTCGAAAGGAAAAAATCAATTTTCGAATTATAAAAGCGATTTCATTAGTAATAAGTAATGAATGATGATCTTGAGAATATTGCATTTACAGTGTATCTTAATAAACATGAATGCTTACTTTCTGAAATCATTTAACTGGATGTAAGTAAATAAGAATGGAAAAATTAAAAATGTCGAAATAATTATTTTTATTATTTTAACATATCTAGCACATTTAAACAAACACTTTATTTTTTAATATTTCTTACTGTTAGTAATTGATAAGCATTTAATGATAAATACTTAATCTGTGAGCAATTAATAAGATATTAAGCATTTAATTACTTACATATTTATAAAAAGAATTTAAGCAATTTTTTTTTTTTTACATTAAACTAAAAAACAGAATCGTGAAAACAGCTGAAAGCAGTTATGTAAATAAGCTACATTTCATATAAATATGTATTCTCATATAATATAAATATTTATCGAATTATGAGCTATTATGTTAATATGAATATTTACCTCATAATGAACCTCATGTAATCATATATTCTGATAAACAATTGTGATTGATTTATTAACTCACATGTTAAAATAATGATAATTTTATAAATAATTCAAATTTTGTGCAACAAATCTAATTAAAATTAAAAATCTATTATGGAAAACAAAATTATTTCTGCGATTGAAATAATCAAATTAGAAAATTATATTTTAAAATTTTTACAAAAAACATGATACAAAGTAAAAAAAAAATTCTGAAAATACCTATTTTCAGAAATTTTACAAAAAAAATTATTACAAAAAATATGCGTAAAATAAAAAAAAAAAATTCGGATACACCTATTTTCAGAAATTTATTTTTACTTTTAAGCCTATTTTTTGTGTGTGCATATTTTGTTGTACTTTTTAAATACGCTAGATAAGCTGAAATAAAAACAATAATTATTTCGACATTTTAAATTTTTCCATTATTATTTACTTACAGCCAGTTAAATGATTTCAAAAAGTAATCATTCACGTTTATTAAGATGCACTGTAAATGCAATATTCTCAAGATCATCATTCATTACTTATTACTAATGAAATCGCTTTTAAAATTCGAAAATTGATTTTTTCCTTTCGACTGGGATTTAACTAACAGATAAAATAGAGGAAAAAAAGAAAAAAAACTTATCAGAAAGTAACATTTTCTATTTACGCGGGACATCTCTCACAGGTAAAGATTGAGTACGTCTGAATATTTAAATTTCTGCTGTATAATTAGAACATGCAATAGCGAATTAATTCCACTCTTTGTGAAAGGGGGAAAGTGAATGTAAAGAAGGAAGAAAAGAGCAATCTTTACAGTTAAAAAAGAAAAGATAAAAGATAAAAAAAACACCCACATTTTCTTCAACAAACACACCGGATTAAACATAATTTTCTTTGAAGGGTAATGATGCGCAGACGATTAAAAGGGAATCTAAAGAAAAGTACCTCATTATTTTAAAGAAATAGATTAATTAAAAATACTTTTTCTCTTCGCTGAGATATTTTGCACACTCGATAGACTAAATTCTTTTATTTTTTCTATCTCATCCTGTGCTTTAAAAGACTCTTTTTCTTAGATAAACATCGTAAATTAATTTAAACTTTATTTATTTTAAAATCCCCCCAGTTCGAGATACTACATGGTTTTATTACAAAACATTTTATATACTTTTGCTATACTTTTTTTTAGCTTGAAAAATATTTCGTTAAAAATTCTTTTTTTAAAAAGTATAAAAATTAAAACATTTTTCTTTTTTTCTAAAATTATGAATGAAAATGATGAAAATTATGAATTATAGGGACTTTGCAGTTCTGAGAAATTTAAATTTTACGTTAATCTTTTAAAGAATTTGTTTAAATTTTATTTATTTTTGGAACTATCTTGAGCCATTTACATTTTTAATGCACACATTATGGCGTCTTAAAATAAAATGGATGTCAGTGAAATAAAAATAATTAGCCGGAAAAATAAATCTAATAAAAACGTTAAAAAAAGTTGTTTGTTGAATGTTTGCTAATTACTTTAAGTATTTTTATATTGTACTTTAATTTACAGATTAATGAACTAGAAGAATTTTCAAAAAAAAAATGCAGCTATTTAAAATTTTCTTGAGAAATTTTGAAAGAACTAGGGAAGTAATGACAAGATTATTATTTATTTCTTTTGTTTTGATGTATATTTGGGTAAAAGAAAATAAATGGTATACTTATAAGATTTTTTAAATTTTTAAAATTTTTAATTCAAATAATGTAATATTTTAATACAACCATTGAATTCTAAGACAAAATTAAAGTTCCTAATTTTTCTTCTGAATTTAATGAACTTAGAGAAACTGGTACATTTTATTCTATAATAATAAATTTGATGTTTGCAGTTGTATATGAGGATGATGTTTTTTTAATATAAATGCTCTAGAAGATGTTTTTAATAAAATTACTTTTTGTTCAACAAACTATTTTATTATACTTGCTTATATTACGATCATTAAGATACATCATTATTACGTATTGTTTGTATAAATGATTTGAAGATGTTTTTAATAGAGTTACTTTTTGTTCAACAAACTATTTTATTATCCCTGATTATATTACGAGAATTAAGATACATCGTTATTACTATCATTATTATGGTCAGATTATATTACGACCACTAAAATCATTAATCATTTAGGATTATTAAGATACATTCGCAACAAAGGTAATATTATCAAAATAATAATTTATGTTTATTGAGATAGATTCCAATCAATGTAATATTTTCATGCTAATCATTCACATTTACTAAGATACATTCACTATAAAGATAATATTCTCAAGTTAATCATTCTTTACTTAATACTAATGAAATCATATTCTGCCTATACGTTAGAACAAACTCAAATTCGGAAGTGATTTTTCTTTTCGGCTGGCATTTAACTGACGGAGAAAATATACTATAAAAAAAGAACTTATCAAAAAGTAACATTTTCTATTTTCACGGGACATCTCTCTCAGGTAAAGATTGATTACGCTTGAATATTTGAATTTCTGCTGTATAATTAGGACATGCAATAGCGAATTAAATCCCCTGTTTGAGGAAAGGGGAAAGTGAATGTAAAGAAGAAATGGAAGAATGGAAGAAAAGAGCAATCTTTACAGCTAAAAAAAAAGAAAAAAAAAAAGAAGCGCCCCATTTTCTTCAATAAACACACCGGATTAAACATAATTTTCTTTGAAGGTTAATGATGCACAGACGATTAGAAGGGAATCTAAAGGAAAATACCTCATTATTTTAAAGAAATAGGTTAATTAAAAACTCTTTTTCTCTTCTCTGAAGTATTTTGCACACTCGATATACTAAATTCTTTGGGGTTTTTTTGTGTCAGCCTGTGAATTAAAACACTCTTTTTCTTAGATAAACATCGTAAATTAATTTAAACTTTATTTATTTTAAAATCCCCCAACTTCGAGATACTACATGGTTTTATTAGAGAAATTTTATGCTGCAGAAATATAGGCTATACTTTTTTTTTACTTATAGCAGTAGCTCGAAAAATATTTCGTTAAAAATTATTCGTTTAAAAAGTATAAAAATTAAAAATTTTTTTCCTTTTTTCTAAATAATATGACACATTAAAAGGACTTTGTAGTTCTGAGAAATTTAAATTTTTACGTTAATCTTTTAAAAAATTTGTTTAACTTTCATTTATTTTTGGAACAATTTTGAGCCATTTACATTTTTAATGTACCCTTTATGGCGTTTTAAAATAAAATTGATGTTAGTGAAGTAAAAATAATTAGCCGGAAAAATAAATCTAATAAAATGCAAGGCAAAATTGTTTGTTGAATGTTTGCTAATTACTTTAAGTAGTTTTATACTTTACTTTAATTTACAGATTAATGAACTAGAAGAATTTTTCAAATAAAAATGCATCTATTTAAAAGTTTTCTTTAGAAATTTTAAAAGAAAGGAGATAATGGGGGAAATATTGACAACATTATTATTTATTTATTTCGTTTTGAGATATATTTGAGTAAAAAAAAATAAATGGTATACTTATAAGATTTTTTAAAAATATTTAATTTCGATAATGAAATATTTTAGTACAAGCTTAGAATTCTAAAATGACAAAACTAAAGTTTCTAACTTTTTTTTGCGAATTTAATCAACTTAGAAATATGTTAACATTTTATTCTATAATAATAAATTTGATCTTTGCAGTTGTTTATGAGGATGATGTTTTTTTAATGGTTTTTTTTTTTTTTTTTTTAATGCTTTTGGAGATTGTTTTAATAGATTTACTTTTTGTCGAACAAATTATTTTATTATCCTTGATGATATTTTGAACATTAACATACAGCATTATTACGATCATTTAGATCATTAGTCATTTACGATTATAGAGATACATTGACTATAAAAGTAATATTCTCAAGATGGTCATTTACGATTATTAAGATACATTCAATATAAAAGTAATATTATCAAGATATATATTCATGTATAATAAGATACATTCACTATAAAGACAATATTCTCGAGACAATCATTTATTATTTATTACTAATGAAATCGTTTCCTGCCTATACGTTAGAACAAAAATCAAATTCGAAAGTTGACTTTTCCTTTCGACTGGGATTTATTTGGCAGATGAAATAAACTTTAAAAAAAAAAAAAAAAAAAAAACTTATCAGAAAATAACATATTCCACTTACATGGGGCATCTCTCTCAGGTGAAGATTGATTACGTTTGAATAATTGAATTTCTGTTATATAATTAGAACATGCAATAGCGAATTGATTCCCCTGTTTGAGGAAGGGGGAAAGTGAATGTAAAGAAGGAAGAAAAGAGCAATCTTTACTGTTAAAAAAAAAAGAAGAAAACAGAAAAAAAAAAAAGAGAGCCCGCAGTTTCTTCAATAAACACACCGGATTAAACATAATTTTCTTTGAAGGTTAATGATGCACAGACGATTAAAAGGGAATATACAGAATAATACCTCATTATTTTAAAGAAATAGATTAATTAAAAACTCTTTTTCTCTTCGCTGAGGTATTTTGCAAACTCGATATACAAACTTCTTTTTTTTTTTTTATCTCAGACCTGTGATTTGAAACACTCTTTTTCTGAGATAAACATCGTAAATTAATTTAAACTTTATTTATTTTAAAATCCCCCAACTTCAAGATACTGCATGGTTATATTAGAGAACATTTTATGCTGGAGAAATATAGGCTATACTTCTTTTTAGCTTAAAAAATATTTTGTAAAAATTTCTTCTTTTAAAGAGTATAAAAATTAAACGAATTTTTTCTTTTTGCTAAAATTATGACACATTAAAGGGACTTTGCAGTTCTGAGAAATTTAAATTTTACGTTAATCTTTTGAAAAATCGGTTTAAATTTTATTTATTTTCGGAAAAATCTTGAGCCATTTACATTTTTAATGCACGCTTTATGACGTCATAAAATAAAATGGATGTCAGTGAAATAAAATAATTAGCGTTGTTTATGAGGATGATGTTTCTTAATGTAAGTGGCCTTGGAGATTGTTTTAATAGATTTACTTTTTGTCCAACAACCTATTTTATTATCTTTGATTATCTTACGATCATTAAGATACATCATTATTACGATCACATTATATTACGATCATTAAAATCGTTAATCATTTAGGATTATTAAGATACATTTCACTATAATGGTAATATTCTCAAGATAATCATTTACTGTTATTAAGATACGTTCACTATAAAGGCAATATTCTCAAGAAAATTTTTCACGTTTATTAAGATACATTCACTATACAGCTATTTTCAAGATAATCATTCAATGTTATTAAGATGCATACACAATAAAAGCAATATTCTCAAGATAATCATCCACTTTTATTAAGATGAGTGCACTATAAAGTCAATACTCGCAAGATAATTATTATTCACGTTTAGAAAGATACATAAATAAAAGGGTATTTATGTATTCTCAAGATAATCATTCACATTTATTTAGATACTAATACAATAAAAGCAATATTTTCAAGATATCCATCACGTTTATTAAGATACATTTACTATAAAGACAATATTCTCAAGATAATCAGTCATTAATTATTACTAATGAAATCATTTTCTGCCTATAGTCTAGACCAAAATTCAAATTCGAAAGTCCTTTTTCCTTTGTACTGGGATTTAACTGACAGTTATAATAAACTATTAAAAAAACAACTTATCAGAAAGTAACATTTTTCCATTTACATGGGACATCTCTCTCAGGTAAAGATTGATTACGCTTGAATATTTGAATTTCTACTGTATAATTAGGACATGCAATAGCGAATTAATTCCCCTGATTGAGGAAAGGGGAAAGTGAATGTAAAGAAAGAAGAAAAGAGCAATCTTTATAGCTAAAAAAAAAGAGAAAAAAAGAAGAACCCGCATTTTCTTCAATAAACACACCGGATTAAACATAATTTTCTTTGAAGGTTAATGACGCACAGATTAAAAGGGAATCTAAAGAAAAATGCCTAATTATTTTAAAGAAATAGAATAATTAAAAACTCTTTTTCTCTTCCGTTGAGGTATTTTGAACTCTCGATATACTAAATTCTTTTATTTTATCTCAGCCTGTGATTTAAAACGCTCTTTTTCTTAGATAAACATCATAAATTAATCTAAATTTTATTTATTTTAAAATCCCACAACTTCGAGATACTACATGTTTTTATTAGAGAAAATTTTATGCTGGAGAAATATAGGCAATAGTTTTTTTTTAGCTTGAAAAATATTTCGTCAAAAATTCTTCTTTAAAAAGTGTAAAAATTAAACGAATTTTTCCTTTTTGCTAAAATTATGGCACATTAAAGGGACTTTGCTGTTCTGAGAAATTTAAATTTTTGCGTTAATCTTTTAAAAACTTTGTTTAAATTTTATTTATTTTCGGAACAATCTTGAGCCATTTACATTTTTAATGTACACTTTATGACATCTTAAAATAAAATGGATGTCAATGAAATAAAAATAATTAGCGGGAAAAATAAATCTGATGAAAACAAAACAGAAAAAATTGTTGTTGGTTGAATGTTTGCTAATTACTTTAAGTAGTTTTATATTTTACTTTAATTTACAGATTAATGAACTAGAAGAATTTTTCAAATAAAAATGCATCTATTTAAAAGTTTTCATGGGAAATTTTAAAAGAAGGTGAGAAATAATGACAAGATTATTATTTATTCATTTCGTTTGGAGGTATATTTGAGTGAAAAAAATTAAATGGTATACTTATAAGATTTTTTAAAAATTTTTAAATCAAATAATGAAATATTTTAACTCAAGCTGCGAATTATAAAACAAGACTAAAGTTCCTAACTTCTTTTTGAAAATTTGATCAACTTAGAGAAACTTTAGAATTGTATTCTGAAATAATAAATTTGAAGTTTGCAGTTGTATATGAGGATGATGTTTTTTAATATAAATGCTCTTGAAGATGGTTTTAATAGATGTAATTTTGGTACAACAAATTATTTTATTATCTCTGAGTATATTACGATCGTTAAGATACATCATTATTACGATCGTTAAGATGCATCATTATTACGATCAGATTATATTACGATAATTAAGATCATTAATCATTTACGTTTATTAAGATACATTGACTATAAAGGTAATATTCTCAATATAATCATTTACGTTTATTAATATACATTCACGATAAAGTTAATATTCTCAAGATAATCATTTATGATTATTAAGATACCAACACTATAAAGGCAGTAATCTCCAGATAATCAATCACGTTTATTAAGGTATATTCACTATAAAGGTAATATTATCAAGACAAACATTCACGTTTAATAAGACACATTCATTATAAAGGCAATATTCTCAAGATAATCACTCACGTTTATTAAAATACATTCACTATAAAGGAAATATTCGTAAGATAAATGTACGTTTATAAAGGTACATACACTATAAAAGCAATATTCTGAAGATCACTCAAGTTTATTAAGATACATTCACTATAAAAGCAATATTCAGTGTTCTCAAGATAATTATTCATTACTTATTACTAATGAAATCATTTTCTGCCTATACCTTAGAGCAAAATTCAAATTCGAAAGTGATTTTTAATTTAGACAGATAAAATAAACTAAAAAAAACTTATCAGAAAGTATCATTTTCTATTTACACGGGACATCTCTCTCAGGTAAAGATTGAGTGCATCCGAATATTTGAATTTCTGCTGTATAATTAGGACATGCAATTGCGAATTAATTCCCCTGATTGAGGAAAGGGGAAAGTGAATGTGAAGAAGAAAGAAAAGAGCAATCTTTACAGTTAAAAAAGAAAAGAAAAAAAAGAAAGAAGAGCCCGCATTTTCTTCAATAAACATACCGGATTAAACATAATTTTCTTTGAAGGTTAATGATGCACAGACGATTAAAAGGGAATATAAAGAAAAATACCTCATTATTTTAAAGAAATAGATTAATTAAAAACTCTTTTTCTCTTCTCTGAAGTATTTTGCACACTCGATACACTAAAGACTTTTTTTTATCTCAGCCTGTGATTTAAAACACTCTTTTTCTTAGATAAACATCGTAAATTAATTTAAACTTTATTTATTTTAATATCCCCCAACTTCGAGATACTACATGGTTTTATTAGAGAAAATGTTATGCTGGAGATATATAGGCAATAGTTTTTTTTTAGCTTGAAAAATATTTCGTTCAAAATTTTTCTTTTAAAAAGTATAAAAATTAAACAAATTTTTCTTTTTTTCTAAAATTATGACACATTAAAGGGACTTTACAGTTTTGAGAAATTCAAATTTTACGTGAATCTTTTAAAAATTTGCTTAACTTTTATTTATTTTTGGAACATTCTTGAGCCATTTGCATTTTTAATGTACCCTCTACGGCGTCTTAAAATAAAATGGATGTCAGTGAAATAAAAATAATTAGCCGGAAAAATAAATCTAATAAAAATGCAAAAAAAGTTGTTTGTTGAATGTTTGCTAATTACTTTAAGTAGTTTTATAATTTACTTTAACTTACAGATTAATGAACTAGAAGAATTTTTCAAATAAAAATAGCATCTATTTAAAAGTTTTCTTGAGAAATTTTAAAAAAAGGGAAGGAATAATGGCAAGATTATTATTTATTTATTGCATTTTGTGTTAGATTTAAGTAAAAAAAAAAAAAAAAAAAATTTATACTTATAAGATTTTTAATTCAAATAATTCAGTATTTTAACACAAACGTTGAATTCTAAAACAAAATTAAAGTTCCTAATTTTTTTTTTTTTTTTTTTTTTTTTTGTGGATTTAATCAACTTAGAGAAATTGTAACATTTTGTTGTATAATATTAAATTTTATGCTTGTTGTTGTTTATTATGATGTTATTTTTAGAACAAATGTTCTTGAAGATTTTTTAATAGATTTACTTTTTATTCCACAAACTATTTTATTATTCTTGATTATAAATCAATTTGGAGATCAATCAAGTCCGCGATTATTGCGGAAAAAAAATAATAGAAATAAAATAATTATTACTTATCATAAAATAATCCTCAAATATGATATCAAAATTTGCAAATTTATAAGTACTTCTTATACAGCGACATTTATTGCCAGATATCAAATTCTTGATGTAAAATTGTTGTTTCATCTAGTTTTGGATCCCTTATAGATTTTACTAATATTTTTTTAATATTGTAAATTAGAAATTTCTTTCAATGTAAAAAAATAAATTTCTAAGTTTTATGTTGTTTAATTTAATTAACAATTTTATTTATAATCTAAGTTCTTATCAATGCGGCGACATACACTGTGAGATATCAAATCCTTGGCGTAGAATCCTTGTTCCAACTAGTTTCCATCCCTTTTATATTTTATATAATATTTCTAAAAAAAAATGTAAAATATAAACTTTCAATGTAAAAAATCAGATTTCTGAGATATATTGTTGAATTAAATTAACAATTTTATTTATAATTAAAAATTATATGCGTTTTATAATTAATTAAAAATGACTATTACAAATCAAAAATACAATTAATTTGTTTTAATACATGTGTTTAATTTGAAACTATTACACATATAAATTTTAATTAATTTCCCTTAATTAAACTCATAACTAATATATTTTTTTCTAAAAATTAAGTATCATAATAAATAATCTTGTGATGATAATGATTAATATATTGAAGAAGTTGATAATTTATTAAAAGCGAAATTAGTCCGAAAGTAGCAATTTATTTGAAAGAACCACATACAACATACTTCGAAAAGATTGTAAAACAGAAATTTCTTTCAATGTAAAAAATTAAATTTCTGAGATATTGTGTTTAATTTAATTAACATTTTTATTTATAATCAAAACTGTTACCCTATTTATGAATAATTAAAAATCCATATTACAAATCAGACATACTGTTAACTTGATCTAACATTTTTATTTAATATGAAACTCTTTTAATACACATAAAAATTTTAGTTAATTGCACTCAATTAAACTCATAATTAATATATTCCCTTCTAAAAATTTAGTTTAATAATAAAGAATATTGGAATTATAATAATTATTATAATTTAGAAATTGATAATTTATTGAAAACGAAATTAGTCAGAATGAAAAAATTAGTTGAAAGAACCACGTACAACACAGCACGAAAAGATTATCTAAAGATCATTCTTTGTTTTTGATACATACCGAAAAATTAACCAACCATATCCCCTTAATAAAATTTAAAATTTCTTAAGACAAGAATATGCTTGCCAAAAAATCAGCACCTGGTAAAAGTATGATCTTTTGTTCGAAGATTAATACACTTGGCAATTCTTTGAAAGGAACATAACATGAAAAAAATGCTAAACTTTGAAGACAGTAAATTTTAATAAGAACAATTAAAATGTTTAGAAGCATTTAATTTTTCACGGATGATAATAACAATGATTTCATTCGAAAACAAAACGAGTAAGTGTACGGGAGATTTTCAAAGATTAATTGTTCTTTCTTATTATTAGTGGTGGAGTTTAGTATCAGTAGATTAAAGGATGTATGCAGATTTGATTTAAAAGTTCTCATTAGAAGCTAAAAGGGAAATATTTTTCATTGTTAAGGAATTGTTTTCTTAGTGAAGTATTAATTTTTTGTTCTTTATTCTCTTTCTTTAAAACTAGAGCTTAATAAGAATGAATCAAAAGAAGTAAATTTGGTCACTGTGCAATTAAAATTCCATATTTATCTGTGTCAAAACATCGAAATTCTAACAAAGAAATTTTTTTTTTGCTCGTAGATATGCTATTTTTCACATTTTTTCTTTGTAATTTTCTTCTTTTTTTTCCTTTTGAGGATAAATATTTTGTGTCTTGTTAGATGCCATAATTGGATTTATCGTGCAAGCAATAAATAAACATATGTTTTGAATTCTTTTTTTATTTTTTATAATTAAAAATAAAATGTTTTGTGGTTTTGAAACAATGTAACTGGACTCGTCATATGAAAAATAATAAAATAAATTGTTCTGATATTTCAATTTCTGATATTTAAACGTTATAGAATAATGAAAAATCAAAACATAAAACAGTAACTGTTAATTAAAAATTTTTTTTTTTAAACATTCATACATAAGAATGGTAACTGGTCATACGTAAAAAAGCAATGATTAATTAAACAAAAAATATTCGTAATTATTTATAATGAAAAAATATTTATGAAGAAGTTATGTATAATTAAAATTTTATCTTTGAGAATACATATTTTTTTGTTTTGTTAGATACCATAATTAGATTTATCGTGAAAACAATAATAAATAAATATATTTTTTTTTTTTTTCTGAAATGATATAACTGGTCTCGTCATAAGAAAAATAAGAAAAATTGTTCTGATAATTTTATTTATGATATTTAAACTTTATATTCTAATGAAAATAATTAAAAAAGTAATAGTTAATTAAACAAGTTAAAAAAACATTAATACATAAACGTTCATACATACTCTCATACAGAAGACTGGCCACTGGTCATACATAAAAAAAGTAATGATCAATTAAACAAAAAATATTCACAATTATTTATAATGAAAAAAAGGATTTATAAAGAACTTATTTATAATTGAAAAAAAATTTTGTAATGAAAATTTGCCCTTTCAAAGTACAAATTTTGTGTTTTGTTAAATACCATAATTGGATTTATCGTGCAATTGGATTTATCGTAAATAAACATATATTTTGAATTCTTTTTATAATTTTTATAATGAGAAATAAAATGCTGTGTGTTTTCTGAAACAATATAACGGGACTTGTCGTATCAAATATAATAAAATAAAAAGTTCTGATATTTTTATTTATGATATTTACACTTTATAGGATAATAAAAATATCAAAACATAAAACAAGTGATAGTTAATTGAACAATTAAAAAAAAAGCCTTCATACGCGAAACATATATTTCATTTGGCACTTAAATGATAAAAATTTCTCTATATCATCATTTCGAAGGAAATACTACTTTAGTAGATCAACATCGTTGTACAGTAAATTTAAAACAGGATAACTACTTTAACTCCCGTCATGTATCGTCTTAGAGAAGCACCCTAAAAAACAAACAAAACACTAATGTAAAAAATTATGTTTCAATCGTCTTCTAGTTGATTCGTATCTCAAAATAGTAATTACAATGCAACACCAAACGAGAATAAGTTTAATTATTGACTTCATATGCAAATGTCTATTGTGTTTTAAAATAAAGGTTTTCAACAAATCAATAATTTAATATAAAAGAGTTTTGCTTTTACATTTATAAATTTTATTATTCGAAATCCTTTATACTTTATTAAATAATCCATAAATTTAACAAACGCATAACAGATGGTTTCCAATAAGGAAATATGTTCACGGAAATATGTTTAATTCTTAAGGCTTTCATATTTTGTGTAGCTGAATTGAAAAGCTAATCTTGGACAATAATTATTCCATTCACCCAATGACCGTTATCCAAGACTCACTTGCATACTCGAATAGTTCGAATAGAACATTCATTGTTGCATCAGATGACAATTGCGTATTATTCGAACTAGATCACAATCGCCGTTACATGTGTCAATCAGCGAGTTTAATTGGGAAATACATCTTGCAAAAGGGTATTCCCATAGTCATTATCGATATTTTTGCAAATTTTTATAAGGCTAAAAATATCAGATGGAATGTATAAGAAATTTACATTTTTAATTAATTACAAATTTCTATCTGAATATTTTGATATGAATTAGCTAATGCATTTTGATAATTCATAATATTTTGAAGCTAATTTGATAAATATGATAATGATTTGATTACTGATATTGTTTTGAGTTTTGATGAAGATTTTTTTTAGTATGAATAAATCGAACTAATCGTCATTAACATATAGATATCTATATAATATACGAATATCAGAAGAATATATGTGTTGTTGTTGTTGCTTATCCCCTTGATTTAGAATCCTAAACCAAGTCCAGTAGATCATGCTGCATCAATAGATCGTAAACTGTCCTCCCCTCATTCAACAGTTGCCTGACAGAAGCACCAATACAATCTATGAGATGAGAGGGAGACGCGATGGTCGAACAATGACAAAGGGCATATGTCTTCTCGTCTCCATTGAAGGTCAATCTCTTAATGTGGCCAGTCCTTAGTCTAGCTAAAGCCGTTTGAGCAGGTCTAGGACAGAAGCACTGCATGGACATACCAGGATATTTAGCGGCGTACCATGCATGAATTGGTGGCGACCTCCAAGAGGTATTCACTCTGGCTAGAGTCATGGAATGAACCTCTGAAGCTAACAGATTGGAAGAAGAAGCTTTGGGAAGTTCGCAACCTTTTCCATAGATGCCCACATGGGAGGGAATCCACTGCAAGCACACCGATCCGATCTGGTCCAAAACAGCTAGTTTAGAAACTATATCCTGCCCCAATTTGTCCAAGATGCTTGGCCAATCTTTCAAATACTGTATTGAGCTCTTACTATCAGTCAGAATCCAAACATCAGGTACTTTAAAGTCTAAAGCTAGGTTCAGATCTTCGCTTATAGCAGTTAATTCTGAGCGGAATACTGAGCTGTGGTCCGGGTTTCTAAAACGATATCTAAATTCTCCTGTACTTGTCTTCATAACAAATTCGTTACCTGTTCTTCCAGAGTCAGATTTGCGTCCGTCAGTGTAAATAACAAGGGCTCGGGGTGAAATGTTATTGATGATCTCGAGAGCCAAGTGACGCAGCAACTCCGGGTGTTCTTCGTGTTTGATAAATTTCACTTTCAAGTCTTCATTAAAAGTTACATTACTAAGTACAGTAGTAGGTGTATATGGCATACGAAAATGTAAGTCTGATTTACCTGAAATTTTTATCGTCTTTGGCCTTCAGTACCACAGGTTTTGGGTTCGAGTTCCCATGGTGTCATGCTTGTTTGTAGTAGTTCTGAATCCCCTTTAAACCGTAGGTTCACGTCTAATAGGATCGTAGAGCTTTGTGGGGGTTGTGTTACTCTCATCTGCAGTATATTTTTAAACTACATGTGCCCATGGGTAGTGTTAAATGAATAACAACGGTGCAGCCCTTGTTTATGGTATGAAAGATAAATGTCTCTGTATTACCAGTATCATTAGAAAAAAATTGAACATTTTAAGGAGTTAGAGTTTAACATTGACTGAATTTACTGAATTTTTGATTGACTAAGTTGAGAAAAGCAATTTATTTGCATATATTGGCTGTTTTTGGACATCCATTTCAAAAATATTTTATGTATTCTTTTGTTAAGGTATAACATCAGTAACATTATTATTAAGCTGTATGTAACAAATGCATTATATTTGTCTACATGCGAGAAAAAAAACTCTATAAAATAACTCGTTAACCGTACCAAGATAAATAAAAAAAGAATACACATAAAATAAGGGGCTGCATACTCTAGATCTTTTGATATAAGGATGAAGGCCTCAGGTCTGAATTCACTGGTGGTCTTTATTGCTGCCCCTATTTTCAGAAACGAAGTAGCTTATTAGTAATTGGTTCTCATTATTTCTTTGTTTTATTAACAAAAAGATGCAAAATAAATTCATTGAAATTCCACTAACCACTAGTTATAAAATACCTACTGCGTTATAACTATTTCGATCAAATGTATCTTTGTATGAAAGTTTTTTTTTTAACTCTTTAATTCAAATCTGTGGAAAATTGTTCTAGAAATGATTCAATTTTATTTGAGACATATTTATAAGAAGATAAGAAATATTGGCAATTTATATTTACATCAAAATGAAGACCTAAGAGAACAGACTTTCACAAATATTTATGAAATGTATATACTGAATTTTAATATTTTTTAAATCTAAAAAGGAAGTTTCATTTTTAATGTAATACAAATTTCCATCTGAATATTTTAATATGAATTAGCTAATGCATATTTTTATGCAACAATGTTTTTAAGCTCTCTTGATGAATATGTTAATGATTTGATTAATAAAATTATTTTAATGGAGATTTCATTATATATAAAATAAACATATTTTTGTAGATTAGTTGACTGAATATATTCTAGAAAATGTATATCTAAATCATCAACCCAATATTTTAGCGCTTTTGTTCAGGTATTGTGATGTTAATCTGCAATAAATTGACTATCTGATTGCATATTCATAAATAATACTAAACATTTCCTTTATTGCACGAGTAAATATAATCCTTGTACTTACTTTGTTAATATGTAAATTTACAATTACTTGGTATTATACCATCATAATACGGTGCTTCATTCAAAAAGCATGGTGGAATCGTGGCATATTATACATCTTTTAATTACATGGAGACATTGACGTTAAAAGATATATTCGACTGCAACAAATGTAGATAGATGACATTTAAATTTATTGTTTAAAATTTTTTTTTGTTCATAAGATACAAAAATCAGAAAATAATTTAATTAAAAAATAATTAGATTACATTTTTTTCTTATTGATCTATATTTTTATCGAGAAACTTATAAACATTCAATTGATGCTGCTGCTTTAAATTTAAAGTTATTCTTATGGTGTTTGTAGAAGAAGAATGTATTTAATGAATAGTGTTTGTATTTAAGATAAGAGTTTCTTAGGTTTTCAATTGATTGATTATTGCATTCCTGAGTTTATAAAACATTCTAAAATTTTCTATCAAATGAGTTCTATACAAAGACAGATGGCATATAATTTATTGTTTGAGTTGACCTCATTGCAGAAAACTCTGCTTTATATAGATGCGTAGAATACAATAGCAATAATATATCTTTGTCATAACCCTTTGGAATACACATAACCCTGTTTGGAAACAACTGATCTTGGCAATCGATTTTTTTTATCGATAAACTTATGAACATTTAATTGACGATGTTACTATAAATTTAAGTTATTCTTATGACGTCAATGAAAAATTCATTCAATGAATATTGTTTTATCTAAAATAGAGTTTGATGTGTTTTCAATTGATTGATTTTTGCGTTCCTGAGTTTATGAAACATTGTAAAATTTCATGTCAAATGAGTTCTATACAAAGATAGATGAGATAGCATTATATTTATTGTTTGAATTGTCTTCATTGCAAAAAACTCTACTTTATATAGGTGCGTAAGATACATTGGCTATAATATGTCTTTGGCGTTAACCTGGATTACGCGTACCGCACTTTGGAGATCGCTGATCTTGACAATAGATATTTTTTCCATAAACTTATGAACACTCAATTGATGATGTTAATATAAGTCTAAGTTATTCTTATGGCGTCTGTAAAAGAAGAATACATTCAATGAATATTGTTTATATCTAAAACAGAGTTTGATGTGTTTTCAATTGATTGATTATAACGTTCCTGAGTTTATGAAATAATTTCAAAATTTTATGTCCAATCAGTTCTATACAAAGATCGATGACATTGCATTTATTGTTTGTAATCATTGTAGAAAACTCTGCTTTATGTAGGTGCTTAGAACACAATAATAAGATTGCATTAGTTGCGTACGTCTTTGGCATACTCACTGGAATACACATACCCCACTTTGGAGATCACTCATCTTGACAAATGATATCTTTATCTAGAAACTTAAGAACATTCACTTGATGAGGTCATAAATATGAACATGTGCTCACTTCAGATGTCAGTTTTTGAAAGGGGGGCTCAAACCGTCAAGCCTCCTGTGTATGCACCAGTGTGTATGTGTATGGATGTAGAGAAAAATCAAATTATTTATAATTTATTTATTTTAAAGATTTTGCATACAGTTAAATTATATAAAAGATTGGCATTTTTAATGAGAATTTAACATGAGCATCGCGATTGCATTTCTTTTGATAATATCTGGTTCAATGCCTTTTTTTATTGCAATTCAAAAATAATTCTTCTTTCCTTCTGTACTTAATTTTAATTGTTCTCATTGTAGAAAACTATACTTCATACACATGCATAGAACACAATGGTAAGACTGCATTCGTTGCGTATGTCTTTAGCGTACCCCGTGGGATACATGTACCCCACTTTGGAGATGATTTTGTCAATCGATATTTTTATCGATAAACATATGAACATTAAATTGATGATGATACTATAAATTTAAGTTATTCTTATGGTGTCTGTAAAAGAAAAATTCATTCAGTGAAAAGTGTTTACATCTGACATAGAGTTTGATGGGTTTTAAATTGATTGATTATTGCATTTCTGAGTTTATAAAGCATTGTAAAATTTCATGTCAAATGTGTTCTATACAAAGATCGATGATATTGTACTTATTGTTACCAGAAATATTTCTAAAAATATATGTGTAAATATTTTTTAAAAATTCTATGTATTTTTGATAAATAGTAGAGGTCTGTCACATTTTATGTCTCACTTTTGTAGAAATTTGACAGAAATGATTTTTTTCCTCTGTCAAAACGTGATAAACGATTTTATCGTTTTACCTCCTTTCCCTATAAACGCCACATACATTTCTTCTTCCTTCTTTTTCCTACATTTCATTTCTAAAATAAAATATTCTTTTTTTCCCTTCAAACGTTAAAAGAAAGCTTTGATATGGGTGTTCTGCCCCTACATAAATCGAAATGTGTCAAAGGGGAAGCGATAATAGAAGATATGAAAGTGTAATTTTTCACATTTTTAGGCGAGCCCAAAATATTGCTTTTCACAAGCATTATTCGTGTTTTTCTCTACAAGTATTTCTTTCTGAATCATATATTGCGAATTTCTTAAAATATCTCTCAACAATTCTTCTATAAAATTTATTTGCAGTATAAGAAATATATAATGAGAATAAGAAAAGTATGTGTTAAAAATGTCTTTCATAACGTGTTAAAAGAGGAAAACAATGCAATAAATATTACATTTTATTACATAGATCTATCTTATTATATAGATCTATATTACAGTATATTTTATAAAACAAAAACATTAGTGAATTATAAATTGAAATTTTTATGTATTGCTATGATTCTTTCACCATTGGGATGAAATATTCATGTCCAATTCGTACCCTAGTTGGAAATACACTATCAAAATTTGTGACTAGTATTACTCTCTGAATCATTTATACTAAATTTCTTAAAATATATCAGAAAAATTATTCTATAAATTGTATTTTCAGTAAAGTTAAAAAGAAGAATATAGATATTTCTCAATAAGAATAAATTATCTTTGCATAAATCTCTATCACAATATAACTTTTCTTTTGACAATCTCTGCTTCTTCTTATATATTTTTTTTTCGTATTATTTATTTTTCACAAATGTGTATTTCTTTTAATCAATTATAAAACCAAAATTATTACTAAATCAATTATTTATATTGAAATATCTATATTTGATATTTCAATTTGTTTGGGAAATAAGAAGCATTTCTTATAGTTTTTTGAGTTCTTATTACGGGACAAATAATGAAAACTCTCTCACATGCAGTATGTTTTTTACTAACTTACTGATTTTCTCTAATTGTTTTTAATCGACATTTGCAATCTAATTTTAAGAATTTAGTATGCTAAGAGGCACGAAAAACCTTATTTAGGTGAGTTCATAAAATATATTTATTTAATTTATAGATTAAACTATCATATTTAAACAATCATAGAAAAAATTAAGATAATGTCTTACTTATGGAAAAGCGTAAAGAGATCTTTTAAGGAAAAGCAAAAACTTTATTATAAGGACTTGTACCTTTTTGCTCTATATTTATTTGTTTATTTATTATTGCCTCGAAGTAACACAAAATCTAAGTTGCAGGAATTTAAAGATTAATAAAACTAATAATTATCTTCGTAATTTCGTGTTTAAAATTAATTCGAGTAAATAATAAGAAAAATTGTAAGAAACCTTTACGTAATAGGAAAAAATAGATTCCAGTTTTGGAATCACAACTGCAAAAAAACATAAATTCAATAATTAAAAAAATTAATAAAAAACAATTTTATAATTTTTTTTTCTGTACAAGACTGTGTAATCATTCAGCCTAAGAATTGAAGCATATGGATTTGTCCATAGCAGTTTATAATGCACACGGAATCGCAAATCTTAAATTGTATAAAAATGCAAGTAATATTTACAAAATATGGATGACACTGTATATAAATAACGTTTACAATTGAAACCTTTTAACTCAGTCTAAATCCAGATATCACTGAAAGTTCCAAAAGAACAAAATTTACTCAGACACTGCACAGTGTACTGAAATATAAACACTGAGAACACTGAGACATTAATTTTATCAAACCCATGGAGTTATATTTGTCATATACATATTTATGTTTGTTATATTTGTGAAATATAACAAATATTGCATTTTGTTTATATTGTTATATTTGTCATTATATTCATACATTATATTTATATTACGTTTATTATTGACTCGAAGTAAGACAAAATGTAATTTGCAGGAATTTAAAGATTAATAAAACTAATATTACTGGTCGACATTTCATGATTTCAGTTAATGGCAGAAATTAAATAATAAGAAAAATTCTAAGAAAACTTTACGTGACAGGAAAAAAATAGATTCAATTTTTGGAAAACATAAATTCAATAATCAAAAAATATTAATAAAAAAATAATTTTATATATTTTTTTTTCTGTGCAAGTCTGTGTAATCCTACAAGTTTTGAAATCGTAGTATATGAATTTTCCCATGGAAGTTTCTAATGCACATCGAATCGCAAATCTTAAATTGCATAAACAGGCAATTAATATTCACAAAATATAGATAACAGATTTACAATATGTTGACACTGTATATAAATAACATTTACAACTGAAACCTTTTAACTCAATCTGAATCCAGATATGACTGAAAGTTTCAAACGAACAAAACCTACTCAGTGTACCGAAATATAAATCTCGCAACACTGAGATATTAATTTCAGCAAACCCATGGAGTTCTCATAAATGTAGGTTTAATGAGCGCGCCAAGTGCAATTATAAATTGACTGGCGATGTAGAGGATAGCGAATGGATGGCGGCAGCCATCACTCTTTGCCCCTCACGGCCATTATGTCGCTGAAGTTAACCTGACTTGGCAACGATACAAGAGCTCGCTTCTTGGGCTTGGCGGCTGCCTTTTCAGGGTGCCAAGCGGCGACCCTTTTTTTGCTATTTTTGGAAGCACTTGAACTCTTTTCTTTCGCCGCGCGCGTTTTAAGAAGTGCAGTAATTCGTGTTTTGAATAATGCACTTGCTGATTCGAGTCTATGGACTGTGGCAGGTTCTGTGTGCATGCGTTTGAATAGCAATCGGGTGAGGGGCTTTTATGTTGAGCTTTATGTGCAGAGGCATTGTAGTGAGGTTTAAACAAGCGATGAGATTGGATAGATGGATCAAGGGGTCGACTGCCCAACAAAAAAGAGACTCAATTCAGTCAAGTGTTTGCCTATTAAAACCAATCACTTGACTGAATTTTTTTGTCTTTTATCTTAAATGATACTTTAATGTATAATTGCATATTAGCTGATACATTTATAATACTTTATTTGTATACAATATATGAAATATATATCGTAAACTGTATACTATATAAAATATATATTACTACTTCTGTGTATACTACATATAAAAGTAGTAATTTGAGTGTATACTTGTATGCATAGAATTCAAGTAATGTTTATACATATACTTTAAAATGTACTTTAGTTAATACTTGTAGTTCTAGTGTATACTTGCAGTGTACCAATGTAGCAGTTTTTGTGCATATTAGTATATAATTTAATATGATTGATGATATACTATATCAATGCTACTTGATACTTTACTTTAATTAATACGTGAATATTACTTGATACTTTAATTAATACGTGAATTTTACTTGATACTTTAATTACTAAGTGATTAAATGATAATTTTGTGCTTATATGAATACTACTTGATACCTTAATTACTGCGTGAATACCACTTGATACTTCAGTGTGCTACGTGAATGCTACTTGATCTTTATTGTACTACGTGAATACTGCCCAGTAAACAAAAAGAAAATGTTGGAATAATCATTTCGTCCCAATTTTTAAGTTTATGATTTTTAATGAATTAAAATGAAGAAAGAGAAATCAGTTTTATAATGGAACAACAAATTGGTAATATTCTTGAATCCAATTCAAATTTATAATTTTCATGAAGAACATTGATATAGTTTATATCAAATCATTTCAAAAAATGATTTCATACTGCAGGAACAATCAACAACGAAAACTCTTCTTCGAATTTGACATTTTAGATTAAATAATGCTAATATTAAATATTTTATTGTTTATTCAAAATTTTGTTTAGATTTTTTTTATTAAATGTATGCTAACAAGACATACAACTCTGCGAAAAATGTGTACTAATAATTTCGTATCAATTTTTAAGTTATGCTTGCCAATGCATTAAACTGAAGAAAATGAAATAAATTTTAAAATGGAATAACAAGTTGGTGATATTCATAAGCCCAATTTAAATCTATAATTTATATTCGGAATATCGAAATTGTTTATAAAAACACAGCATTTCTAAAACGGACTTCATCATATGAATAGCAATCAATATAGAAAACTTTCGTTTGATTCAATTTTAATTCAAAAATTTAAGATTAAGACTTGAGAATAATAAAGTGCTAAAATTGCTCTAAGCTCATTGCTCAAAAAGAGCTCAAATTTAAATTTTAGATTAATAAAATGCTAAAAATTAAATATTTTATTAATTATTTAAAATTGTTTTAGATATTATTCATTAAAGTGGTATTATTTACAAACCATATAACCCAGTAAATCATTTCGTTCCAATTTTTAAGTTCATGATTGTTAATGAATTAAACCGAAAAAGCAAAATCAATTTTACAATGAATCAAGAAATTGGTAATATTCTTAAGCCCAATTCAAATTTATAATATTTATGAATAACATTGATATAATTTATAAAAAAATCACTTCCAAAAAAACGATTTCATATTGTCACTAGTAATCAACAGCAAAAACCTTCGTTCCAATACAAGATATTTGAGATTATTTAATCTCATTATTTTATTATAGAATTATTTAATGATAAAGATTAAATATTTTATTGATTATTCAAAATTGTATTTAGATGTTTTTTATTAAATTCCAGTTTACAAAATATACAGCTGTGTAAAAAATATTTAAATTTTAATTATTTATTTAATTACCTATTTAAAGTTATGCTTGCTAATGTATCAAATGAATAAAATGAAATCGATTTTATAATGGAACAACAAATTGGTAACATTCTTAAATCCAATTCGAATCTATAATTTATATAGTTTATAGCAAACCTCAAAACGGAACTTCATCCTATCAATAGCAATCAACAGAGAAAACTTTCGTTTGATTACATTTTTGTGGGATTAAGTCGAACTAATATTATACCCAAAGAATAATACAGTTATCTCAAACATATACCCGCTTCTTAGAGGTGTTTTTTTCTGAGGAAAACTCTCCCTGACTAACTCTAGTTAAACTTCTACAAGGAAGTCCGTCGTGATAAGATGTTTTTACAAGCATCTTTATTTCTTGTAGCTTTTTTTTTCTTTCCTTCAACGATTTTTCCTGCTTAGCCCGAGAAGATCCTTTTTTCATTAGATTATTTTGTTTTTGCTCCTCGCAGGAAGTTCCCAGGTATTTAATTATCACTTTTGTATTCCCGAGCAAGTGGAAACGGTATTTTCTTTTTTTTCCTCTCTTTTAGTGTTTGTTACAAATAAAGGGGAAAAACTCCACCCTTCTTGATTTTTTCCCCTCTTTCTTGTTGCGTGGAGAGAACATCAAAAAAGGTAGCTGAAAAGTTACTATTTATATCATTTTTGAAAAGTTGCTCAACTTGATCTTCTTCAGCAACTAATTATTTTTAAATGGAAAAAACAAGGGAACTTAATTTTGTGTTTGGTCATTTTTGATTCATTTCATATTGGCAACAGTTTAACATTCTGAATTGTAATTATATCTGAAATCTCATTTACCTTTTCAATATCATCTTAATTTTAGCTTTTGATTATTTTAAAAAGGTTTTGTCTATTGATATAGATCATCATTATTGTAGCACCAAAGATTAATGTCAAATTGTTGTAATACGAGATGTCTAACAATAAGATTTGATGTAGTAGCAAATCTATTATTAATTGGTAACTTAATATCCAATTATCATAGCACGAAATATAAAGAATAATAATTAGTGTAGCACCAAAGATTAATAATAGTAAATGTTGTAGCAACAAAGACTAATAATAATAATTGTTGTAATTAGATCTGTAAAAAAAAATAATAAATAAAATAAAATGTACCAATCATTTCATACCAATTTTAAGTTATGCTGGCTAATATATTAAGTGTATAAAATGAAATCAATTTTATAATGGATCAACAAATTGGTAACGTTCTTAAATCCAATTTAAATCTATAATTTATATAGTTTATAGCAAACCTCAAAACGGAACTTCATCCTATCAATAGCAATCAACAGAGAAAACTTTCGTTTGATTACATTTTTGTGGGATTAAGTCGAACTAATATTATACCCAAAGAATAATACAGTTATCTCAAACATATACCCGCTTCTTAGAGGTTTTTTTTTCTGAGGAAAACTCTCCCTGACTAACTCTAGTTAAACTTCTACAAGGAAGTCCGTCTTGATAAGATGTTTTTACAAGCATTTTTATTTCTTGTGCTTTTTTTTTTCTTACCTTCAACGATTTTTCCTGCTTAGCCGGAGAAGATCCTTTTTTCATTAGATTATTTTATTTTTGCTCCTCGCAGGAAGTTCCCAGGTATTTAATTATCACTTTTGTATTCCCGAGCAAGTGGAAACGGTATTTCTTTTTTTTTCTCTTTTTTCCCTCTCTTTTAGTGTTTGTTGCAAATAAAGGGGGAAAAAAATCAACCATTCTTCGTTTTTTTCCCTCTTTCTTGTTGCGTGGAGGGAGTATCAAAAAAGGTAGCTGAAAAGTTACTATTTATATCAGTTTTGAAAAGTTGCTCAACTTGATATTCTTCAGCAACTAATTATTTTTTAAATAGCTAAAAAAGGAGAGGATTTAATTTTGTGTTTGGTTACAATGGATTCATTTCATATTACAGTTCAGTATCGTGAATAGTAATTATACTTCAAATGTCATTTATTTTTTCAATATGGTGGTACAACCATCTTAATTTCAAGCTTTTTATTATTTTAGTAAGGTTCATCTATTGGCATATTTCACCATTATTGTTGCACAAAAGACTAATATTTAATTGCTGTAGTACCAAAATTCAACACTAATACACTCATGTCCATAAATTAAGGATAATTCAGAATCACACAGAAATTGAACTCTAAAATAAAAATTTCACCTGTAGAATTATCACACACAACTTGAAGAAGAATATGCAAATTACAGGAAACCACGAGATGGCGCGGATAGTACGTCACAATGACGAGAGTGTAAGAGAGGGGTATATAAGGAAGGGTGACAAAGAAGTAAAATTGTTCACAAGAGCTTTAAAAGCCTTTCAGTGCAATAACCGCATAGTTATGGCACAAAGGAAGCATTTGGATGATTTTGTACGTGGTAGAATTATCGGACGACTGGAATGTGGACGTACCCAGCTGGAAGTATCCGAGGAACTTGGAATCGCCCAGAGTGTCATCTCCAGGCTTTGGCAACGATTCCAAGATGATGCTAATGTGAGTAGATGTTACAGCATAGGTCGCCCCCGAGTTACAACGCCGAAGAAGGACCGGTATTTAGCAGTTACCGCCAAAAGAAACAGACGGAGCACAGCATCAGACCTGTCTCGTCAGCTCTCTTCAGCAACCGGTACGAGAGTTTCAAGGCAGACCGTGTGCAGACGCTTAGGGCGCATTGATCTATATGCTCGTAAGCCAGTCAGATGTGGTCCCCTTACCGCAACTCACTGACGCCTGCGATTAACCTGGAGTAGAGAGCATGCATTGTGGACACCGCAACAGTGGTCTGGTGTGATGTTTTCCGACGAGTCCAGGTTTAGTTTGCAGTCTGATTCTCGCCGGACTTTCATATGGAGAGCGTCAGGTACCCGATACCACCAAGAGAACACCACTGAACGACACCGTTACGGTGGTGCAGGATGGATCGTTTGGGGAGGAATTATTCTTGGTTCCAGAACTCACCTGCATGTCCTGAGTGTAACGATGACAGGCCACATCTATCGGGATGTCATTCTGGAAAAACATGTACGTTTGTTTCGGGGCGCCATGGGTGCTGAATTTCTGTTTATGGATGGCAACGCCCGTCCTCACCGTGCAAACTTTGTAGACGAACGCCTTCAATTGGAGGATATCACCCGTATGTATTAGCCAGCATACTCACCGGACTTGAATCCAATAGAGCATGTGTGGGATATGCTTGGCCGACGAATTGCAGCCCGTCAACCCCCTCCCACCTGTCAACCGGCACTTCGGAGGGCATTGCTTGATGAGTGGTGTAATATTCCCCATTTTTATTAATTATGTCAAACATATAGCATCTTTTGTGCTCTTTACCTTTTGTTTAATAAATAGACTTTACAAATAAGTCAAATTTGTTTTGCTACTGTCTCTTTCTTTGCCTGAACTTCATTATCCTTAATTTATGGACCTGAGTGTAATTGATAGCTACTACAGCAATTATTATTGTTGAATTTTGGTACTGCATTAAGTTGCAAAGAAATTAATCATTGGTAGCTTAATGTATAATGTTTAATTGCCGTAGCTTAATGTATAAAATTTAATTGCTGTAGTCTAATGTTTATTGTTATTGTACCAGAGACTAATCATTATAGTTGTTGAAACACTAGAGACATTATCGCTACAACAATACATTTAAATTAAATAATTTTGAAATTAGCCTTTGGTGTTACAACAATAAATACGAACATCTCCAAGGGCAAAATTAAAAACTACCACCATATTTGAAATATTTGACCCCGAAGAGTTATAGTTTGAACTCAATATATGTATATATATCTATATATATATATAGTTCACTCTTAAAAATGATATATATATACATATATCATTTTTAAGAGTGAACATCTTGTCCTCTTTTGGAGCAACGAAAATGCTTTGTTTTGGAACCAAAAACTCACACCAGGTCGAGTGGTAATTCTTCTTCTTCGAATCTCGACAAACGGAACTGCATATGTTTTCATCTAAGCCCAAACTGCAACAAACTGTTTGATATCTGATGCTGAAAAGTCCAGAGTGCTAATTTGGACACGACTTTAGAAGTCTACTCCTTTCACCTCAATGTGTGATATTCTAAAGCTGCACTCAGACGGGGTAAAATTAACATTCTTTCCAAACCTGGATGTGGTTAAATTCTGAAATTTTTTCTCTGGTGTTAAAAGGGTAACTTACCCTGCTGCTCATACACTGATTAATGATTGGATAATATATAATTTGAAAGTATGTTTAATTGCTTGCTTATAAAATTTCTCACTTTTAACCTGGAGCTTTCAAATTTGACAAGTACATAGTCTAGGGTGTACATAAGACAGTAAATTTCTTTAAAATCTTGAAATTGTTCCCTGAATTTCGATCTTTCGTTCCCTCCATTAAATTAGAGGGTTCGGTCATTTATATTTTATGAGTGATTTCTATAAATCCGAATGCCCTGATTTCAATGGTATTTTCAAATTTCTTTTATCAGCATAGAGGGTTGAAAAGATCTGGGGCAAAATATTTCCAAGAAACCGTATGTTTAGCATTAGTTATTCAGAGAATAAAACCTAAAATTTATGTGGTTAACCACCAGTTATCCTAATTATCTAACATAACATCCACTAATTATCCTAACATATTGTAAAATATATGTGTTATAGCATTGATGGCTTTTTATTGGGATTGGTTCTTCATTGAGGAAATTATTTTCAAATATTGTTACGAGTCTAATGCACAAATAACTAAAACCTATAGTTTCTATTGGACATTTCTGGAATTTTTCAATATGCCATGCATTAACTTCATCTATTTAAAACTCAATTAATCAAAAATTAATTTAGCAAATGTGTATCTTAAAAATATTTATTCACACGATAATCTTGTAATCAGGCAAATTTATTTATTTTAATCATTAAACTATATTTTTCAAATTTTATTTATTAAAAGAAATATATTATTTTTGTAAAAGAAATGTAAAATTACTTTTGAATTAAGAATTTCCAACTTCATTTGTTCAAATTTGCATCTCATTTAATTAGCAAATATTAATCGAAAATATATCTTTCTTTCAAGTTCTGTCAAGGACCTTTGCAATCATTTTTTTTTTTTACGAAAATACAAACAAACCACAGTTATTGTTTAAAACTAGTTCATCTTTGGTAACACAAAGAAAAATTCGAGTATATTCTTTTTATTAAAATTATAATAATGAACGAAGTAATTTTCTAAAGTAAACAAATTAAAATTTTGCTTGTATACTTGTATTTCAAATAATTCTTTTGATTAGTTTTATTTTTTATCCTTAACATTTTCACTTGCTGTTTGGATGCTGTTTTTTTTTGTCGTTCTTAATGTTTATTGTGTGCTTTTTTTTGTTAATTTGAATATAAATTTTGATGAAAATTATATAGATATTTTACAAGGTTTTGATTATCAATCGGCATAGTTCATTCAATGTTACCATCAATTGCATTATCTTGTCATTGATGAAAATAAGCCTTAAATAACGACCTAAATTATAAAAGAATCTTAGAATATAAAAAATGTTGCATTATAATAATTTTGATGAAAATTATATTGGTATTTTACAAGGATTTGATTATAAATTAGAATAATTCATTCAATGTTACAATCAATTGCATTTTCTTGTCATAGATGAAAACTGATTAAAAAAATGAAATTGATGTCTTAAATAACGACCTAACTTATAAAAGAACTTTGCAACATAAAAAATGCTGCAGTATAATAATTTTGATGAAATTTATATTAGTATTTTACAAGGTTTTGATTAAAAATTAGCATAATTCATTCAATATTACAATTTATTGCATTATCTTGTCATTGGTGAAAATAAGCCTTAAATAACGACTTAAATTATAAAAGAACTTTACAATATAAAAGCCTTTATTATTTTATTTATGGCAAGTTAAAAGTATAAAAGTGAAATACTATCTTTTAATCAATTCATAATAATTTTGATGAAAGTAATATTGGCATTTTACAAAGATTTGATTATCAATCTACATAATTTATTCAATGTTACAATCAATTGCATTATCTTGTCATTGACGAAAATAAACTTTAACAAACGACCTAAATTATAAAAGAACTTTGCAATATAAAAAATGTTGCAATATAATAATTAGTTATGACAAGGTAAAAGTATAAAAGTGAAAGGCTATCTTCTAATTAATTCATTTGTATAGATTTAATTTTTGGTGAAAAAATTAAGAATGCAACATAATAAATTTACAGAGAAATAATGTTTTTTTAAAAAAACTATCATAGATATATATTATAAATTTTGAACGACAAATCCATGTTTAAATGATTATTAAATTAATATTATTAGATTTAAGTAAAATTCCTTACTTGTCGATTTTTATTTTAAGTGAAAGTCAGAACATTTGATGAAACTCCATAAAATCAATATATATTGGAGAATTGCTCAAATCTCTCAAATTGAATCCAATGACTCCTTGATCGAAAATCATTATTCGTATACAAATTTTAATCCCGATTTTAAAATATGACTACACATCAGATCAGAAGTTATCCAATTGGAATTGGGAAGCAAGCCAATTAATTGAATGTTGAATTATAACTGTACATCACATTTGAAGGCGTAATTTCCTTCAGAAATTGCTATGATTACTAGTGAAGTAATGAATAATTTCAATAGAATGTAATGAATAACTATGACAAAGCATTCATTTCATGGTTAGAAATCGCAAGATTGCTTGACTGTTTGTTAACCTTTATCAAGGAAGTTGTTTCGAAATCTGTAGATTTTGTCTAATTTTAACAATAACAATGTATAACTTCACACGTTTCCAATTATTAATATTAAGTGATTTAATGGTTATAAAATACTGAAAGATGATTAATAGAAAATGTTGTAATGGTTAAAAATATTGAAGAATATTAATTTGATAGGATTAGAGCAAATTTTTACTATACATAACTATGGGTAATGTAGGATTATATAGAAAGTTATATTTTATAATTTATCTAATATTGATTTTTAAAATATAAAAATATCATTAACATGAATGATTAAGTCATTACTCAAAGGGCAAGTATATCATTTTGCAGTGGATCCCAGACCAGCCATTGTAGGATTCTGGGTAAAGACAAGACGGATTCTCTTGCCAAAAAAGGAATAACCATCACCCAAACGTTTTGTAAAGACAATTCTTTTCACTCGATGAAACTGATGATCCGAGACTTTTTCCGGAACACTCTATTTGATATTTTTTTTAAGGCAACTCATCTAAAACCTGGTTTAACTTTATTCTAAATATCCCTGATCAGCCCAGGTTTAAAGCAGCTGCCCTTTTCAGACTTCTGATTGTTTGGCCAATCACCTTTTCCGAATGAGAATATTTGAAAGCCCAAAATGCATGCTACTGTGTAGGGTCGTTATTGGCAGGCTGGGCCTTTAAGGGCTAAACATGTCACTATGTGATTTCCTTCGTTTGTCGTTGCTGTTGTCATACTCCTTGTGTTATTTTTTATTGTATTGCATAATATAGCCTACCATTGGAAATAGAAAAAAAAATGATTACGTCATTTGAATTTTTTTTGTAATTGAAAGTATGTGTCTGCAACAAACTATTGTGATGACGACCGGGTGCTTTATGTTTCAACCTGTAAATTAATTACATTAATGTATAAAACATCTAAATTTAAACCCCTAAGCATTTTTTTTTAAAATCTTTCGTTCAATTTAATGTCTCATCATTATAATAATAAACAAATGCAATAAACCGTGAATTACATTCTCGGTAAACAACAGATACCGATGAAAAATCTCTTAAATCATTACTGCAAATGAACAAATCCCATTAATAAACAATTTCTGAAAACGCCGTGGGCATTACTTTTAAGTGGTTCTTTCTCAATTAAAACTAATTCTTCATTTTTTTCCCCTCGCAACCTTATAAATGGCCGTACGTGAGAGGGATTCTTTTAAAAATTCGCTTAAAAGATAAGATGAAAATATATTTTTAAAAAATCATTTAAAAATAATTGGGAAAAAAAAAAGACGCATTTATGTAGTGGATGCGTGCATTAGATATATATACGAACATAAGAGAAGAATGAAAAAAAAAATGAAAGAAACTTAATAAAGAAGGTAAACTTTTCCCTCGGTTGCATAATTTCTTTTTTCTCATTGGTTTTTGGAAGAGCGAGAGCAGAAATAAATCCCGTAACGTAAATGGTGGAAAATTTAATTAAATAATTTTAATTTGTTAATTAAAGAAATGATTCGGAGTGTAACCAATAACTGTTGTTCCAAATGGCGCACTTGCAGTAATTGAATTTTTCCCGTTGCTTTCATTAAATCTTCGGGGTTTGATGTGAGAGAAACGGACCGTTGGAATTTTAATATGAAGCGGAGGGAATTAGATGGATAAAAAGGGAAAAAATAAATCCCTAAAAGAAGAAATATTCTTTGTTTCAGGAAATCTTATTTCGAGTTGCTCATATTTTAAGTATATTATTCAGGCTTACTGTTCCTGAATTTTATTATTCCAATTTATTTTTAAATTTCATTATTTTTTTTAGGTAAAATTCGTCCTTTTTTTATTTTAAAGAATGTTACATTGTTTCAAAATGATCCTTAGTTAAGTTTATTTTTATTTATGTATTATTAATCATGAAGGTAGACAGTAATTGCAATAATTTTTTTTAAATACATATAACACTTTTAACATAAATCTGCAAAGAGTTTTGAATTTGTAATTTGATATTCTGTTTCTTAAATGAATACGTAATTGCAATTTATTTTAAATCATTCATTTTAATTTAAAGACAAAAAGGAAAAAATTAATCTATGCATTTAAATGCAATAGATACATACATAGTTTTAAGAGAAATTGGCAGCCAAAAATGTATGCCTTAAAGTTATTGATGTTGAATATAAATTTGAATATAAATTGAGGTCTTAATATGTAATTAAAGGATATAGACTTGTTAAGTTGCATCTGGATGTAAACATGTACACAACTCAACATACACATGCATCATAACCGATTGTTTTATTACGCGTGATGTGAATCATTAATCATGGCATTTCAAAATGCAATGTGCTTAAAAGTTCATTAATGAAAAGTATGTATTCTAAAATTATTAAAATCAAAAGATTATTATATTAGTATAATTATTAATATTACTTCTCGTGAAGCTTTAACAAAAGTTGTTTGAAAATTCTGAGTCAACATTACCAAGACACATCTAATGCTATATTTAAATTGCCATTTCCTACCATTAATTAATACTCTCTCTATGTACACTCAAGAGCCAAAACATTATGACCACCCCTACATTTTGCAATGAACTCGCCTGGATGACGTGGAAGGCCCGTGATCAGGTGGAAGTGGTATTTAACTGCCGCTGCAAAGTCTGAAGAATCATTCTTTCACTTACTTCTGTGTGTGATGGGAAAGGCTGCGGATCTAAGCGACTTTGATATAGGGCAGATTGTAATGGCTCGAAGGCTCGGAACAAGTATTTCCGAAACTGCACGACTCGTGGGTTGTTCGCGATCTACAATTGTTAGTACTTATGCAAAGTGGATGAATGACGGTGAAACCAGCAATAGACGACATGGTGTTGGACGTCCACACGCTATCAACGAAAAAGGTCGTCGGAGACTGTCTCGCATGGTGAAGCAAAACCAAAGCCAGACAGTGGCTCAGCTGACAGCCGAATACAATGCAGGGCCTAGTAGAATAGTATCGGAGCACACAGTTCAGCGGACACTGTTGGATATGGGACTACGCAGCAAACGTCCCACTCGTGTGCCTTTGCTGACCAAGCGTCATCGCCAACTGCGCCTGCGCTGGGCTCGAGAATATTGTGACTGGTCCATGGATCAGTGGGAGAGAGTTGCCTGGTCAGATGAATCACGATTTGTCATTCATCACGCCAATGGTCGTGTCAGGATACGCCGTCTTCCAGGCGAACAGTTGCTCCCTCAATGTACAGTAGGTCATACACAGGCCTGTGGTGGCGATATTATGCTTTGGGGGGCGTTCTCTTGGGCGTCTCTGGAACCCGTGGTTGTGGTAGAGCAGAACATGAATGCTACAGGGTATCTGAACATCATTGCGGACCAGTTGCACCTTTACATGGGTTCTGTTTTTCCAGCTGGAAATGGAACGTTCCAACAGGACAACGCCCCTTGTCACAAGGCTAAAATTGTGTTGGAGTGGTTCCAGGAACATGATGCTGAATTCCAGTTAATGTCCTGGCCGCCTAACTCACCTGATTGCAATCCGATAGAACACATTTCGGATGTCTTGGGACGGCAGCTCAGAGTTCAAAGACCACCAATTCGCAATATCTCGGATTTGCGTGACCGTTGCTTAAACATCTGGTACAATCTGTCTCCGGTCATCTACCAAGGGCTTGTGGCATCCATGCCAAGGCGGGTTGAAGCTGTGTTGCGCGCCTAAGGTGGGCCAACTCGTTATTGACAGGTGGTCATAATGTTTTGGCTCTTGAGTGTATATTTATATATCTTGTTTAAATTTTCAATCTTTAATAAAATGCTTTTTATTCATTAGACAAAGTGTGTGAGAGAGGGAGAGAATTTTTTCTAACTTAAATGAAAAAATGAATATAATAATGAATGAATATTTATAAAAAATGAATATTTATAAAAAATGAATATTTATGAATGAATTATATAATATTATGAATGACTATATATAAAAAAATTATCTGCAATATAGTGAAAAAAAAGTAGAAACTGACTTTAATTTTTATTTATATTACTTGTTTTATATACATTCAAACTCTTGATTATATTTAACAGAAATAAAGAATCGTTTTATGTTGTATGTGCGGGAAACCCCATACACATCACAACACTTTATTACACATCAATTTATTGGACTAAAATCATTTAATATATACAATGTGTTTAAATGTTCATTTGTAAAAATATATAAAAGATATGTAAAATAAAATTATTATATATAAAATTAAATTTTTAAAAATTAATTAATTAAATGCATATAATATTGGATAATTTTATGTTATATGCTTTTTAAATGGATTTTGAGGTAAGTTCATCACTTAAAAAATCAGATTTATTGGATATGTAGAGGTTTTTATTAAATAGAATTATTATTATGTAAATTGGAATTAAAATTGTTCATCACAAATGAAGCACTATACTACGTTATACAAGTTGGCGAGTTTCAAATTTTAAATTTTAAAATAAACTGCTTTAAAAATATAAACAGATTAAATTTTAAAGACATTTATTTTGAAAAGAATTTAAAAAAAAACTGCCGATATACTGATTGAAAGGATAATCAGAAATTTGTCTGATAGAAAGTGTTAACATTTATCTGAAAATAAATCAATAATTCCAAATACGAGACATGCTAAAAGCATTATGCTAATCTTACATATAAAATATATTGGAAAACTTGAAAAGCATATTTGCAAAAGCCTTGAGTGAATATGTTCACAGAGAATTTCGGTATTGCATTTTGAAAAGTTTAATAAAAATAATTTTAAAGCAAGAATGATTGATGTTTGGCAAACAATATAATTTAATCTTTTTTTTTTTTTTTTTTTTTTTTGGATACATAACGAAAACAAAACTTTTCAATTACATAAAAAGTCCAAGCTCTGGAACTTTTTTTAAAATAAAATACTCCAAAATTTTTGAATTTTTCATCATATACCTATAACTGTTTAATGCATAAAATTAAGAATAGGATTTAAAAAGAATATAATTTTTTAATAGCAAGTATTGTTTGCGGAATTCATAAATTACCTTAAATATTCTTCTATTTTTAGCGTTTAATTTTTTTTCAGCGATTACTGAAGCTATACTATGTTCCATCCTTAAACGGAAAGACGAGAATTTAAAAAGGAGTAGTATTTTGAAATAAACTTAATTTGAATTTTATTAAGATTTGAATGATTTTTTAAATTTTACTGAATTTTATGAAAATTTGTATGATTTTTTTTTAAATTTTACTGAATTCTATGAAAATTTGAATGAATGTTTAAAATTTTATTCAATTTTAGGAAAATTTTAATGATATTTTTAATTTTACTGAATTTTACGCAATTGAATTTGAATTTTGAATATAAAGAAAATTTAAAAAATAATTTTTGCATTTTTTCTTGCAAAATATCCTTTAATTATAATTGAAGACATCAATTTATATTCAAAATTATATTCAACATCAATAACTTTAAAACCTACTTCTTTTAAAACCAAACCATCTCTTACATTTAAATGCATAAATTATTATTTTTTTTTTTTTTTTTGCCTTTTTCTCTTTAAATTAAAAATGAATAATTTAAAATAAATTAGAAATATATATATTTATTTAAGAAACATAATCTCGAATTACAAATTCAAATATCTATGCAGGTTTAAGTTAAAAGTGTTGCATGCATTTAAAAAAAAATTATAACAATTGTCTACCTTAAAGATTAATAATGCTTAAATAAAAATAAACTTAACTAAGGATCATTTTGAAACAATTTAACATTCTTTAAAATAAAGAAGGACGAATTCACCCCTAAAAAAAATAACGAAATTTAAAAATAAATTGGAATAATAAAATTCAGGAACAGTAAGCCTGAATAATATACTTAAAATATGAGCAACTCGAAATAAGATTTCCTGAAACAAAGAATATTTCTTCTTTTAGGGATTTATTTTTTCCCTTTTTATCCATCTAATTCCCTCCGCTTCATATTAAAATTCCAACGGTCCGTTTCTCTCACATCAAACCCCGAAGATTTAATGAAAGCAACGGGAAAAATTCAATTACTGCAAGTGCGCCATTTGGAACAACAGTTATTGGTTACACTCCGAATCATTTCTTTAATTAACAAATTAAAATTATTTAATTAAATTTTCCACCATTTACGTTACTGGATTTATTTCTGCTCTCGCTCTTCCAAAAACCAATGAGAAAAAAGAAATTAGGCAACCGAGGGAAAAGTTTACCTTCTTTATTAACTTTCTTTTTTTATTCTTCGCTTACGTTCGTATACATATCTAATGCACGCATCTATTACATAAATGGGCATTTTTTTCCATTATTTTTAAATGATTTTTTAAAATATATTTTCATCTTATCTTTTAAGAGAATTTTTAAAAGAATCCCTCTCACATATGGCCATTTATAAGGTTACGTGGGGAAAAAATGAAGAATTAGTTTTAATTGAGAAAGAACCACCTAAAAGTAATGCCCACGGCGTTTTCAGAAATTGTTTATTAATGGGATTTGTTCATTTGCAGTAACGATTTAAGAGATTTTTCATCGGTATCTGTTGTTTACCGAGAATGTAATTCACGGTTTATTGCATTTGTTTATTATTATAATGATGAGACATTAAATTGAACGAAAGATTTAAAAAAAAAATGCTTAGTGGTTTTGTTTAAAGTTTGATACATTAATGCAAGTAATTTACAGGGTGAAAAATAAAGCACCCGGTCTTTATCACAATCGTTTGACGTAGACATATACTTTCAAATACAAAAAAAAAATTAAAATAACGTAATCATTTTTTTTTATTTCCAATGGTAGGCTACAATACTATTGTGTCAAACCAGTAAAACCATTTTTCAATTTAATATTCCGGGCTTTATGGAATTTCATTTTTATTCATTTTTAGGGGTGCTGGCACTGTCCTTGACATCTGTGTGAAATATGACGTTAAAATATTCATTAGTGTTTGAGTTACGCTTGGTTTTGTGAGATGCTTCCCTAAACTCAAAAGACCACTCCTGGGATACCGTTTTAAGTCGATTGAAGAGATTCAACTTGAATCACCGCACGCTTTGAACGCCATCCCTGCCGATGACATTTTTTGCCTGTATTGAGATTTGGAAAAAAATTTGGCATAATGGCATTGTGTCCAGAGAGGATTACCTTGAAGGCTATGACATAAATTTAGAAGAATAAATAGAGTTTTTGAAAAAAACAACGGTCTTACTTTTTGGGCACGTAGGGATATGAAAACAAGGAATATGAAAACAACAACGACAAACGAAGGAAATCACATAGCGACATGTTTAACCCGTAAGAACACTAGTCTTCCAGTAACGACCTTACACAGTAGAGAAAACGAGTGCAGGGCAGACAGGAAGATAGGATGCATCCAAGTCCTCTCCCAGATTGCAGAGCATGCATTTTGAACTTTCAAATATTCACATTCGAAAAAAGTGATTGGTTAAACAATCATGGCCAGTCAGGAGTTTGAAAAGGGCAACTGCTTTAAACCTGGGCTGATCAGGGATGCTTAGAATAAAATTAAACCAGGTTTTAGATGAGTTGCCTTCACGGAAATTATCAGATTGAGTGTTCCAGAAAAAATATCGGATCATCAGTTTCATCGAGTGAAAAGAGATGTCTTCACAGAATGTTTGGGTGATATTGTTTGTTTTTGAATCCGCCTTTTCATTACCCAGGATCCCACAATGGCCTAGGATCCACTGCAAAACAATATCCTTGCCTTTTGAGTAATGACGTAATCATTCCTGAATAATTTTTTATATTTTAAAAATCGATATTATGTAAATTATAAAATCTAATTTTTTTATATAATCTTCCATTACTCACAGTTATATATAGTGAAACTTTGCACTCATCATAACAAATTTAAATCAGGAATTTCGCTTGTGTGTGACAAAATGTTGAAGTGGATATTCAGTTTCATAGTTTCAGCTTTTATCTGCCTTCATTTGAAATTAAACTTGTATTTTTCAAATCCTTAAATCTTTTTATCTGCTGCTTGTTTTGTAAACAAATATTCAAGTCAGCTACTAATTACTTAAAATGTAATATATTAAAAAAAATAAAAATCACTTCTGTTACATTGATCTTGGCTTGTAAACACATTTTAAATATTCACTAAATTCTTTACTGGTTCTGTAATTTTTTTTCAAATTCCAGAGCTTAGTCTTTTTAGGTAATTGAAAAGATTTGTTAGTTTTACTTTTGCAAAAAAGAATGAAGTCGTATTGTTTGCCAAACCTCAATCATTCTTGCTTTAAAATTGTTTTTATTAAATTTTTCGAGTGCGATGCCGAAATTCTCTGTGAACATATTCACTCAAGGCTTTGGCAAATATGCTTTTCAACTTTTCCAATACATTTTATGTGAAAGATTAGCATAATGCTTTTAGCATGTCTCGTATTTGGAATTATTGATTTATTTTCAGATAAATGTTAGCTCTTTCTGTCAAACAAATTTCTGCTTATGCTTTCAATCTGTATATCGACAGTTGTTTGCTTAATTCTTTTAAAAATAAATAAATTTATAATTTAATGTGTAAGTATTAAAACAGTTTATGTTCAAATTAAAATTTTAAAAATAGCCATCTTTTATAATGTAGCATAGTGGTTCATTTGTGATGAAAAATGTTAATTGCAATTTTAATAATAGTTTGATTTAATAAAAAAAATGTAAATATTCAGTAAATGTGTTTTTTAATAATCATAATTGACTGAAAATTTTAGGAATTTATTAAAATATTAATAAGGAAATAAATATTATTACAATTTAATTACATTATATATATATATATATATATATTATAGTAATTAATTTTTTTAGATATAAATAAAATATTTTTTTATATATTAGTTTTGAAGTAATGGCAAATCCGGGGATTTAACTGCATTTACATCGTTTAATGTTTTCATAGAGATATTTATAATAAGCCAACAGCACATTTAAAGTAAAATCGCAAATAAAATGTCTATACAGCACCACGTTTCTAAGAAGTACATGGAACTTTCAAAGTAACATCCAAAAACTAAATATTTATAAGACAACAGTTTTATAATAGGCCAGCGAGAGATTTAAAGTAAAATCCAAATATTTCTATATGATATCAGTATTATAACAATACAACAACACTTTTAAAATAAAATTCAATACTAAATGTCTATATAGATTAATTGTGTCTGAATCGCCAGTTGCATTAGAAAAACAACTAAATGTCTATATGGCGCCAGTTTTATAATGATCCAACAGCACACTTCAAATAAAAGTTCATACTGAATTCACATGGGGTACCAGTTTTGAAATAAGACAACATAACATTTAAAATAAAATCTCAAACTAAACCAGTTTATAAATAACCATTCAAGAAATAAAAAGAGGGTTTAATTAAAAGCTAAAAATTTTAGGATCCATTCTGAAAATAGAAGGAATGATATCCCCATAAAAGCAATGATCCCCAAGCATACGAAACGTGGAATCATTACTTAACAGTGAAATTCACCAGCACAAACCATGCTGCTTCTCCAATGTTCAGGTCAGTGGCCATAATCAATGAAGCTCAAGTCGAAGTCTCCTATAACACAACCTGGCATTTATTCATTCATTCAAGAACATCAGATCTGAGATGAGATTCTTCAAGGAACCATTAAACCCTCCCTTTTCGAAGAGTGTGCCGGATTCCAAAGTATTAGATTGACACGCTAAAACTATTAAAACTTCTTTAACATTTCCTTTCCCTACCTTGACCGTAATTTCCCGAAATCCCATTAGTAAAATATCTTCTCGTTTCATATATAGAGAGAGGGGTTTTCACTATCTTTGCAGTGTTTTTCTCACGTGGAATTTTTTTTTCTTTTTAATTTTCTTTTAACCATGTCATTTTAATTTTTTATGATCATTTTTTTGGCGCGAATGAAATTAAAAAGAAATCTGTGTGATTTGTGAAACGTTGATGATTTGAAATGTAGTGAATATTTCGGAAGTTATTAAGGTTTTGGTCTATCAAGTGACAAGAAGATTTGATTTTAAATGTGGTGAAAGGCTTCAAGATTAATAAACAATGCGTCTCGGTGGTGATTGTGACAGGCTTTCGCCAGAGTTGATCAGCTTTTTTTAAAATAAAACATTGCAAATTCAGTTATTTCTGAAACGAAATTATCGTCTTTACCTAATAGAAAGGCGAAAAAAATAATTATCCGGATGATCAGAAAATTGAGGGTTTATAATATAGTATAACCGACAAATTCGTCAACAATTTTTTTTTCACTATAATTTGTCAAATGTACCAATTACTAAATATATATAATTTACTAAATATATACTAAATGTCTATACGGCAATAGATTTTTAATAAGACAACATCACATTTAAATAAAATCACATATTGAAAAATCTCACATGTGTCACCAGTTTTATAATAAGACAACAAAACATTTATAATAAAATCCAAAACTAAATGTCTATATGGCACCAGTTTTATAATAAATCAATAGAATATTTAAAATAAATTTTTAAAATGTCTGTATTGCACCAGTTTGATAATAAGACAACGAAACATTTGAAATAGATTCCCAAACTGAACCAGTTTATAATTAGCTATTCTAGAAATAAAAAGAGGCTTTAATTAAAAGCTAAAACTTTTTGAATTCTTTCCTAAAATGGGAAGTATGATATCCTACTAAAAGCAATGATCCCCAAGCATTCGAAACGTGGAATCATTACTTAACAGTAAAATTCATCATCACAATCTCGGCTGCTTCTCCAATGTTCAGGTCAGTGACCATAATCAATGAAGCTCAAGTCAAGTCTCCTATAACACAGCCTGGCATTTTTTCATCCACTCACGAACATCAGATCAGATTCTTCAAGAAACCATTAAACCCTGCCTCTTCGAAGAGTGTGCCGGATTCCGAAGTATTCGCTTGACACGCTAAAACTATTAAAACTTCTTTAACATTTCGTTTCCCTGCCTTGACCGTAAATTCCCGAAATCCCATTAGTAAAATATCTTCTCGTTTCATCTGTGGAGAGAGGGCTTTTCACTACCTTTGGTGGTGACCTTTTTCTCCTGTGGAATTTTTTTCTTTTCAATTTTCTTTTAATCATATCATTTTAATTTTCTTATGCTGCTTCTTTTTTTCCAAATTTAGCAACAGCACATTTAAAGTAAACTCCAAAACTAAAAGTCTAGGTGGCACCAGTTTTATGATAAAACAATGGAACATTTTAAATGAAATCCCATACTAAATGCATGTGTGGCAACTGTTTTATAACAAGCTAACAACGAATTTAAAGTAAAATACAAAACTACATTTCTATATGGCACCAGTCACATAATATGCCAATAGCACATTTAAAGTAAAATCGCATAATGTATACACACGGTTCACCAGTTTTATAAGAAGCCAACAGAACATTTAAAGTAAAATCGCATACTAAATGCACGCGGGGCTCCAATTTTATAATAAGCGAACAGCACATTTAAAGTAAAATCCAGAACTAAATATATATCTGGCACCAGTTGTATATTACGCCAATAGTATATTTAAAGTAAAATCCAGAAATAAATGTCTAAAGGGCTCCAGTTTTATAATAAGACAACGCAACATTTAAAATTAAATCCCAACCAGTTTTGAATTAGCCATTCAAGAAAAAAAATTGACTTCAACTAAAAGCTAAAATTTTTAGGATCCATTCCGAAAAGGGGAGGAATGATGTCCCCATAAAAGCAAGCAATCAAAACGTGAAATCATTACTTAACAGTGAAACTCACCAGCAAAATCGCGGCTGCTTTTTCAATGTTCAGGTCAGCGCACATAATCAATGAATTTCCTATAACACAGCCTGGCATTTATCCATTCATTCACGAACATCAGATCTCAGATTAGATTCTTCAAGATACCATTAAACCCTCCCTCTTCGAAGAGTGTGCCGGATTCCAAAGTACTCGCTTGACACGCTAAAACTATTAAAACTTCTTTAACATTTCCTTTCCCTGCCTTGACCGCAATTTCCCGAAATCCCATTAGTAAAATATCTTCTCGTTTCATCTGCAGAGAGAGGGCTTTTCACTACTTTTGCGACACTCTGTGTTTTTATCATGTCTAATTTTTTTTTTTAATTCTTTTTTAATCATATCATTTAAATTTTTCATTCTGGTTTTTATTTATTAGTCATATGTGCCAACATCATATTCGAGGTAAAAATACTATAAGACAACACATTTAAACATATAATAATACAATAAAACAACACATTTAAACATATAATAATACTATAAAACAACACATTTAAAACATATAATAATAATACGAACCATTTTTTCTCTTTTCTCTGAAGAATCTTTCTTGAACCATGAAATAGTATATTTAAAGTAAAATTAAAAACTAAAGGTTGGTAGGTACTAGTTTTCTAGGTGGTACTAGTTTTATAACAAGCCAACAGCACATTTAAAGCAAAATCTAAAACTAAATATCTATGTGGTACCAGTTTTATAATAAAACATTTAAGAAAAGCAGCGGAAGAGAAGCATTTAAAAATAAATGCCAAACTAAATCAGTTTAAAATTAAGCATTCAGAAAACAAAAAGAGGCTTTAATTAAAAGCTAAAACTTTTAGAATCCATTCCTAAAATGGGAGGAATGGTATCCCCATAAAAGCAATGATATCCAAGTAATCGAAACGTGGAATCATTATTTAACAGTAAAATTCACCCGCAAAATCCCAACTGCTTTTCCAATGTTCAGGTCAGTGACCATAATCAATGAAGTTCAAGTCAAGTCTCCTATAACACAGCCTGGCATTTATTCATTCATTCACGAACATCAGATCTCAGATTAGATTCTTTAAGGAACCATTAAACCCTCCCTCTTCGAAGAGTGTGCCGGATTCCAAAGAATTCGCTTGACACGCTAAAACTATTAAAACTTCTTTAGCATTTCCTTTCCCTGCCTTGACCGTAATTTCCCGAAATCCCATTAGGAAAATATCTTCACGTTTCATCTGTGGAAGAGAGTTTTTCACTACTTTTGCAGTGTTTTTCTCACGTGGAATTTTTTTTTCTTTTAATTATGTCATTTTAATTTTTTAATGCTTTTTCAGTTTTGCCCCGAATGAGATTAAATAGAAATCTGTGTGATTTGTGGAACGTTGATGATATGAAATGTAGAAAACATTTCGGAAGCTATTAAGTGTTTGGTATGACTAGTAACCAGAAGATTCGATTTTAAATACTATGAAAGGATCCAAGATTGACAAACTTGTCTCAGTGGTGACTGTGACAGTTTCTCACTGGAGTGAATCAACTTTTATAAAATAAAACATTGCAAATTCAATTATTACGTCTTTACCCAATTGAATAGCAAAAAAAAAAATAATAATAGTTATCCGAAATGATCAACAAATTAAGGGTTTATAATGAATGTAGTATCATTGACACAATTATTCACGATAATTGATAATTTTTTGTTCACTATAATTTGTCAAATGAATATTTACTTTATCTATAAACTTTGCACAATATATATATATAATGTACTGAATATATACTGAATGTCTATATGGCAATATTTTTTAATAAGACAACAGCACATTTAAATAAAATTGCATACGGCAAAAATCGCACATGTGGCACCAGTTTTATAACAAGAAAACATCACATTCAAAATAATATACAAAACTAAATATCTGGATAGCATCAGTTTTACAATACGCCAACAGCACATGTAAAGAAAAATCCAAAATTAAATGTCCATGTGGCACTAGTTTTTTAACAAGCCAACAGTAGATTTAAAATGAAATCCAAAAATAAATGTCTATGGTGTACCAGTTTTAAAATCAGACAATGGAAGATATAAAATACAATCCCAAACTAAACCAGTTTACAATTAGCCATTCAAGAAACAAAAAGAGACTTTAATTAAAAGCTAAAACTTTTAGTATCCATTCCAAAAATGGGAGGAATGATATCCCCATAAAAGCAATGATCCCCAAGCAATCGAAACGTGGAATCATTACTTAACAGTGAAATTCACCAGCACAAACCATGCTGCTTCTCCAATGTTCAGATCAGTGACCATAATCAATGAAGCTCAAGTCGGAGTCTCCTATAACACGGCCTGGCATTTATTCATTCATTCACGAACATCAGATCTCAGATTAGATTCTTCAAGGAACCATTAAACCCTCCCTCTTCGAAGAGTGTGCCGGATTCCAAAGTATTCGCTTGGCACTCTAAAACTATTAAAACTTCTTTAACATTTCCTTTCCCTGGCCTTGACCGTAAATTCCCGAAATCCCATTAGTAAAACATCTCTTCTCGTTTCATCTGTGGAGAAAGGGTGTTTCAAAAGTGCAGTGTTTGAAAAACCTTTGCAGTGTTTTTCTCCTGTGATTTTTTTTTCTTTTTAATTTTCTTTTAATCCTGTCATTTTACTTTTTTATGCCGCTTTTTTTTTGCCGAATGTGCTAACAGCATATTTATAGTAAAATCCAAAACTACAGGCCTAGGTGTCAACAGTTTAATAATAAAACAAAGGAACCTTAAAAATAAAATCCAAAACTAAATGTATATGTGGTACCAGTTTTATAATAAACTAACAATACATTTAAAGTAAAATCGCATATTAAATGCACGTGTTGCACTTGTTTTATAGTAATCTAACAAAGCATTTAAAGTAAAATCCAAAAATACATGTCTATATGGCACCAATTTTATAATAAGACAACAGAACGTTTAAAGTATAATATCAAATTAAATATCTATGCGTCCCTCCTTTTATAACAAAAAAACTGCAAAACAACAAATTTAAAACATATTATAATTATCGCAAACAATCAAACAGCAAATTTAAAGTAAATATCAAATTAAATGCCTATGTGTCACCAGTTTTATAATAAGTTAACAACACATTTAAAGTAAAATCCAAATTTAATATATGTGCGGCACCAGTTTTGTAATAAGACAACGGAAAATTTAAAATAGAATCTCAAACTAAACTAGTTTATAATTTGAAAATTAAAGAAACGAAAGTCAATTTATATGACTAAATTTTTATAATAAGCCAACAGCAAATTTAAAGTAAAATCGCGAACTAAAGGGCTCATTATAAAAATGTCATATAATTAACAGCATATTTAAAGTAAAATCCAAAATTAAATGCCCGTATGCCACCTGTTTTATAATAAGCCAACAGCACATTTAAAATAAAGTCCAGTAAATGTCCATATGGCACGAGTTTTATAATAAGACAGCGAAACGTTTAAAATAATATCCGAAACTAAACCAATTTATAATTATCCATTAAAGTAACCACATAATAATTTTCTCAAACCATGAAACAGAAAATGTAAGGTAAAATCGCAAACCAAATTCGTATAAAATATCGTTGGTTTATTATAAAACCAGTTTTATAATAAACCAACAGTACATTTAAAGTAAAATCCAAAACTGAATGTCTATATGGTACCAGTATCATAATAAGACAACTGAACATATAAAATAAAATTTCAAAATAAACCAGTTTATAATTATCCATTTAAGAAACAAAAAGAGGCTTTAATTGAAAGCTAAAACTTTTAGGATAAATTCCAAAAATGGGAGGAATGATATTCCCATAAAAGCAAGCAATCGAAACGTGGAATCATTACTTAACAGTAAAGTTCACCAGCACAAACCACGCTGCTTCTCCAATGTTCAGGTCAGTGACCATAATCAATGAAGTTCAAGTCAAGTCTCCTATAACACAGCCTGGCATTTATTCATCCACTCACGAACATCAGATCAGATTCTTCAAGAAACCATTAAACCCTCCCTCTTCGAAGAGTTTGCCGGATTCCACAGTATTCGCTTGACACGCTAAAACTATTAAAACTTCTTTAACATTTCCTTTCCCTGCCTTGACCGCAATTTCCCGAAATCCCATTAGCAAAATATCTCCTCGTTTCATCTGTGGAGAGAGGGTTTTTCACTACCTTTGCAGTGTTTTTCTCCTGAGGATTTTTTTTTCTTTTTAATTTTCTTTTAATCACGCCATTTTAATTTTTTATGCTCTTTTTTTTTGGCGCGAATGAGATTAAAAAGAAATCTGTGTGATTTGGGAAACGTTGATGATTTGAAATGTAGTGAATATTTCGGAAGCTATTAATTATTTAGTCTATCAAGTGACAAGAAGATTTGATTTTAAATGTATTTAAATGGTTCAAGATTGATAAACAAGTAGACTAGGCGGTGACTGTGACACTGTCTGAGAGTTGTTGATTAGCTTTAATGAAGTAAAATACTGCAAATGCAGCTAATTCATAAAAGCTAAGCTAATCAACAACTTAGTTTAATTTAGCTATTTCTGAAAAGCATTTATCGCCTTTATCCAATAAAAAGGCGAAACAGAATAATTCTCCGAAGTGATCGACAAATTATTGTTTTGTAATATAGTGTAATCGACACATTCGGAGACAATTATTTTGTTCATTGTAATATGTCAAATGGAATATTTCCATGCTATGCATATTTCTTATACTAGGATTTCTTTTTTCTTTGATTATTTAATTGTAATTTTTTATGATCATAAATTAATTGTCACAATAATATCTTACTTGAAATAAACAAAAGAAATGTTATGTCTGAGGTCTATAAGTCTGAGGCCTTTTTTGGGTTAAGAAATCTGTTTAAATCACAGTTCATAAATATAAGAACTTGATTCTTGTTGTATAAAACACTTATTATACCCATTCTTGTTTATTACTCTGAAACTGGGACTTTGGTAGGACCTCATGAGGCTCTTTTGAGTATATTTGAGCGAAAAATATGGTGGAGAATTGTGGGGAAAGTGATTTTTGGAGAAGATGGTACAACTAAATGAGATTCAAATTACTCTCTATTCTTAAAAAGGTTCAGACAATTTAACTATGTTGTATGTTGTTATTTAACCTTAAATTGAAGTAAAATAGCTGTATTATATTTGATATTTTAAACTTTTTTTAAGACATTAATATTTTTTATTTTTATTTTCAGGTAAGCTGATGTTTTCTTATTTCCAATTCTAAAATTGTTGAAAACTGAAATGAGTGTTTTTAAATGATGATATTCATTGAATGAAAGTAACTGGTAAGCATTTAAATTTTGAAACAGTATTTCATTTTGAAGCCATCAATAAAAAATAAAAAGTATCAAGATATCAGTTAAAATTTCAGTTATATATATATATTTGAAATTTTAACTGATATCTTGATACTTTTTATATATATATACATAAAAAGTATCAAGATTTTTATAAAAAAGTATATGTTATTAGTAGTATTAAAAGTATTTTTATAAAAGTATCAAGATTTTTATAATAAAGTATTATATATATATATATATATGGTTTAATGTTTTCATGTGCCAAATAAGTATTTGTAAAAAATTTAAAAATGTTAAAAACCTAAGACATTAAAAAAATCTTTCTGTTTAAGAATTAGTTGCAGTAAGATAATTTCTTAATATCCAATCAGTTTTCTAATTTAAAATCTTATGTATCTAGCTCTAAAAAATAGATTTTTTATTGAAATGTAGAGAAATATATTAGTAATTATTTTTTTTAATTATTTACATTTAATTATAAAACTTTGATATTTAATTTACATAAATTATGTCTATGAAAATATTGGATTGAAATGTCAACGAAATCTACATTTACTTTTACACCTTGTTGAATTCGAATTGTGGGAATATTAACTTCTTTATTATAAACATTTTTCTAGTTCATATTTATAAAAAAAAATTCTAATGCAATTTTAAAATGAATAAAAAATTTTAAGATAAAAAATTTCAATATTAATTCAAATAAATAAATAGTGACTTTTTTATTACATTTGAATTTAAATTTTATGGAAGTACATTTTAAGGAATGATAGGATAATTTCAATTAAAAAAATTGTGTTTGGATATCGACGCAAGTGTGTAAAATAAAATTTACTATATTATTATAATAAATAGAAATATTTTTTCTACGCTATTAGATATAAATCTTTTTTTATCTGGTGAAACTACAATCGTCTCGCAGAATAAATATATTGCTTATACTATCAAATTTATTTCTAAGATTTTTTTTCCGTTTTTGGTTGAACTAGTATTTCACATAAATATGATGATTGATGGAATAACATTTCTGAAAATCATTCTGGGATAACTACCCAACATTAGCGTTCTGAAAGAGAGAAAGATAGGGAAAATACCTTTAGACAGCATTAATGTCGATTCTAGAAGTTTAGAGGATGTAGATCAAAATCGCATCTAATTTTCTCATTTCTGAAAACAGCAACAGAGGCCACTAGCAAATTCGAATTCTTGTATTCCTACGCGTCATCTCAACACTTCACCAGTAGGCGATTATTCGAATAAATTTAAAATTAATAAGATTTTGTATCACTTTATTGCATATACTATCAAATTTTTTCTAAGATATTTCATCCATTTTTGGTGCGACCTAATATTTTACTTACATATACCACAAATAACCGATAGATGATGAACAAACATAATAATATATCTGGAAAACTTTCTGGTATAACTGCCCAACATTTGCGTTCTGAAAGTGAGAAAGCTCGGAAAAATCCCTTTAGAAAACATTAATGTTGATTTGAGAAGCTTAAAGCATATAGATCAAAATCGTAATCGAATTTTCTCTTTTCTCAGAACAGCAGCAGATGTCACTTGCAAATTCCTTGTGCTCCTACGTGCTAGGCGGTCTGATGGCCAATTGGCTAGTTTCCTGGCCTTTGGTACTTCAGGTTCGAATCCTGGTGGTGGCATGGATGATTGTGAGTGTTTCGGAATCAACTTTAAACTGTAGGGCCCGGTCTGTTTAGCTCTCATGTACACAAGATGACCGTAGAGCGACAAAAACAAATCAAACCTACGCTCTATAGGGACACTCTACCAGCAAGCGACAGATTGAACACATTTAAAATTAATAAGCTTTTTCACCAAGTTTTGATACACAGACTTGTTAAAAAAACAATATAAATGGAATATTAATTTATTTAATAAAGATGCATGTAGCACCTAACGAAATTATCAACGCCAGACATGCTGGTAAAATGAATATAGTTAATTTATTTTGAACCAAGACATATTACAGTTTTCCTTACTTTAGAGTTGAATAAAAGTTTTAGTATGAAACTAATTTCTGAAACTTAATTACCTCCATACTTGGTCCTTTAAAAATAAATGCAAAAGGAATATTTTTCCATAAGATACTTCTTTAAGATATGCTTAATTATTTTCTGAAGGCAGTTTTCTTGAATTTTCGGTTAGTCGTATCAATATACAAGCACTCGAACCTAACCAAGTCTACGGTTTGAATACATTATGTACAGCAGTGCAAAATAAATACTTGAATATTTCTTTTTCTGTGCATATATAACTATAGCACACATATTAATGAAATTAGTTTAGATTTTTTGTTATTTTTTTTTCTTTTTTTTTGGTATACCTAGAATTTTATTTACATATATCACAAATAAACCATAGAAGAGGATTGAAGAGAATTAACAATTCTGGAAACTTTCGAGGTTAACTGCCTAACATTTCCTCGTTTTCCAAAGCAATAAAGAATTCGAATAGAACTGCAAATTCGAATCCATGACCTGATATGTGCTAGCTGGACACTTTTCAATGGGTTACGATTTGGACAGATTTTAAATTAATAAGCTTTTACATTAAGAACATTAATATCAAGATCAAGATCAAATGTAGATATAGAGATTGCTAACAAAATTACAAAAAAGGAAAATAATTCTGAGTGTTAATAAGGTGATAATTAATTATTATAATTAATAAAGATGCCTGTAATAAGTAACGAAATACCATCTAAGAAACTGGTATAATGAATACATTTAATTAATTTTTGAGTCAATATGCGTTACAGTTATTCTTACTTTACAGCAAAATAAAAGTTAACTATGTAACTAATTACTGAAACTTAATTATCTCAAATTTTATTTCTTTACAATAAGAATAATTATTTTCTGAACGTAGTTTTCTTAAATTTTCTGTTAGTCGTATCAACATGCAAGCACTCGAACTAAAACAAGTCTATAGTTTGAATACTTTCTGTTCATCACCACTGCAAAATAAATACTTGAAATATTATTTTTGTGTAGATATAACTGTAGTATACATACTAATGAATTAAATGAAGATGTTAGGCCAATTTTTTTTTTTTTCATTTTTGGTGAACTTAATATTTTACTTATGTATACCAAAAATAACCCACAGGCGAGGATTGAAGAGCGTCAACATATATGTAAACTTTTAAGGATAACTAGCTAACATTTCCTCGTTTCCCAAAGCAGTAACGAATTGGAATACAGCAGCGAATTCAAATCCGTGTCCTCTTATGTGCTAGCTGAACATTTTTCAGTGATTGATGAATTTGGAAGATTTAAAATTAATAAGCTCTTACATCAAGTTCAGATATACAGACTTGTTAGCAAAGACCAAAGAATGTGTGTTAAAATATACTAATATTTATTTATTAAAATTAATAAAGATGAATGTAATAAGTAACGAGACATAACCAGAGAAGCTTGGAGAATGAATACAGTTAATTAATTTTGAACCAAAATATATTATGGTTTTCCTTACTTTACAGCAAAATAAAAGTGTAAGTATGTAACTATTTACTGAAACTTAATTACCTCAAATGTTATTTCTTTACGATAAGTCTAATTATTTTCTGAAGGTAGTTTTCTTGAATTTTCTGTTAGTCATAGTGGTTTGTAAGAACTTGAACCTAAGCATGTCTGTAGTTTTAATAATTTCTGTACTCCAGCACTGCATAATAATTACTTGAATTTTTTCTTCTTCTGTGCAAATATAACTATAGCATATATACTAATAAATTTAATTCAGCTGTTTCATTAATTTTTTTTTTTCGGTGTACCTAGTATTTTACTTACAAATACCACAAATAACCCCTAGACTTGGAATGAAGGGAATTAACATGTCTGCAACATAACTGGCCCCCATGTCCTACTTTCACAAAACAATAACGAATTGGAATACAACAGCGAATTCGAATCCATGTCCTCCTATGTGCTAACTGGACATTTTTCAGCAGACGACAAGTTGGACAGATTTAATATTAATAAGATTTTACATTAAATTTTGATACACAGATTGATAATAAAAACAGAAGAACTTTGGCATTAATGAACTAATATTTAATTATCATAATTAATAAAGGTGCATGCAATAAGTAACGAGAAGCTGGTATAATGAATATATTTAACTAATTTTTAAGCAATATGTATCATGGTTTTCCTTACTTTACAACAACATAAAAATGTAATATGTAATATATAATATAAAAATGTAATATAATATAAAAATGTAACATAATGTATGTAACCAATTACTGAAACTTAATTATCTAAAAGGATATTTCTTTACGATAAGCATAATTATTTTCTGAAGGCAGTTTTCTTAAATTTATCAAGCCTATAGTTTGCCTAAATAATAGATAAATCAAGCCTATAGTTTGCCTAAATAATAGATAAATCAAGCCTATAGTTTGAATACTTTGTATACACCAGCACTGAATATTAAATACTTGAAATATTTCTTCTTCTGTGCAAATATAACGTTAACATATATACTAATGAATTTAATTGTGTTTCGTTATTTTTTTTTCCATTTTTGGTGGACCTAATGTTTTACTTAAATATGCCATACAAACCCACAGACAAGAATTGAAAGGAATTAACATTTCTGGAAATTTTCACGGATAACTGCTAAACATTTCCTCTTTTCACAAAGCAGGGACTAATTCAGTTCCAACATCGAATTCAAATCTATGTCATGCTATGTGACAACTGGACACGTTATAGTGGATGACAATTTAGACACATTTAAAATTAATACACTTTTACAGCAAGATATTAAGATCAAAATCAAGTGTAGATATACAGATTGCTAACAAAAATAAAATAAATCTGAGTATTAATAAACTAATAATTAATTATTATAATTAATAAAGATTCCTGTAATTATAACGGAACATCATCAGAGAAGATGGCGTAATAAATACAGTTAATTAATTTTGAACCTAGATGTGTTATGGTTTACCTTACTTTACAGCTAAATAAAAATGTAAGTACTCGTATGTAATTAATTACTGAAACTTAATTATGTCCAAGGACAGTTCTTTACGATAAGCATAATTATTTTCTGAAGGTAATTTTCTTGAATGCCCTGTTAGTTGTAGCGGTCTGTAAGCATTCGAACCTAATCAAGTCTATAGTTTGAAAACTTTCTATACACCACTGCATAGTAAATACTTGAAATATTATTGTTTGTAGATATAACTGCATTATACCTACTAATGGATTAAATGCAGATATTTCTTTAATTTTATTTTTCCATTTTTGGTGGACATAATATTTTACCTACATATTCCACAAATAACTTGACGTGAAATGAAGGGAATTAACATATTTGCAAACTTTCAAAGATAACTGGCCAACATTTTCTCGTTTCCCAAAGCAGTAACGAATTCGAATACAACAAAGAGTTCGAATCCATGTTCTACTAGACGGACACTTTCCAGTGGGGAATGAGTTGTACAGATTTAAAATTAATATACAGATTTATAGAAAAAACAAACTAATTTGAGTAATATTAAACTAATAATTAATTTTTAGTCGTAAAATAATAATTAATTACATCGTCAGAATACCTTGTATAATGAATACAGTTAATTAATTTTGAACCAGGATGTATTATGGTTTTCCTTACTTTACAGCAAAATAAAAGTGTAAGTATGCAACTAATTACTGAAACTTAATTATCTCAAATGGTAAGATACGATTATTTGTGGTATATGTAAGTCGCTCAGAAAGGAAAACAAATATTATCTTTGCGATAAGCATAATTATTTTCTGCAGGTAGTTTTCTTGAATTTTCTGTTAGTCATAGCTGTTTGAATGTACTCAAACTTAATCAAGTCTATAAGTTTGAATACTTTGTATACTTCAAGCTTTACTTTGTGAACTTAATAAATGTTTCTGTTTCGTGCTGCAGTATATAGACTAATGTACGAAACACATATTTTTCGTTAAAAAGAAAGCGCATGAAAGCAAAAAAAGATTTTTAAAAATCTTTGAAAGAAATCACGCACAGAGAATTATACAAACTTTTTATGTAGGCGAATTTAGTGACACGAAATCGCTTGTTGCTGTATAAATTTTGGATAATTTTAAAGGAAAATATTTGCAAAGTCTGTCACGATATTGTGCTGTACAAATAACGTGAATCATTTCAGAAAAATCTGCTGCAATTTGCATTGATTTTGTTTTTGTAAGAAATCAATAAGTCAATAAATGGTATTTTAAATAATATCTAATTACTTGTGTCTTTAGGGAGAAATGTTTCTGGCTTAAAATGTGCTTACAATGGGGTTAAATAGTTCGAAAAATATCAAATACTTCTAAATTTATTTAACTATTTCAAAACAATTAATTTTGGAAGTTTAAGAAAAGTTTATAGGTAATGATTCTGCCGTGCATCTGTTCCAAAATAGATGATTTTAATACAGCTACCCTTAATCGATTATTTATTTTGTAATATTGTAAAATATTTCTAAAAAGATTAAATGAAAATTTTAACGTATTGGTGAAGAAGATAATTATTTAAATATGCAATTATAATTGTTTTTTGTTTTATATTCTGAGTAAAAAAAGTCAAACAGTGAATACATCCTTTAAAGTTTAACAAATAGCATATCCTTTAAAGTTTAGCAACTATTATATTCTTTAAAGTTTAAAAATGCATATATTCTATAAAATGTAACAATTATTTTATTCTTTAAGGTTTAATAACTAATATATTCTTTAAAGTTTAAAATATGTATTCTTTAAAGAATGTATACATTCTTTATTCTTTATAATTTAACAATGAATATATTCTTTAAAGTTTAACAGTTATCATATTTTTTAAAGTTTAACAATGAATATATTCTTTAAAATTTAACAATGGATATATTCTTAAACATTTAAGAATGAATACATCCTGTAAAGTTTAATAATGAATATATCCTGTAAAGTTTAACAATGAATATATTCTTGAAAGTGCAACAAGGAATATAACTTTAAGTGTAACGATGAATATATTCTTTACAATTTAACAACTAATATATTTCTTCTACTTTTATAAATAATAAGTGGAGTAAGATGTCAATAAACATCCCGAAGAATTGTTTAAGTAAAATTCATATAAATTATATTGATTTTTTTTCGTTTAAATTTTAATTTATAAAAAAATTCTCAAAAATCTTTTAATATCTTCAAAATAAAGTAGATGATCATTGATATTTAATAAAACCCTCTTGAAATTAAAAGTTAAACGACAACAAGCTAATGCAATGGCAAAATGCAAATTTGTATTTAAACATTTAAAAGAGAGAACTGGCTGTTTATCAAATAATTTCATTTCCAAATCATTATTTTATTAAAATACTGTAAATTGTGTTTATTTATTTTAATTTTATAAAATTTCAAGCATTTTGTAAATTTTATATTTTAAATTTTCACGTTCATTTGTTCAGTATGCTTTGACATAATTTAGATATTTTCATAGTATTTTTTTTGTTTTATATAAATGAAATTTACTTAATGCTTTTAAATTACTTAATGTTTCTTTTATATTAAGGTAATTAATGCTTTTTATATTTACTCTTAAGTATTTTGCAAACTTTATATTTTAAATTTTCACATTCATTTGATATTTGCTATTTATTTGATATAAATTTAATATTTTCATAGTATTTTTTTTTTTTTTGTTTTATTTAGATCAAATTCACTTAATACTTTTTATACATACGTTTAATATTACAATATTTGTTCTGAATTATTTTTTAACCTGATGTCTTTTCCTTTTTTGAGATAATAATAAAGAAAAAGTTTCTGGTTTGATTTCTTTCTATTCAACTTGATTGTTTTTTTTTCCTTCTGAGTCTGTTTAAATGCCAGGCTTGGAAAGAAGTAAAGCACCATTTCCATAAATATAAATTCCGCCTTTAAAACAGTTCTGTGTTTCGCGCCGTTGGCGATTTTGAATTGAATTTGAAAATTCCCATTGATTCTATGGCAACAGTAAGTAAACTGCACGCTCCAACAGTCTGGAAAGTTTCTGAGACAAGCACCAAAGCGTTTTATTGAGAATTCTTAAATTTCGATTTCACAAGTGGCGGAAACAAATATTTATAGCAACTAAAGTTTAGATCTTTTTTTTTTTTTTCTTTTTTGTGAAAACATTTCGCTAATATACAAATCACTTTTATAATTTTAGTGTTTTAAAGTGATTATTTTTATCCATGTACAATTTATTTATATTGATATGAAATTTACGCTATTCCTCAACCTCTAAGCTGGTTTTTATAGATGCTGAAGCTATTATTTATGATTAGAACTTATCTTGATTATAATTCATTATTTTTTAAATCGAAATTTGGGAAATATTATAAGCCTTCCGAACATGAGAAATTAATATAAATTTGTTGCAATTTATTTATATTGATATGGGGTTGATAACGATTTATGCGATTTGTTTTAATTCTGAAATTTCTATTTCACAAGTAGCGGAAACAAATATTTATAGCAACTAAAGTTTAGATCTTTTTTTTCTTTTTTTTGTGAAAACGCTTCACTAATATATAAATCGCTTTAGTAATTTTAGTGTTCTAAAATTACACTGTAATTACTTTTATCTATGTACAAATTATTTATATTAATGTAAAATTTACCCTTTTTATCAACAACTAATCTTGTTATTATGATTAGAAATCTTGATAATTCATTATATTTTAATAATAAAAATGTGAAATATTATAAACCTTCCGAACTTCAAAAATAATACAAATATTGCCATCACAATGTGAATATTTATATTGATATGAAATTTCCAGTTTTTATTAACAACTAATCTTATTTTTCATCATCATCAGTGGCACTGCAGCCCCATGGGGGACCACGGCTGCCTGCCTACTGTCCCACTATGGCACCAGTTTTCTTTTGTAGCGTTGTTAGTCCTACGCACAATGCTCTGCAGTCATATTAGACTAGGACCTACGGTTTAAAGTGGATTCCGAGCCATTTTAAACATCCCTGACACCGCCAGGACTCAAACCGGAAACCTGGGCCACAGAGTGCTAGTCACTCAGCCATCAGGCCATCTTATTTTTGGGGTCAGAAATTAAGTTGAAGATACTTCTTTAGTATTTTTTATGTAGGATCTATTATTATTTTTCTTTTTTTTTTAAATATTATAAGACTATCACATTTTAAAATTGAAATGTAAATATTTTTATCCATATTAGATTCGTGACTCCCAAAACAATATCCATAATTTTACGAATAATTGATTAAAAATTTTAAAAAATTATCATTTTTACCCTCATTTATTAATTTTAATGTATGCAAAATGTGTCGATGGATTACTTTTAAACATATTTAAAAAAACTTTTTGGTAAACCGTAATTGAATTTAATGCACACACATACACACAAAAAACATTTTATATTTCTGTCATTAAAAATAATGATGTGAATGTCGCCTTGTGCTTCAAAAAATTAATTTAACATTATTATTAACTAGTGGAATTACTGGTATTTCAGGGCATCGTCTGAAAAAAAAGTCATATAATAAGGACAAAAAAGACAACAAGTCTTAATAATTCGAAAGTTCAAAAATGGATTTGTACTAATTAATATTTTGCAGGGGGGAAAAAAAACCTTCAACATTAAGTAAAAAAGATTAATTTAAATTAAACGTTACAAGCTTAGTATAATTACTGGAAAATACATTTCGAATTTGGATTTTTTAAAACAGTTAACATATTAAATAATAGTTACTTTCATTCCGGTTAATGTATTTATATTAAGCAACAAATCATAACGATTCAGTTAAGTAACCATTAATGTATTCATTTAAATTTTTGCAATAAAGAATATGTATTTTATGACTAGAATTAATGTAAAAGGCATTTCGAAATGGGAGTTTTAAAACAATTAATATATTTAATTGTTTTAATAATAATATGTATATTTATAATTGTTATAATATACATATATATATATAGAGAGAGAGAGAGAGAGATCAATTAACTATTAATAACGATTAAAAAGAGGTCTTAAGTTATTAATGTATATAAATTTTTTCATTAAATAAAATGTGTATTGGATACTTAGTATAACTAATGTAAAATATAGGGTTGAATGGAATATTTTGATCAGGAAATTTAAAAACGCCTCATGACCAATTTGCTGGCGCTGTGGCCTTTAGTACCACAGGCTTCAGGTTAAAACCTGGCGATGGCATGGATGTTTGTTAATGGTTCGTAATTCACGTTAAACTGTAGGTCCTGGTCTAATTAGCCTATAGTGTGTACAAAAGTATCGTAGAGCGACAAACCAAACAAAATAAATTGCACCCGATCTTTATATAGGCTATAGTCTAAGCTCCAAAGCTTTGAAATTGTATAAATTACAGTTAGATGACCAGAATTCTAAATAACATAAATATTTTCAAATTTATATATTCTTCTTCATTGGAGCAACAGCCCCTTGGTGAGCCAAGACTATATGCCAACTGACAGATTTCAAGAAAAGAAATGTTACTTTATGCGGGGTAGATTTGTCAATCCTACGTCTAACAAGACTTTATAGATATATATATATATATATAGAGAGAGAGAGAGAGAGATAAAGTAACTATCCATAACGATTAAGTAGATGTATCAAATAATGGTTAATATATTTAAATTTTCACATTTAAAAAATGTGTATTGTAGATTTAGTATATAAAATGTAAAATATATGGTTTATTGACATATTTTACTCCCAAAATTTTAAGCGGCCTGCATTTGATACCACAGGCTTCAGGTTACAATAATTGCGGTAGCACGGGTGTTTATGAGTGGTTCGGAATCCACGTTAAGCAGTAGGTCCCAGTCTAATTACCCTAAAGTGTGCACAGGCAGTGCGGAGGTATTGTTACTCCACAGCTGTAGCTTATCTTCAAGCTATACGCACCCCCTGGGTAGTAAGTACTAAGTGAGCAATTCCGGTGCAGCCCTTGCTTACGGCATAAAAAGCCAACTGTCTAAGTATTTGCCAGCTGCATTAGAGAAAAAAATGAATAACAGAAATGTAAAATAATATCATATAATCTACTTTTTATATAATAAAGTCAGTTATGAAAGTTTGTAAGAGAGCTGAAGATTTCTTGCTCACTGGAATGAAATTCTCCGCATACAAAAATCTACAATAATGGCCATAAGAAAATAGTGAAGGGTAGTTTCCCTTCAATAAAACGAAAACAAATTGCTTAAACAAGCATGGACATTTACCCTAAAGGTTACTCAGGTTTGTTCTTCAATAATAAATTTGTCTTTTGTATCTCTAAGATCTATACATTTTATGCCAATTGAAATTTTCTTTTTTTTTGGACAAGTTATCTGTGCTGTAATTCTTTCGATCTATCAACCTGATTGCTATTATTCCCAGTGAGTTTCGAAAACCACTTTGAAAATTTCTGCGCGAAATATGTGATTTCCCAAAGAACAGGTCTCGGGCACTAAACGGCCCTACTTGAAGCATTTTCTTTTTTCTTATTTATAAAAAGAAGAAAAAAGAAAAGAAACCATTTGGTGTGCAATGGGTGGGAATTTTCAGTAATGCTTTCACGTTGGGAATTTTCTCTTCCATTTGGTAGTGAAAAGAAGTTTTCACTGTGCTGAAAATTTGTTTTCTATATTATTTATTTTTTTTTCCACCGTCTTTTCTGTCTCTGCTTTGCTTTCCCCTGTTATTTCCGTCTTACGAAAATGCATAAACCCGAAATACTTTCTTTTTTGTTTTTGTATTCCAAGGCTTAACACTTCTAACACAAGAATCTCGTACAAAAACTAAATTTCCCTAAGAGAAAATGGCTTCGAAGTTTAGTATAAAGAAAACAACGAGACATTTTAGCACAAAAAAAAAGAATGTGTCAATAGGCTCACTGTTGGGACATGCAATTTTCAAACATAATGATTTAGATTTCTCCTTTCGGACGTTATTCAGTTTTATGAAGGTATTTTTATAAGCGAAGGCAGAATCATTTTTTAAGATTGCTTAAAAACTCCAATGAATTGATTTCAAGCCCTAAGCAAATTGAGCGAGGAAAAAATTTCATGCAGAACATTATTTAAAATATATAACATATTCGTGTAGTGAATTATCAGAAGATAAATGGTTAAATGTTTTAAAAAGTAAGTATTTTTCAAAAATTTACAGAAAAAAAAAATTATTCATGTTTTTAAAGCAACTCCAAAAGTTAAGAACATTTATTTTATATTTTTAATTTACGAACAATTCATGTGAAAGAAACTCAGAAATTTTTTTTCCCATAATCCATTAGATAGTAAAGTTTTAGAAAACTGTTGGTGGAAATAAAATATTACATAACACGATTTTTATTTTTCCAAAATAAATTTTATTGTATAGAAAAAAAGTGGGTCAATAGTGCATAAAAGTGGGTTAAAAGTGGGCATGATGACCGAGTGACTAGCACTCTGTTGCTTGGTATCACAGGTTTCATGTTTGAGTCCTGGCGGTGCACTGGATGTTTGCAGAGTTTCGGAATCCACGTTAAACCGTAGGGTTAACCGTAACCACTTTTTCCCGACCTAACAGGATCGTAGAGCTGTGAGGAGGTATTGTTACTCCGCAGCCGTAGCCTATCTTCAAGCTACATGTACACCCTGGATTAGTACTAAGTGAGTAACTTCGGTGCAGGCCTTGCTTATGGCATAAAAAGACAACTGTCTAAGTATTTGCCAGCTGCATTAGAAAAAAAAATTGAATAACAGAAATGTAAAAATCATAATAATCTAGTTTTTATATAATAAAATCAGTTATGAAAGTTTGTAAGAGAACTGATCATTTCTAGCTCACTGAAATCAAATTATCTTTATAAAAAAAATGTACAACAATGGTCTTAAGAAAATAGTGAAGGATAATTTCCTTCTATAAAACGAAAACAAATTGTTTAAACATGCATGGAAATTTTTCCTAAAGATTACTCAGATTTGTTCTTCAATAATACATTTCTCTTTGGTATCTTTAAGATCTATACAATTTATGCCAATTGAAATTTTCTTTTTCTTTTTTTGACAAGTTTTCTCTTTGCCGTAATCCTTTCGATCTATCCACCTGATTGCTGTTATTCCCATTGAGTTTCGAAAACCACTTTGAAAATTTCTGCGCGAAATATGTGATTTCCCAAAGAACAGGTCTCGGGCACTAAACGGCCCTACTTAAAGCGTTTTCTGTTTTTCTTTATAAAAAGAAGAAAAAAAGAAACAGAAACCATTTGGTGTGCGTTGGGTGAGACTTTTCAGAAATGCTTTCACGTTGGGAATTTTCTCTTCCATTTGGTAGTGAAAAGAAGCTTTCACTGTGCTGAAAATTTGTTTTCTATATTAGTTATTTTTTCCACCATCTTTTCTGTCTCTGCTTTTCTTTCCCCTGTTATTTCCGTCGTACGAAAATGCATAAACCCGAAATACTTTTTTTTATGTATTCCAAGGCTTAACACTTCTAACACAAGATTCTCGTACAAAAACTGAATTTCCCTGAGAGAAAATGGCTTCGAAGTTTAGTATGAAGAAAAGAACGAGACATTTTAGCACAAAAAAAAAGAATGTGTCCAAACGCTCCCTTTTGGGACATATTTTCAAACATAATCATTTAGATTTCTCCTTTCGGACGTTATTTAGTTTTATAAAGGTATTTTTATAAGAGAAGGCATAATCATTTTTTAAGATTGCTTAAAAACTCCAATGTATTGATTTGAAGTCCTAAGCAAATTGGGCGAGGAAAACATTTCATGCAGAGCATTATTTAAAATATATAAAATATTCGTAAATTGACTTAACAGAAGATAAATGGTCTAAATTTACAGAAAAAAATTTAACTTATTCATGTTTTGAAGCAACTCTAAACTATAAGAACATTTATTTTATATATTTATGTTAAGAACAATTCATTTGAAAAAATATTTAATATCTTTCGCATAATCGATTAGATAGTTAAGTCGAAATGTTTTTTAAAAACTGTTGGTGAAATCTAAATGCTACATAATGCTATTTTTAGTTACTCAGATTATTTTTTTAATATGAAAATAAATTTCATTTTTCTTTTAAAACATTTATTTAATTTTTTTTACATGACAAACGCGCCTATAAATTTGAGTGGTATGTCTTATTTTCAGTAAAGAAAATGAAAACAAACAACACAATTTATGCGTGCATAAATTCAAAAAATGGAGCAACTTAACCAGCGTTCTGTTGCCAAGAATTATTTTACGTTTCTTTTGCCTGATATAAGGAACGTTTCACTTCAACTCAGCGCCGAGGAGAAAGTATTACAGCAAAGAGAACTTGTCCCCAAAAAAAGAAAATTTCAATTAACATGAAATGTATAGATCTTAAAGATACAAAAGATAAATTAATTATTGAGTAACAAACCTGCATAATTTTTATGGAAAATTTCCATGCATGTTTAAGCAATTTGTTTTCATTCTATTGAAAATAAATTACACTTCACTCTTTTCTTAAGACCATTATTTTTATATGGAAAATTTGATTCCAATGAGCAGGAAACGTTCCGTTTTCTTGGAAACTGAGTATGATAAATTAAAAATAGCTTATTATGATATTATTTTGCATTTCTGTTCGTTAAATATTACATTTATAAAGTATATGTTTTCCTAAGACGCAAGGATAAATATAATTGCTTTATATTTGTGAATGTAAGCCTGTGTATAAGCCGTGAGAGCAGTTTTTCAAATAAAAAACTAAATTAAAGGAAAATCCCGTATATAAGCCGAATTGACAAAAAAAATTTTACTGTAAACTTCAAACATGCTGCCATGATGCTAGGAAGATATCCAGACATCCCAATAAGTGAAAGTGAATATAATGAATACGAAAGTCAATTTTAAAACTTTGCTTTATTCACTTAGTGAAAAAGTATGCATATAAATTATAATATAACAATTTTGTATATTGTAATATAAAAATTATAATATATAAAATTAAAGTTTCCCTCCATTAAATGAAACAAATATTTTGTTTCATTAGATTATTAGGATATTATTTTGAATTTCTGTTCTTTAAATATTGCATTTATGCAGCATATATTTTCCTAAGTCTCAAGGGTAATAATATCTATCTTAAACGTCTGAATATAAGCCAGACATTTTTAATCAAAAAATTTATCAAAAATTAAAATCCCGTATATAAGCCGGAAAGGCAAAAAAATTACTGTAACGTTCAGGTATGTTGTCATGTGGGCGAAAATGATGTCATGAAGGTATGCAGACATCTCAATGAGTGAAAATGGATATAGTGAATGTAGAAGTGAATTTTAAAGCGTTAATCTGAGCTTGAAAGCATTACTGAAAAGTCCCACCCAATGCACACCAAATGGTTTCTTTTCTTTTTTTCTTTTTTTCTCTAAAGAAATAAAGAAAATGCTTTAAGTAGGGCCGTTTAGTGCCCAAGACCTGTTCTTTGGGAAATCACACATTTCGCGCAGAAATTTTCGAAGTGGGTTTCGAAACTCATTGGGAATAACAGCAGTCAGGTTGATAGATCGAAAGAATTACGGCAAAGATAAAACTTGTCCAAAAAAATAAAATTTCAATTCTCATAAAATGTATAGATCTTAGAGATACAAAAGATAAATTTATTATTGAAGAACAAATCTTAGTAATCTTTAGGAAAAATTTCCATGCATGCTTAAGTAATTTGTTTTTTTTTTATTGACGGGAAACTACCGTTCACTATTTTCTTAAGACCATTATTTTAGACTTTTTACTTTGATAATTTGATTCCAGTGAGCCAGATATGATTAGCCTTCTTACAAACTTTCATAATTGATTTCATTATAGAAAAAGTAGATTATTAGGATATTATTTTACATTTCTGTTACTCATTTTTTAATGCAGCAGGCAAATACTTAGACAGCTGTCTTTTTAGGCCATAAAATACTTTCGCAAGGGCAGTACCGACGTTACTCACTTAGCACTACACAGGTGTGTGTGTTCAGCTCGAAGATAACCTACGGATGCGGATTAACAATACTCCCACAAAGCTCTACGTCATTTCATTCATCATTCACTCCCACAAAGCTCTACGTCATTTCATTTCATCATTTTAACTTAACTATCTAATCGATATGAAAAAACATTACAAAATTTATTTCAAATGAATTATTCTTAAAATAAAAATATATATATATCGTTCTTATCTTTCGGAGTTGCTTTAAAAACATGAATAAGTGACATTTTCTTTTCTGTAAATTTTTGAAAAATACTTACATTTTAAAAACCTTAGGCCATTCATCTTCTGTTAATTCACTGCAGGAATATTTTATATATTTTTATTAATCCTCTGCTTAAAGTTTTTCCCTCACCCAATTTGCTTAGGGCTTCGAATCAATACATTGGAGTTTTTAAGCAGTCTTAAAAAATGATTTCGCCTTCGCTTATAAAAATACCTTCATAAAACTAAATAGCGTCCGAACGGAGAAATCTAAATGATTATGTTTGAAAATATGTCCCGGCAGTAAGCATTTTGACGCATTCTTTTTTTGTGAAAATATCTCGTTCTCTTCTTGATACTAAACTTCGAAGCCATTTTCTCTTAGGGAAATTTAGTTTTTGTACGAGAATTCTTGTGCTGGAAGTGTTAAGTTTTAGAATACTACAGAAAAAAAAGTATTTCGTGTTTATGCGTTTTCGTACGACGGAAATAACAGGGGTGACAGCGGAAGATGGAACAAAAAGATGGAACAAAAAAATAATATAGAAAACAAATTTTCAGCACAGTGAAATCTTCTTTTCACTACCAAATGGAAGAAAAAATTCCCAACGTGAAAGCATTTCTGAAAAGTCCCACCCAATGCACACCAAATGCTTTCTGTTTCTTTTTTCTTCTTTTCATAAAGAAAAACAGAAAACGCTTTGAGTAGGGCCGTTTAGTGCCCGAGACCTGCTCTTTGGGAAATCACACATTTCGCGCAGAAATTTTCAAAGTGGTTTTCGGAACTCAATGGGAATAAGAGCAATCTGGTTGATAGATCGAAAGAATTACAGATTGCAAAGAGAACTTGTCCTAAAAAAAAGAAAATTTCAATTGGCATAAAATGTATAGATTTTAAAGATACAAAATATACATGTATTATTGAAGAACAGATCTGCATAACCCTTAGGTAAATTTTTCATGCATGTTTAAGCAATTTGTTTTCGTTTTATAGAAGGGAAACTATAGTTTACTATTTTACATCTGTAATGCTATACGACCCTATTAGACAGGGAACTACAGTTTACAGTAGATTTCGAACCACTACATACATCCATGTAGTAGAACTCCGTTGGAACTCGAAACATAAACCTGTGGTACCGAGCAACAGAGCGCTAGACACTCGGCCATCATGCCCCACTTTTTCTTCATACTAAAAAAATAATTTTTGGAAAATAAAACTATTATTATGTATCATTTAAATTTCACTGACAGTTTTTAAAAATCCTTTTAACATAACTATCTAAGCGATGTGAAAAAAATTATTCTTAATTTCTCTTGAAATGAATTGTTCTCAAAATAAAAATATAAAGTAAATGTTTTATCTTTTAGATTTGCTTTAAAAACAAGAATAAGTTACATTTTTTTTCTGTAAATTTTTGAAAAATACTTACATTTTAAAAACCTTAGGCCATCTATCTTGTGTTAACTCACTTCACGAATATTTTATATATTTTAAATAATCCTCTGCTTGAAGTTTTTCCTCGCCCAATTTTCTTAGGGCTTCAAGTCAATACTTTGGAGTTTTTAAACATTCTTAAAATGTGATTTTGCCCTCTCTTATAAAAATACCTTCATAAAACTAAATATCGTCCGAAAAAGAGAAATCTAAATGATTATGTTTAAAAATATGTCCCAACAGTGAGCTTTTTGACACATTCTGCTTTTGCGAAACTGTCTCGTTCTTTACTTTATACCGAACTTCGAATCCATTTTCGCTCAGGGAAATTTAGTTTTTGTACGAGATTCTTGTGTTAGAAGTGTTAAGCCTTGGAATAAAAAAAAATAAAAAAAGAATTTAAGGTTTATGCATTTTCGTACGACGGAAATAACAGGGGAGACAGAAAGAGGATGTGAAAAAAAATAATATTGCAAACAAATTTTCGGGCGCAGTGAAAACTTCTTTTCACTACCAAATGGAAGAGAAAATTCCCAACGTGAAAGCATTACTGAAAGATCCCACCCAACGCACAGCAAATGGTTTCTTTTCTTTTTTTTCTTTTTTTTCTCTAAAGAAATAAAGAAAATGCTTTAAGTAGGGCCGTTTAGTGCCCGAGACCTGTTCTTTGGGAAATCACATATTTCGCACAGAAATTTTCCAAGTGGTTTTCGAAACTCAATGGGAATAACAGCAATCAGATTGATAGATCGAAAGGATTACGGCCAAGAGAACTTGTCATAATAAGAAAATTTCAATTGGCGTAAAATGTACAGATCTTAAAGATAAATTTATTATTGAAGAACAAATCGGAGTAATCTTTAGGAAAAATTTCCATGCATCTTTAAGCAATTTGTTTTCGTTTTATTGAAGGGAAATTACCAGTTCAGTATTTTCTTAAGACCATTATTCTACATTTTTTTCTAGGGAGAACTTGATTGAAATGAACAGGAAACGTTTTGTTCTATTGAAAACTGAGTATACCGTATATAAACCGAAATGACATAAATTACTGTAACCTTCACACATGTTAGCTTGATGAAATGAAGGTATTGAAACATCCCAATGAGTGAAAGTGAATATAGTGAATGTAGAAGTCAATTTTAAAACTTTGCTTTATTTCATTACGTGTAACAAGTATATTGTTTCCGTATTATTGAAGGGAAACTACAATTCTTTTAGACTTTTTAATATGGAGAATTTAATTCCAATGAGGAAGAAGCGGCAATCTCTCTTACAACCTTTCATAACTCATTATATTATGTAAAACGTAGCATATAAGGATAATATTTAGTACTTTTGTTCGTTAAATAATGCATTTATTCAGTACAGTTTTCCTAAGGTTCAAGGGCAATTCTAATTACATTATGTTTCTAAATATAAGCCACGTATTTTAAAATTATTTTATCTGTGAATGTAAGCCAGTGTATAAGCCGTGGGGGCTATTTTAATCAAAAAGTTAAGTAAACTTAAATCCCATGTATAATTATAAGTCCCTTCCGAAATGACAAAAGAATACTGCAACCATCTGAAATATTGCCGTAGGATCAAAAATGATGCCATGAAGGTATCCAAATTTCCCAATGAGTGAAAGTGAATATAGGGAACGTAGAAATAAATTTTAAATCTTTGTCTTATTTGATTATGTCCAACAAGCAATTTGTTCGTCTCTCTTCTTTGACAGCCTTATGGCCAATTGGCTATTTCTCTGGCCTTTGATATTACAGACCTCAGGTTTGAATCCTGGCGGAGACTTAGATACTTGTGAGGGTCTCGGAATCCACTTTAAACTATAGGTCCCAGTCTATTTAGTTCTCGTGTGCTCAAAATGGTTGCAGAGCGACAAACCAACCCAAACATCTTGTTTAGACTGTCTGAGTAATAAAAATATAGATGTATACATGTTGAAAGCTGTATTATCTTGTAATGCTGGGTACTTTAGTAAATATTGAATAAAGTATTACCTAATTAAAGATGGTACAGAACTTGATAAGCATGGACTTATCTTCATTCTTAATCCAACAAAATTTGATAATATATGAAAAATTTGAAATGAATTTCATCACTTATCACTGGCATGATCTGAAAATTGCTCCAGTGATGGAATTTTCTTGAGTTTCCTTTTCTATATGCTGACTCAGACGCCATCAGCTCTCACCTTTTGGGCCAACTGAAGCACATAATCTGTATTCATGTCCCTTGCAAATTGTTAAGTGCAGCCCATGCATGAAACGTGATAAGATACTGATACCCTACCCCCTACCCCCTACCAGTCTGCAAAGATATTTACGATGGGATGTCATGATAGAGAGATGAATGCACTTACCTCCGGAAAACTTTGAGAAGGGGGGTTCCGAGCTTTGTTAAAGAAGGCTTATCGCCTTTGTTTCCCAAAAATTAAATTTTCAAGTTTTGCCACATCTGGTGCCGGATGGCTCTTGTTTGTGTATAAATAACCTGCTGGAATTTTTCTGCGTAAAGTGTGGAATTTATCAAGATTAAATTTCGTTGGGAAGTTTATTTTGAGTATCAGTTTCTTAAAAAATAAATTTTAGTAACAGCATATGTGAGTAAGTGTTTGCTTAAATGTAAAGTACAGTGAAAGTGGCTTGTAGTAATATGTAAAATTCAATTTGTTAAATATATAACTTGAGTTGAATTCATAAGTTTTCACTGTTTTTGGGAAATCTAAGTTAAATTAAGAAATACTGTTAAACCTGTTTTGTGCCGTCCTTTTTATGTGCGATTATTTATGTTCAATTTTTTCTTATGCGGTATATATAAAAAATTCCATCAAATACATATTATGAATAAAAATTAATTAAAAAATGTAATTTAAAGAAAAACAACAAATATCCGTCAAAATAACATGCACATTTAAAAAAAAAAGCCATCATATGGCTCACCTGATATTTTATCATCCCATTACCACGAATATTATTAGATACGAAGTAGTGCTACATCATGAGATTTACATATTTCTATGTGGGACATTTTTTTATCCGGTACCAGTTTAATGTATATTTTGTTAAAATGTGTTGTAAACAATACATTTTATGGCTGCATATGAAGTTTAAAAAATATTTCATACGATTTATTTCCTGCGATCTCTTTAACCCCGCACAAAAACAGGTTTGACTATATTAACAGCTAACAAACATTTCTGGCATTGTTAAGTATCTTAATTTGATTTAATGTTCATTATTTTTTGTGAAATACATATTGTTACCAATTAACTAACAAATTGGGGCTTATTGATTTCTTTGTAAACGGAATTTTTCAGTATTGAAACACAATCTACTTTCAAATAAAATATAGTTCTTTTAAAACCTACTTATTAAATGGCAAACAAAAACTAATTATTACTGAAAAAAACGAACAGTCAAAGGTTCGCAGTTCTATTGCCAATAGAATAGTGATTGATACACTAATATCACCACTTGAAAACAGGAAGTCAGCTAACCCTACATGTCCGTGGGGCCTTTTTTTATATCTCTTGCAGGGATTCCAGAAGCATTCTTGTGAATCTCCCTCTTGTAAGACCCACGCTATGTCAACAGTTTCCCCGTATCATCCTCGAGATCTATCAACCTCGATAAAAATCCGCCAAAAAATCTTCAGTTAATGCTGCCAAATACCACATGAAACCGTTAGTCGTGATCGAGATATTGACTTCATTTTTTTATTCTCTTCCTAGTATGATGTGCATTTGGTGCTTTTTTTGCAGAATAATATCATTTTTTTTCTACTGTTGTTAAACATCGGTGGAATTTGTGATACACTTATGTATGCGAACCATTTATGTACGTCAGTGGGCGAGGAGGGTAAGACTTTGCCTTACAAGGGATCTTTTAAAGGTAAATACTCCGTATGAGAATATCGCACGGGAGAAAACCAGCATCTAGTTAGTATATCGATACAAGGCATTTAAAAAAATAGTTTAAAGGTTTAAGTCTTAAGGTTTTGGTGATTGACAAGTACGCTACTAGCTAATTTAATAACCTTCTGCTTTTAACACATTAAAATTAGATAAATTAATTGCTGTGTATTCCTGTGCATAGTTTGGTTTGTCGCTCTACAGTCATTTTGTGCATACCTTAGATTAATTAAACCGGGACCTATAAGAGACCTATGAAAGAGTCGGTTTATATAGGGATCTACTAACCTCGCTAATCTCCTAGGTATTTTTCCTTAGCCCAGAGCAAGTGATCAATCGCCAAAAATTGCTAAATAAATAACATTTTTATTCCTTTAGTTTATGATTCTTAAGTTTTAATAAAAAAAAATTATTTGAATGAAGTAAATTATTCGTTTCATGAAAATGAATTAATTTATTTTAGAAATTGTTTATAAAGTTAGAGTACTGAGGCCGGCTTTCTTTTAAATTTTATAATATCAGAAGAAAAATTAGATAAAAAACATACACACTATTCTCTCATAACTGCTTTGTGTGGCGTATATGGGACTATAATCTCTAAAAAAATAATCAACTAGTCCTTTTCATTTTTTTAAAATGGATTTTTACGTTTACACACAAATTTTAGGTGAATTTCCCCACTTAACAATAAATATGATAATATATTCAATCCGTAAAATATTCGAGAGTTGACCTACTTAACAATCTTTCTATACACTAGAACTTTCTTCCACTACTCAGACACGTACTTACATTTTCACAACTTTTGTGCTTTAAAAATATAAACAAGTACAAGGACAAACAAGTGTCCTGTTCAAAATAATAAACAAGACACTTTGGACCTTGTCAGTTCTAAAGAATAGCGTAAACAAATGCCTGAAAACAAGTTTTAAGAATTCAATCGATAAAAAAGACCTTCAAAGATTGCAAGGGAGATAATAAAAATGCTAATTTTATTTTTACAGTGCTACAATTATTTATAGCTGTAATGTAAGCTATTAAATGTGTATTATGCTACATTACACTGTACACAGTTAAGAAAGTATCGTATTGCTTAGAGTATAATATGTATAAAACAATCTAGGTATAAGAGTCATAAAGTTTAGCATAATATTGCATTTAAATACACATTTTACTGTTGAAAAGAACGAATCCATTATTTATTGAACGGTGTCTTAACGAAAGTATGAGTCGAGTCAAATCGAGTCAATCCCGAGTCGATCTCTCTTAAAGGGTCTCCGTCTGACCTCGAGAAATAAGTCACGTTGTATTTGGCTCTAAGTGTCGTAAATAGTTTCCGTTAGACTCCCTTTGATGTACAGAAAAAAGCCGACTGTGGTCGGTCGAGAAATAGAGAGTTTTTGCATACCGTACTTTAAAAATACGGTATTTTTTTCGCCCTAGCGCGCATGCTCATAGGAAACATTATTACAGATACGCATGCGCAATTTCCTGTGAGCATACGCGCTAGGGAGAAAAAAATACCGTATTTTTAAAGTACGGTATGCAAAAACTCTTTAATATTACACACATGGAGGGTTGTGAAAAAACAGGCTTACAATTTATAAGAGAGTCGACTGGGCTGCTCATATATTTAGAATGAACGATTTATACGCTGTAGAAAGGCTCGTTTAGGCAAAGCCACAGAGGCAAAGAGGAAGAGAAAAGAATCAGATTGCGATGGATTTTGCTGTACTAGGGGTTAGGAATTGGAGGACCCTTGTCCCCCAGAGGAATGCATGGCAATTTCAAAGGAACACACACGGAGCTTGGATCGCTCTGGGCTGTCGTGCTATTGATGATGATGATGGATTATTAAAGATTAAAATAATTTTTATTGTAATTAAAACTATTCTTAAATTAACTTTCTCCCCAAATTACGCCACTCTGAATCTGTCCTACACAATCAATTTTTGAACTATACATTACACTGTAGTAAACGGTATACAGTTATTAAAGTGCAGTAGGTTGTGATCCAAACACGAATGTTTAATGTCGAAAATCAAAGCATTTCACTGTCTTTTCGAGGCAATAGCATCTGGTGGAATTCAAAAGTAGTAATCCAATCTGAAGACAAATCCTTTTTAGAGTTCGCGTTCTATTTTCTACGAAATTTCCTGTTCTATGAAGGGGGAAATCTCTTAAAGCTCCATTACGTTCAGATAACCTGAAATAGTGCCCTGCGAAAACAATGAGCTTTGATCGGAGTTTTTCAAGTAAACTCTTTATTTTTTTTCTTACTATAATGTTGAAATAACAAAACACAAGTTGTTTGTTCACGTTTCTTATTTTCGAAATCGGTTTGTCTCAGTATATAGTACAAGTTGAGATTATGAAAATCTTTACAAAAAGACATTTGTTTACTGGTTTTACTGTACATTTAAAATAAAATACCTCTTTTTTATAGCTTTACTTTTAAATCGGTTCTTTACCTTTCGAAAGCAGTTTTGAGTTTGTTTCTAGAATCATTAGAAGTCCAGATACAACTGCTTCAGATACTGTATTCATGCATAGGAAACTGTGAATTGCATTTCTGAAATAATTTACTTTTTGCTACCCAGTCATATGATAACTATAACTGTTTAAGTATTTTTTTCAGGATCTAATGAAATTTCAAATGTATGCTTTTAATGATGTGCTACAGCACACTAAAGTACAATAAAAATATCTAAGCACTAAATTCAATGGAACTGAATAAAAAAAAATCTAAACACTAAATCAGCATACTAAATTAAAAACTTTCAGTTGCATTTCAATAGAACTGAATAAAAAAAATTTCAAGTGTAAACACAACACAAAACTCCAATAACCGAATAAAAAATCCCACTAAATCAGCATTAAATCTGAATTTGAGCAAAAAAATTAAAAACTAAATCTTTCAGTTGCATTTTTCAGTTGCATTTCTGGAATAGTTTACTTTTCGCTACGCATCCATAAAATAGCTGCTAAGTATAACTGATTAAGTAATTTTTTCAGGATCTAATGACATTTCAAGCGTATGTTTTAATGATGTGCTACAGCACATTAAACTCCAATAACGAAATAAAAAAAATCTAAACACTAAATCAGCACACTAAATCCAATGGAACTGAATAAAAAAAATCTTATGATAAACAAAGGTCGTTTAACAAACAAAAATTTTGCGAACAAATAAGACACATATCAAAGTGACGTTACTCAAAGAGGACATATAGCTAGGCATCAATGTGTTTGTTTTTTATAGTTATTGTTAAAAATAGTTATATAGTTATTAAAAAAATATGAGAGAATTTTAAAGGAAAAAAATAGTGAAAGTAAGAAAAATTATTGAAGGAAAAATAAGTGAAAAAGGGAATTTTATCGAAGTATTTAAAAACTGAAATTAAAAAAAAAAATTTTTTTTACAACTAAAACTAAAAATCTATTAAAAAGAAAGTTGATTGCCTACTTATTCCTCAGGATTTTCCTTCAATGAGATGCTGGATGTTCATTCTAAACAATGTTGTTGAGCTTTATTCAGTCTTCGTTGTAGTGATACTTCATTGCAAAGATTTTAACATTCGTGAATATGGCAAAAGTTTTGACACGGACAGTCATACAACAAATAAACTTTTTCGTGTACAAAAAATAAGTTAAATTTTTCCCAAAAGGACATATATTTTTGTAATACATGTAGTGTTTTTCAAATTAACCACAAGAAAAAACATGTAATCAAAACGGCTCTTATCATTTATAACAAAATCTATCTTGAAATAATGGAGTTTTTTTTATTTATTTCTCAATCAGGGTCTATAAAAAAGATCATTAGTTCCATGAAGCTGCATTATCATTAGCCCTCCCTTCATATATAGAGAAAAAAAAGAAAAGTATATGATTTATATACATTTATTAAATGTAACAAAAAAAAAACTGGCAAAATTTACTGTTGCCTCTTTTACTGAAGTAATCTCAAATAAAATATTAACGTTTAAAATATTAATATATGTATTTTATTTACACGGCTTGAATGGCTGAGTGGCTAGCGCTCTGTATCTCGGTACCACAGATTTCGGGTTCAAGTCCCGGCGGTGCCATGGTTGTTTGTAGTGGTTCGTAATCCACTTTAAAAAGTAGGCCCCGGTATAATAGAATCGTAGAGTGCTGCGGGGGCATTGTTACTCCGCGTCCTTGGCTAATCTTCAAGTCACACGCGCCCCCTGGGTAATGCAAAGTGAGTACGTCTGTGCAGCACTTGCCTTAAGGCATCCTAGACCAAGCTGTCTGTGTTTGCCAGCTGCATTAGAAAGAAAAAAAAATTCTATTTACGTTTCTGCTACAAAAAGTTTCAGAAACAACCTCTATTTTATTCTTAATAGAATTTCTCTAATGTTGCTTTTTGAAAAAATTAATCGTTGTTGTTTTATGACAAATCCTCTGTGTCCTGTAGTACGTGACGGACACCCCATGAGTAATCTACTCATGGATGGGGGAAAGGAGGCAGCTTCTGTTGTGATGGAGCACCCGTCGGTAACAGTCTGACTTGGCTCCGTGATGGTCTTATAGCCTCATGAGACCAGGACCTGCGTCTTAAAGTAGATTCTGAATCCCTACAAACATACATGGCACCGAGTACCAGAGCGCTAGACACTCGGACATTCAGGCACAAGTTAATCTTTATCAAGACATCTATTATTTATGATTATAAAATTCTGAAAAATATATGTAATTCACAAAATATAAATTATAGTAGGACAATCTTCACTAATCAACAATATTTCTTCTATTTTAAAAATTAACAATATCATGTTTGAAGGTATTTAACGTGCCTATTTAGTCAATAACTTTAAAAAAAATGTATGTATTATCATTCGCCTTCGTGAGCTTTACTTATTCGAAAATTTTTAAGACATAATTTTTTTTTTTTTTTTTTTTTTTTTTTTTTTTTTTTTTTTTTTAACATGGAATATTTTTACAAATTAATGGATAGAATTCAACATAGAATATGTTTTATGGATTAACGGCTAGAATTTAACGTAGAATATGTTTTACGGATTAATAGACAAAATTTAACATAGGTTTCACGGATTGAGGGATAGAATTTAACTTAGAATTTGATTTATGAATGAATTTTATGGATTAAATTTAACTAGTTATAACGGGCAGGAAAATTTGTGAATTTTTTACATGCCCCATAGATCAAATTTCTTATAAACTTAGGAATTATCTTTTATATGAATTTACTAAATATCATTTGTGCACGATATATTGATCTTAATTAAATTGGCTTTAAAATGAGTATGATAAGTATAATTTATTAAAAGATGTTGATCCATTAATAGCTTAAAAGATGCCGTTAGAAAAACATTAATTCTCTACGACATAAATCAAATGCAATGATGATATTTGTTTTTCTTGTAAGGCTATTTTCTCATTTGCTGGCAAACTGATATATTTGTTGAAGTTTTAATCGAATATTTATCTGAAAAAATTCAGTTTTCATTTAAATATATTTAATATACACGAAATTAATTGAAAATAGACATTTGCATAGTGTGCTAAATGTGCTTTACACTAATTGCTGCAAAAAGTTTTAAAATTCAGGCTTTATCTTATGATTAATATCTACTGCGTGACTTCATGTATTCAATTGTTGAAGTAATCAATATTTTTAATGTCATTTGCGTTACAAGCAAATTAAAATTGTCGTCACGAGAAAACATGTTTTAAGTCTGAAAAGAAAAGTTTTTTTCAGCATGTTTTATTCCACAACAAGCCTCAAACTGGTCATTTCATCGCTTGGGCTTTGTGAATTATGTTTGCGTGATATGAAGCTGTCAGTTGGGAAGGATTAATGAACTGAGACTTCATGAATCGCTGCATCTTTCAGGAACTGCTCAGGTGTTGACAATAAGTAGGGCCTGGCACAATGTATGCGGTGTATTGTATTTACAAAATAATGCACTAATGATCTCAGCTTGTTGTTTTCGAATTCTGGGTACTTACATACTAGGTATATGTACTTACTTACAAATTCTGACTAAATACATAGATCAATATATTTCACCAATAGAACTGATAAATGTAGCAAATTCACTTTTAACCAGGTGCATTAAAGGGAAAATCTGTTACCCTAAATTCATATTTTGTGGCCAAAATTTTCTGAATGAACACAGATATTTTTGAATGAAAACCTCATTAATAGATTTTGAGAATATTGTTAAATCCATTATCCATTTGTTTTTCATTTGATTAATATACATAAAATCATCATCATCATCATCATCATTATTGACCCAACAACCCCGGGGTGGGCCAAGACCGTCTGCCTGATGGTAGATTTCGAGGCAGGAAATGTTTATTTTTTCTTTTTAAGGAGTAGGTTTGTCAGTCCTACGCCTAATGCTCCACAGTCATATTACACTGGGACCTACGATTTAATGGGGATTCCAAACCAGTACAAACATCCGTGGCACCGCCGGGACACGAACCTGAAGTCTGCGGCACCGAGCCCCAGAGGGTTCCAAATGAAAATCTACGAATTTAAAATATTGTACATCGTAACGTAAGGTATATTAAGAAGGCTGATAATTTAACGCTCTACATTTTGTATAGATTACGGCCTATGTATTGGATAAATTTCGGTCTATCTATTGGGTAGATTTCTGTCTATCTATGAATTGCAATCTATATTGGGTGAAATGCAGCCTATCTACTGGGTATATTGCTGTCTATATATTGGGTAGATTGTGGATTATCTCTTGAGTAGATTGGGAGCTATCTTTTGTGTAGATTGGGGACAATCTTTTGTGTAGATTGGGGACCATACTTGGGTAGATTACAGCCTACCACTTGAGTAGATTGCAGTCTATCTGTTGGTTGCAGTTTATCTGCGGTCTACTACTTGGAACCTACTACATTGAAATGAATTTAAGCGTTATTTTTAATTATACTTAGTTCCATCTTTCTTATCCTTTAGTAAAATCAGAAACGTCTCATGGTCTTAAAGTGAAATTTTGAATGCATAACAGTCGACGGCAACTGAAAGTTTAAAAAAGAATAATACTTCTTCCCTGCAGCAATTTCTCTCGATCCCGGTACCTTCATTAATTCCTAACCCTCAATTCGTGGAAGAGGAACTCCTGTAATGGTCTCCGTACTTATACTTAAAATGAAACCCTATCTCGATGTAATTTCTCCGCTAACATTAAGGTCAGATGGCAGGAAATTAAAGAAATGCGGGCAGTAAGGGATCTCCTAATCGATCTTCGGGAAGAAAGAAAAACTGATCAAGTTAACTGAGAACTGATTGCTTTGTCCTGAGGTGAAGAGCATGTCATTCGAATAATTATTTTTCTTTCTTTTTTTTTCTTTTTGAATTTTCAGATCCTAAATGGATTGAATATAATTGATTTGTGGGTAATGGATGTTTGACTTATGGTTCGATGTGATATCATGATTCAAAACACGTCTGCTTCACTTGGCGGAAGGATATGGCACCAGAGAAAGGAAGAAAAAGAACTTGCAGTGATGAATGTGATGAGATTTGGTGGCGAAGGTTAAAATCAAAAGAAATTGGAAGGAATTGATTTGAAATCCTTTTTGGCGAAGAAAAAGGAATCTCACCACTAAAGTTCAAGTTTTCAAATGTTCTTAAGATTTTTTTGCATTACAGGACATTTCAAATATGGGAACTATTTGGGACATTAAGAAGGGGTTAGCAGAGAGTCCATGGATAAAAGTAACTCAAACTTTTCCAACTAGAATATACATTAGATTATAAAAGATATTGAAAAACATCAACACATTTCATGATCCCTTTATTTTTATATACTGCCAATATCGCCAATTCATTTACTTATTTTATTGAATTGGTGGAATTTAAGAATTTTTCAAATTCTTAAATTTTAACATAATTATGACAGATAACAAATGATTCATTGTTCAGGTTCTAATCTTGGCGAAGGTATGCATGTTTGTTAATGGCTCGGAATCCACGCTAAACTGTAAGCCCTGGTCTAATTAGGCTAATGTGCCCACAAAATGACCTTATTGCAACAAACCAAATCAAATTATTCAATTTTAGACAAAAATGCACAGGTCTGAATAGTATTTTTGATAAGCATAATATTAATGATTGATTTCTTAAAAGAATCTTATAGAGTTTTGTACAAAATTTATTTAATTTAAAGTGTCGTTTATTATTTTAATTATTGTGTATGAGTCCTTTACTTTTATTTAACAGGAATTATGTTATAAATATAACTCATATTTATGAAACACACGCCTACAAGGCTAGCAAGACTTTACATTTATGTAATTATGTACAAGATTCAAATTTTTTTGTGTTTAATTTTCTGGATTTCCCGATGTGCAATTTGTTCGGAAATTTTAGCTTTATTCACTTTAGACTAATGTTTTTGTTTCGGAATATAATTGATTTGTGGGTAATGGATGTTTGACATATGGCTCGATGTGATATCATGATTCAAAACACGTCTGCTTCACTTGGCGGAAGGATATGACAGTAGAGAAAGGAAGAAAAAGAACTCGCAGTGATGAATGTGGTGAGATTTGGTGGTGAAAGTTACAATCAAAAGAAGTAGGAAGGAATTGATTTGAGACCCTTTTTGGCGAAGAAAAAGAAATCTCACCACTAAAGTTCAAGTTCTCAAGATATTTTTCATATGTTAAATTTTTTTTGCATTGCGGAATATTTTTCTTCTAATGCAGCTGGCAAACACTTATGTTACCTTAAACTTGGCTGCCTTAAACTTGGCTTGCTTACACTTATTTTGTCTTTTATAAGTTAAGGCAAGCGCTGCACCGACGTTACTCACTTAGCACTACCCAGGAGGTGCGTGTAGCTTGAAGATAAGCTATGGACACGGAGTAACACTAAACCCGCAACGTTCTACAATCATGTTAGACCCGACCTCCGGTTTAAAGTGGATTCCGAACCCCCACAAACATTCAGGGCACCTCCGGGACCTGAAGCCCGTGGTACCGAGCGCCAGAGCGCTAGCAACTCCACCATCAGGCTTCGCATTGCGGAATATTTCAATTGTGACAACTATTTCAGAAATTAAAAAGGGATTAACTTGGTTTGGTTTGTCGCTCTAAGGTCATTTTGTGCACACGAGGGCTAAGCAGACCGAGACCTACTGTGTAAAGTGGATTCCGAACAACAAAATGGTTTAGCAGAGAGTTCCATAGAAAAAGGATGTATTATTTTCCAACCAGAAGATACATTAGTTTATAGAAGATATTAAAGAAACATATCATATTTCATGATCATGAAGTGAAAGTAAAAAAAAGCGATAATGAAAAATGTTGAAATATATGTTTAATGAAATATATATACTTCATAAGGTGATCCTGAAATACGTTGATGTTTCTTTAAACATTATCATCAGGATGATCTTGTTTAAAGAAACATCAGCATATTTCATGAGCACTTTATTTTTATGTATTGCCAATATCGCCAATTCATTTACTTTTTTATTGAATTGGTGAAATGTGATTTTTTTTTAAATATCGGTGTTTAACTATGAATATCACAAATGATAATTTTTAGAAGAAAGATGCACAGACCTGAATAATGTTTTGGTTTGCATAACTATGACAGAGCACAAATGATAATTTTTAGAAGAAAGATGCATAGGCCTGAATAATGTTTTGGTTTGCATAACTATGACAGAGCACAAATGATAATTTTTAGAAGAAAGATGCACAGGCCTGAATAATTTTTTGGTTTGCATAACTATGACAGAGCACAAATGATAATTTTTAGAAGAAAGATGCACAGGCCTGAATAATGTTTTGGTTTGCATAACTATGACAGAGCACAAATGATAATTTTTAGAAGAAAGATGCACAAGCCTGAATAATTTTTGGTTTGCATAACTATGACAGAGCACAAATGATAATTTTTAGAAGAAAGATGCACAGGCCTGAATAATGTTTTGGTTTGCATAACTATGACAGAGCACAAATGATAATTTTTAGAAGAAAGATGCACAGGCCTGAATAATTTTTTGGTTTGCATAACTATGACAGAGCACAAATGATAATTTTTAGAAGGAAGGTGCACAGGCCTGAATAATTTTTTTGTTTGCATAACTTGATAATTTGCACAGGCCTGAATAATTTTTTGGTTTGCATAACTATGACAGAGCACAAATTATAATTTTTAGAAGGAAGGTGCACAGGTTTGAAATTTCTTTTGTTGTGTGTGCTATGCGTAAGATTATTGATTGATTTCATAAAAGAGTCTTATATATTTTCTTACGAAATTTATTGCATTCAAAGTATCGTTTATTATTTTGATTATTTAATATAAAAAATTCCTTTATTTTTATTTAACACGAATTAATTTAAAATATAAATGTAACTCACATTTATAAAAATAAAGCCTATGATATTAGCAAGACTTTACATTTATGTAATTGTATATAAATTCAGATATTTTTGTGTTTAAATTTCTCGATTTCACGATATGCCATTGATTTTGGGATTTTTTTTATTATTTTTTTTTTATTCTAATGTATTCCGTTGCTAACCATCATGTAAGAAAAAAATAAATGAATAAATAAATAAATGTTTACATTTCTACTTCATACAATACAAATACATTTTTGAATTCAGAAAATACATGCATTTACTATAAGGATTAATTCATGTTTAGAAAAATTTTATGCTTTCCCGTTTTAGAAATTTACTAGCAAACTTTGCTATGCAATTCCATTAAGAACCTAAAAGGCTTGCGCAAGCATTTTCAAGAATGGAATGTTGTATTTTATCCAGCAAAGCTGTAGTAAAAAGATCATAAGGGAAAGAGGGTTGGGACCCAACTGAAAGCACCCACTATTTTCCAAAATGATACGTCAGTAACCAAAATCGATGAAACCTTTTCCAAAAATACCTCCTTTGTTTCTTTTCCCCCATCATTTTCAGCCATTGAATATCAAATTTCCCTTTTTTACCAACATTTCCAGGGGGAAAAAAAATCCGAGCAAAAATATCCCCACCTCGGCCATTTTGGCACGTACTTTTTTCCCGATGGAACTGGGAAGAAGGGAAGTGTTTTTAAAAGCCTTAAAATATGCGACTTATCCTAAGCACCATCTTGGAAGCCTTCAGTCCAACTTCCAATGAAATCTTTTGAAGTTTCGTGGGAAAAATGTTCGGAAACAAAATGGCTGCCTCACCTGATAGCATTTTGCTGTTATGGTCCAAACACAGAACAGCATCAACAAAAAAGGAATAAAAAAATCATGGGATCGTGGAATTTTCCCTAAAAGTTTTTTCCCTTTCCCTTTTTTTTTTCCTTGAAGCGTATGGATATAAATATATAAGTCCACGACACATACATGTATACGGACTTTACGGCGAAATATAGTTCCTTTGTTTTCTAACGTTTTTACCCATGGCTCGGTGTTTTATATTCTGATTTTTGCATCTAGGTTGGTTACACTGCCTGAGGGTGAAGTTTGGAAAATCTTTCAGGTGTTATGGAAGAGGACTATTGAGTCAGAGAAATAAATAATATGTTTTTGTTCGAAGAAATGGAATATCGCTCTTAAACTAAAAGTTCAGTTTTCTTATCTCGTGTCAGCCCTTAAAAGATTATACGAGACTTTATTGGGAAATGAAGTTTGTGTTGTGGAAAACTTCATGATATAGCTCGAGGTATTGTTAAACCATTTTATTTATTTTTCTAGCATAAAAAATGCATAAAAAGACTTTTATTCTTATTAGCCTAAATATTCATCCAATAGTGGTGTAAGCCAACTAGCGTATCCAAATGGAAGTTCGAATTCCGCTGGTGACGTTTGGTGTAATACGTGATTCTTCTGTCCAAAAAAATTCAGGCTAGTGTTCCACAAGGTTCAATACTTGGCTCCTTTCTCTACAATCTTTACAGTAATGATATTCCGCAAATTTATAATGTGAAAATCAGCCTTTTGGCAGACGATACAACACTCCTCACTCAAGGTCGTTTATATTTTATATTTAGTAAAAACATTTTAAAATTATTTTAATCATCTTGAAAAATGGCTTATAAAATTAAAAATACAATTAAACGTTGAGACAATTGAAGCAGTACCATTCACGCGTAAAAGGGTTCTTAACACTCCTTCTATCAAAATTTATAATAATCCTATTAATTGGGTTGTGCAGGCTAAATATTTGGGTGCAATCTGAGATTGTAAATCGAATTATTTTCCTCACATTAACTAACTTGGGTATAAATTTATACATGCATTGGCGTATTGTATCCACTTATTTGAAGGAACTCCACTATGTCCTCGAAAATTAAACTCATTTATCTTGCTTACTTGCGTCCAATGCTTGCATATGCGAGTTCTGTTTGGGGATATACTGCTTCGTCGGATTTCGAGATCATACAAAGACTTTAACATAAAATCCTACTTATGATTACAAACCCGTCCTGTTTTTTCCGAACTGAGGATATAAGACATGATCTTTTCCTTCCAAGTTTTAAGCAATTTGTTTACAAAATTGCACAAAATGTTTATAAACTACATTCCCAATATTAATAAATCTGTTTTGAATGATCTAGGCAACTATGATCACGACCTTTCTGATTTCAAAAATCACAAAAGACATCGCGCTGTTCTGAATATTATTCATTAAAGTTTCGATATCCTCCTTTCCGAATGATCATGCAGTTTCTCAACTGAGTCCCAACTTCCGATCCAATTGTTTTTGTTTCTATTGTTTATTTTTTATTGCCTTTTATTCTTATTATAATAATAATATAAAAACAATTACATATGCATAATTATTTTTATTAATTAAAAAGAAATAAATAATATACATATATCTTATTCTTTTCCTATCTAATCAATGGGCTTAAAGCTTAAGTAACTTCTCTCAATGAGCAGAAGACTGAGGTTGCTATGCAACTAATGCTCTCCGTCAACTTACAAATCGTCGTGCAATAAGAGTAATACACTCATGTCCATAAAATAAGGATAATTCAGAATCACACAGAAATTGAACTCTAAAATAAAAATTTCACCTGCAGAATTACCACACACATCTTAAAGAAGAATATACAAATTACAGGAAACCACCAATGACGAGAGTGTAAGAGAGGGGTATATAAGGAATGGTGGCAAAGAAGTAAAATTATTCACAAGCACTTTAAAAGCCTTTCAATGCAATAACCGCATAGTTATGGCACAAAGGAAGCATTTGGATGATTTTTTACGTTGTAGAATTATCGGACGACTGGAATGTGAACGTACCCAGCTGGAAGTATCCGAGGAACTTGGAATCGCCCAGAGTGTCATCTCCAGGCTTTGGAAACGATTCCAAGATGATGGTAATGTGAGTAGATGTTACAGCGCAGGTCGCCCCCGAGTTACAACGCCGAATGAGCACCGGTATTTAGCAGTTACTGCCAAAAGAAACAGACGGAGCACAGCATCAGACCTGTCTCGTCAGCTCTCTTCAGCTACCGGTACGACAGTTTCAAGGCAGACCGTATACAGATGCTTAGGGCTCATTGGTCTATATGCTCGTAGGCCTGTCAGATGTGTTCCACTTACCGCAACTCATTGTCGCCTGCGATTAACCTGGAGTAGAGAACATGCATTGTGGACACCGCAACAGTGGTCTTGTGTGATGTTTTCCGACGAGTCCAGGTGTAGTTTGCAGTCTGATTCTCGCCGGACTTTCATATGGAGAGAGCCAGGTACCCGTTACCACCAAGAGAACACCATTGAACGACACCGTTACGGTGGTGCAGGATGGCTCGTTTGAGGAGGAATTATTCTTGGTTTCAGAACTGACCTGCATGTTCAGAGTGTAACGATGATAGGCCACATCTATCGGGATGTCATTCCGGAACAACATGTACGTTTGTTTCGGGGCGCCATGTGTGCTGAATTTCTGTTTATAGATGACAACGCCCGTCCTCACCGTGCAAACTTTGTAGACGAATGACTTCAATTGGAGGATATCACCCGTATGGATTGGCCTGCATACTCACCGGACTTGAATCCAATAGAGCATGTGTGGGATATGCTTGGCCGACGAATTGCAGCCCGTCAACCGGAACTTCGGAGGGCATTGCTTGATGACTGGTGTAATATTCCCCAAGATCAGATTGATAATTTGATACTCAGCATGCTTAAGCGTTGTAAGGCCTGTATTGCATCGTTCGGGAGACATACTCCATATTAACCATCATATTAACCATGTTATACTGTTTTTTTTAAATAGGTTCTTTTTTTAAATTTGCTCCAGGGAGTAAAAATCGCAATTTTTATTAAGTATGTCAAACATATAGCATCTTTTTTACTCTTTACCTTTTGTTTAATAAATAGACTTTACAAATAAGTCAAATTTGTTTTGCTTCTGTTTCCTTCTTTGCCTGAACTTCATTATCCTTAATTTATGGACATGAGTATAGATGACTAGGTAATGATAGAAAATCTCACTTCCAAAATTAGCATGTTTGGCGATATTTTCTGTAATGAATAGTACAATTTTTGGACAATTATTTCTCAAATTCCTGGCTGATTTCTTTTCTATTAATCTATAATAGATTCTATGCATCCCAAATAACGATGAATCTACTGCAATTCCATTACTTAAATGTTTTAAAAAAAGATTAAAATGCCCATACTTTGAAAAGAAATAAAGCAATTCATCAAAATTTAACCGGCTATTTTGACTTCTTCAAAACAGTGCCTGTTGGACTCTTAAGTTGGATTCTTATCTGATACCTAGATCGCGTGTCAAAAAATATCAGGCTATCAAAAACAAAATGGGGAAGTGATCTAGTTCCTGACAGGGTGACGTTTGCAATAAACGATCTTATTATCTAGTAGGAAACCAGCTTTTGTATTATAAAACGTGTCTTACTAATGATAAAAAAATGACATTAAAAATAAAATTTATTTTTCTTTAATGAAATTATAATTTTATATTTTTTTAAGAAAATACCGTTTTTTTAGCTTTAAGTGTACTAAATGTTTCTTTATCACTGCCATGCGATTCTATATATAAAATTAAAATGTACAAAAACAAATAGACTCGAGGTTTATACTACTAAATTGGATAGTTTAGGAGAGTAACTGGCTAGTTTAGAACAGGCTAGTTTAGAAGAGTAACTCGATTTCAAATGGATATTGCAATTAAGAAAAAAAATAGACAATTTAAGGTGTTTTTAAACTTCAATTCCATTTTGAAGCTCTGTAGAGATAGCTGTATCTACCATTAAACTGAGTAAAAATGGTTTGAGCTTTAATTATCGGGTTATTGTGATGAGCTATAATACAAAATAATTATCTAGAAAGTTTAGTAATATGGGTATCTATAGTTTCTATATTAAAACGTTGTGAATGGTAGAGTTACGTAAGTAAGAGGGAGCACCTATGATAATCCGAAGTAATTTATTTACTTCGCCTTTTAATTAATGACAGGCCTTTTAATTTTTAATAGGCCTTTTTTTTAATTATTTGTACTTGGTTTTTATTAGTTTTTGCTGTTATACCATAAATTAGAATGTTTAGTTTAAAAAAAGAAGTCAATCAAAAAACAAACAGGGTAGATGATCTGATTTAAAGGGTAGTGATGAAATAAAAATGCCCAACAATATAGACACATAGTTTGAAGTTAATATCATATACTGATAAAATTATTTGCCTCTAAAAAAAAAGAGTCTACGCGTTCATTTTTAAATGAAATTTGCTTTTTTACAAGTGCGGACATACATGCAATTAGAACGAAAAATGCAATTTTGAAGTGATAAATTTAGGCAAAGTTCAAGATTTCACCTTTTCGATAGTTTTCCAAGACAGGAACTAGTGCAAGATGGGATGGTGAAACTTGTTACAGCTCAATTTGGGGCACCCTGGTATGAAGTTACACCCTTGTATCAGTTTGGGAATGTCAGTTAATTAATCGTGTGGGTAATGAAAAGAGCGAGAGACATTAATCGTTCCTTCCTTCCCCATCGGAAGGGTGGAGTCTGCATGTTCCCGCCAAAAAAAATATTCAAGTAAAATTTTTTTTCTTTTTTTTTTTTTTTCTAAAGTTTTGAATAAATCCAATGTTTTACGTGCTTAAAATGATAATGCTGGGCAACAAATGGAAGGAAATTAAATTTTACAAGGAACACAAAATTCTGATGAATATTTTTCTTTTGAAATCCATATACATACAACAATTTTACAAGTTCCATCTCAAGTGTGTTATTGGTAAAAGGGAATCTGTCTGAATGCTTTTTTGTATAATGTCTTTATACATATAACTAAAAATTATAAGTAAATGGAAATAGAGAAGCAAAAGATTTATGGTTTTTTGAGATGATTAGATTTTTTAATTGAAAATGATAAAAAATAACTAATTATAATTAATATATCTTTTTGAATTAATAAATATTATCATCATCATCGTCAGTGGCGCAATAGCCCTATGGTGGGCCAAGACCGTCTGCTCGCTGACAGATTTCTAGACAGTAGATGCTTTCTTTTTATGGGGTAGGGTTGCCAACTGTGCCCCCAATGCTCTATAGTCGAATGAGACCGTGACCTATGGTTTAATGTGGATTCCGAACCACTACAAACATCCATAGCACCACCCGGACTCGAATCCGACACTTGTGACCCCGAGTACCAGAGAGCTAATCATTCGGCCAATAAATAAATCTGCTTGCATGAAATTTTACTAAGGATATATATATATATATATATATACTTAAATTTATTGAATACTAACGATGTATACATAATTATTACAATTATTATATAAATTATTATAATTAACCGCTATAATTGTTATTATTGTTAGTAGTATTTTACTTTTCATTTGTAAATCTGCTAAATAATCGTATTTTAAATTTATTCAATTATTTTGTATAATTCCAATAGATAGCAATTATAAACAAGGTTTGATAAAGTCAAGCAAATATTTTATTCATTAAAAGTAGTCTTGTACATGAATTATGTCTTGTTTTCCGTTTTAAAGTTAAAAAGTAGCACAATGATTTATTTACTAATTATTTTTTAAATTATTAATATATTAATTATAATTAGAAAATTTACACTTAATCAAACAATTGAAGTTTATAAAACGGACAGTTGTTTGTGCCTTGAATAATAATATATGCGTGACAGAATATATAATTACGAATTTCACTGATACAGAATGTTAAAAACTTGAGATATATATTTTCAAAATTAAAGCATTTATTTGCATCTTAAGCACCTCACACACCAGTGAAGCATTGTGCTTTGGTTATTATTAATGTAGACAAAGAAAACCTACCGACTCTTAAAATAATTTTAATGTTTAAAGTATTTGTCTTTGTTGTCATTAATTATATTATCCGTAAATGTCTACTAAAATTATGTCCAGACAACGATTATTTTACATAAAAATTATATTTAATGTGCATCCTATGTCTTCAACTAATCTTCTTTTTACACCATATAATTAGTTTTTGAAATGCTTAAGAATCTAAATGTTATTTTATAACTAAAATAAATATGAATTATATTCCAATACAACAACTTTATTTATTAAAACAAAATTGAAAATAGATGTTTACCTTTTGAATTACAAACATTTTTAAACAGAATTAACAACTAGGAAAATTGAAAAAAAAAATTAAAAGTATTTTGTTACATGAATATTCTTACTTTGAACATTTTTGCAATTCCTGTCAAATCGGGTTACTTTTTCAATGAGCATTTAGTATGAATTAATTATATCATAGGTTTTGTCATAAATTGAATATATTTTTCAAGTGAAAATATATGCAATATGTATTTGACAAAACAAACGTATTTCCTTCATTTTCTACTTTGATTTTGCCCACACTTGTGATTCAGTAATAGTGTGCAGTGGTGTAAATTTGATTCCTACAGATAGACTGTTTGCAGTTAATCTGAAGACTTGGTGGATGTTACAACAGTCTCTCAAACTTGTTATCGTATTTCTTTCTCAAATTATATTTCTCCCTTTATCTTTTGACTTTAAAGGAGCAACTTTGTCCCTTTGGTGCATTCTGGATAAAGCCTATTCCATCGTATCCGCTCTATGAATGATAAAAATGTATGTTAATAATAGAAGAAAAAATGTAATTTAACATTTTAATGAACAATATGTTATATTGGAAATGTGATTGGTACTACCATTCCCCACTATCTATATCGCATCATTGTAATTGACCATTTATTTAACGATATCTCTTATTCCACTAATGTATGCCACCGACAATCCGCTGGTGAGAAAGGATGGAAAATTTTTATCTTTGGAAGGACTTTTATGGATATCTGATCCACATTTTTTAATCTAAACACTCATTAAAGCATCTGGCTATCTATATAAGGCACTTGCACATTCTGTGACAATCGCAATCAATATTCTTTGATTTTAAAGTAGTAAACCCATTCTTTTTATATGATAGCTGTGCTATTTATCGCTGCACCCTGATTAGAAAATATTAATAGGATATAAAACTGAATAAATGACCTAGCAATAGTTGAGACAGATGATTATCTTCGAAAGACTGACTTTTACGGATGATTGATCCACATTTATCAGTCTTAACTCTCATTAAAGCCTCTGGCTGTCTATACGAGTTACTTGCACCAACTGTGATAATCGTAATCCGGTTTTCTTTTATTTTTAAAGTAGTAAAAACCAGCGGATTTGCATAATAACTGTGCTATTTACAGTTGCACCACGATAAGAAAATATTAATAAGATATACATCCGAACTAATCAACCAGCAAAAATTGGAGAAGGGATTGTCATCGAAAGATTGACTTTCAAGGATGGTTGATCCACATTTATCAGTCTTAATTCTCATTAAAGCATCTGGCTGTCTATACGATGCACTTGCACTTTTTGTCACAATAGTCACTATAGTTTTCTGTCAAGTTTCGTTGTTTTCACAAGTAGTAAACCCCAGCGGTTTATATAACTATGCTATTTACAGCTGCACCATGATTTGGAATTAATAATAGAATATAAAACCGAACTAATCACCAAGAAATAATTGAGGGATCAGATTGTCATCGAAAAGTTGACTCCCAAGGATAGTTTATCCCCTTTTATCTGTCTTAACTATCATTAAATCCTCTAGATGTAAATGCGGAGCATTTAAACTTCTGTAAACAATAGAAATTAAATCTAATTTTTTTAAATCCCAATCCTTCTGTATACTATCTGGGCTCCTTACCCCTGACTATGATTTGGAATAATTGGATATAAAACAGAATGAATCAACAACAAAATAATATGAATCCAGTTTACGACCACAAATAAAATTTTCAAATTATTATCAGATTATTACCTCCATATTTTGAAGCAAAAATAACTTTAATTTAATCCTGAAAGTAAATAAGAAAGTTTATCCTGGCAATGATTGAAACTGTGGATGCAATATATTTAAACACCCGGAAGAACATCCAGCGACTTCATACTTCATAATTATTTCACCTTCCCCAAGAAACCTTAACTATTACTATCACGACTTCATTTTGGACATAAATTACTTCCTGGACCGTTATGCCTTCAAGTTATTGCATTGCCCCTTCACACCAAAATTATAAATGCTATCATGGACTTAAGCACAACAAAAACCTCCTCCGCAATAATCTTTTAATCCTCATCTTGATAAAATAATCGCCTGCAGTCTTGTCATTCCGGTCGTCTTTCATAGCATAATTACCTTTAATGCGCCGGAGGCTCTTAGGGCCTCCCCCCTCCCCCCTTTAAATAACTCATCCTCGAACCTCCACCCCTCTACTCAACCCCCAGTGCATTTTTGGTTTAGTTTATTATTTAACGCCATGCGTGTCAAACAGTCTTGGATGTGGAAATTTATTAAATTCCGTCATGTGTGTAATATAAGTATGGGAAGCAACAGAAGCAACAACTGATAAATTCAATATTATTCTGTAAAATTATGTCAGCAAATTTTGATGGTCGTTATCAGCATTTCAGATGCATTTATATGGGGGGAAAAGGAATTCAATGTTTTTACATGATTGGTGCAGGTTTTATTTTCAGATTTCACTCTATATCTTGTATCACCAATGTTTTTCAGGAAAATAATTCTCAGACATATAATATCATGCACGCTAATAGACCAAACAATTATAGAGAACAGTAAAGTGATAATAACGGCTTTTTCTTCTTGTCAGATAGTGAGATTAACTCATAGATGTCCTGGTTCATTCTAATCGTTAAATGGCATGAAGTTATTACGCGTGTTCTATATCTAACTGTTGGCCTAGTGGAAAGTAGAGCTTCTGGATTAAAAGATAATTTTTTCGAAACTTTAGAGAGTATACGAGTCAAAATCTCCCCTATGTACACCGATAATGGACACGATAAAATTATAAGACTGTTTGGTTTGTCGCTCTACGGTCATCTTGTGCACACTTCTGGCTAAACAGACCGGGACCTACAGTTTAACGTGGATTCCGAACCACCAACAAACACCCATGCCACCGCCATGATTCGAAACTGAAGCCTTCGCAACCAACGGCCGGAGTGCTAGCCAGTTGGCCATCAGGCCGCAACTATAAAAAGGCGAGATCTTCTATTGGCAATAAATATCTTCTAATCAAGCAAACTCTATCAGAAATAGCGAATGCTTTCCTGTTGAAAAAGCTGCGTTTTAACTTCTAATTTCTGTAGAAACAAATTCAAAGCTATACAGGCGGGAGATAATGTTAATTATGATGGACCCAAGTTATGTAACAATGTTTGTATGTACTTATAATATTTTGAGTTACGTGTTGAAAAACATCCAAAAGTTAATAACAAAAATGATAAAGAAAGATGTGACATTCAACCACACAAGAGAATATGGTTTGGTTAGGTTTGTCACTATATGGTCATTATATGCACCCTTTAAGCTAATTAGACCTCGGCCTACAGTTTAACATGGATTCGGAACCACTAACTAACATTTATGCCACCGCCAAGATTCGTACCTGAAGTTTGGGGGTACCAATGGCCAGAGCGTTAGCTAATTGGCCATCAAGCCGCCAATACTGAGGAAACTTCGGTCACTACTGATAAAATACAGCCACTATAAAATGGGTGATGCTGACATGGTGCAGTAGGTGTTGTCAGATATACAAAAGATTGGCTTACAAAGCTGTTTTCGAAAGCCAAATGTCATATCTTTAAAATAAACTTATTAAAAATTCATTTTTTTTTCCACAAACATTGTGATAAGAACGTTTTCAACCGTAAAACATTATTCCTTCTGTTTACTTTATTTGTATAGAAGAAAGAAATGGTTCAATAAGTAAACGGTGTAGAAAAAAAACCCGGGAAAAACCAAAAAGAATGGACACAATACGCGCATATACAAAAATCCATCAGCGGGTGCGATAGAAGCAGACATGAGAGCCTTTCTGCTCAAAGCTCAACATTCCAGTCACGCTCTGGTCAGGATGATTTTTTGATGAGCTGGTACAAAAGAGCGGGAATCTCTCTGCGCGCGGAGAGGGTGGTGTTTAATAATTAAATAACCCGGGGCGGCGTGTCTCCAATGATTTGATGAAATGGTGCCACGGTCAACCGCTTTGGGAAATCTGACACCATTTAGACCCGCGGATAGAAGAACGGTTCCGAATTATTAAGCATCCCTTTTTATTGCTTTTCCTCTCCTGTGTTAATGGATGGAAACGCGTATTCCATGTGCACTGCGATGCTGGAGTAATGCCTCTTCGGGACTCGTTTAGCATACGTAATGGAGAAATATTTGATATCCTTCGACGCGTTTTCTCTTTTTAGTGGTTTGGGATGCATGGTTTGTTTTGATTTAAAATCCTGTTTTTATTTTGGGTCACTCTGCTGTGATTTTCTCCTTTTCATACGTATTGGATTCCATTGAGTGTGCAATGGTAACCATGAATCAGGTCGTTGCAGTTCTACAACTGATAGTGTTATATTCAATGTGTTCATGGGTGAAGTAAAATTTTTCTTATGAGTTACCCATCACGTTATTCATTTTAAATATCTCATTTTTTTATAAAAACACTTAATTAATTTTTAATTATTATTAATTATTTTTTATTTTAATAATGATTTTAATCATTATTTTCATTTATTTATTTTTGATTATAATAATTTCTGATATTTTTTTATTAATGCCGCATTATTCCTTCTATTTACTTTATTTGTATAAAAGAAAGAAATGGTTTAATATGTGAACGGTGTAGAAAACAAACCTCGGGAAAAACTGTTAAAAAACAGCCAGTATAAAGGGGCGCTGCTATCGAGATGCAGTAAGTGTTGCCAGATATACGAAAGAAGCGGTTACAAAGCAGTTTTCGAAAACTAAAGGTCTGATCTTCAAAATAAAGATTAAAAAATTCAATTTAATTTTCCACGAAAATTGTGATTAGAACATGTAGGGAACCTTAAAGGGTTACTGCTGGTTTATGCTTTCTATTTACTTTATTTGTATAGAAGAAAAAATGGTTTAATAAGTAAACGGTGTAGAAAAACTGCAGAAAACTAAAAGGAATGGACAGAATACGCGCATATACAAAAATCCATCGGCGGGTGCGACGGAAGCAGACATGAGAGCCTTTCTGCTCAATGCTCAACCTTCCAGTCACGCTCTAGTCAGGATGATTTTTTGATGAGCTGGTACAAAAGAACATTATTATGTATGGATATTATATGCATTATTATATGCATATATTATTAGAGCATTATTAGTATGGATATTATGTTGTACCATTGTTATGCAACGATTATTTATTATATTTTAAATTATACTGTGACAAACATCTAAAGTTAATTACATAAATGAAAGAGAGTGGTGTGACATTCAACCATACAGGAGAATCCTTCCTTGGCCACTACTGAGAAAATGCAGCCAGTACAAAAAAGGGTGGGGCAGTAAGTGTTGCCAGATATACAAAAGTAGCTGATTTGGTTTAATTTGTGTCTCTACGGACATCTTGCGCATACTCTAGGCTAGTTAGAGCGGGACCTACAGTTTAACGTGGATTCCGAACCCCTCAAAAACATCCATGCCACGAAAGGAGCTGTTACAAAGCTGTTTTCGAAAGCCAAAGCTGCTGCTTTATTCCTTCTATTTACTTTATGTGAATAGAAAAAAGAAATGGTTTAATAAGCGAACGGTGTAGAAAAAAAATCCGGGAAAAAACTAAAAGAATGGACAGAATACGCGCATATACAAAAATCCATCAGCGGCTGCGACGGAAGCAGACATGAGAGCTTTTCTGCTAAATGCTCAACATTCCAGTCACGCTCTCGTCAGGATGATTTTTTGATGAGCTGGTACAAAAGAGCGGGAATCTCTCTGAATGCGGGAGGGTGGTGTTTAATAATTAAATAACCCGGGGCGGCGTGCCTCCAATGATTTGATGAAATGTTGCCACGGTCGACCGCTTTGGGAAATTTGACACCATTTAGACCCCCGGATAGAAAAACGGTTCCGAATTATTAAGCATAGCGAGGGCCATCCCTTTTTATTGCTTTTTCTTTCCTGTGTTAATGGATGGAAATGCGCATTCCCTGTGCACTGCGATGCTGGAGTAATGCCTCTTCGGGACTCGTTTAGCATACGTAATGGGGGATATTTGATATCCTTCGACGCGTTTTCTATTTTAATGGTTTGGGATGCATGTTTTGTTTTGATTTAATAGCCTGTTTTTATTTTTCTCGGTCACTCTGTTGTGATTTTCTCCTTTCAATGCGTATTGGATTCCAGTAAGTATGCGATGATAACTACGTATGGGGTAGTTGCAATTCTACAACTAACAGTGTGTTCAATGTGTTCGTAGGCAAAATAAAATAATTTTATAAGTTATGCATCATTTTGTTTCGTTTCAAATATCTCAATTTTTATAAAAACAATTCATTAATTTTTTATTGTAATAATTTTTATATATATTTTTTATTTTAATAATTTGTTATATATGTATATATATATATTTTATTATAGGCCTAAGTTATGTAACAATTATTTATATTTCAAATTACATGCGGACAAATAACAAAAGATGAATAAGATATGACATTCAACCATACAGGAGAACCCATGACCACTACTGAGAAAATGCAACCAGTATAAAAAGAGCGCTGCCATCGCGATGTAGTAAATGTTGCTAGACATAAGAAAGGAGATGGTTTGGTTTGTCGCTCTACGGTCTTCATGTGCGTGTGAGGGCTGAACAGACCGGGACCTACAGTTTAACGCTGATTCCGAACCACTCGCAAACATCCATGCACAGGTTTCGAATCTGAAGCCTGGGATACCAAAAACCAGAGCGCTAGCCACTTGTCCACCAGGCCGTAGTTAAAGGTCTGATGTTTAAAATAAACTTATTAGAAATTAAACTTTTTTCCACGAAAATTGTGATTGGAGCATGAAGGGAACCTTAAAGGGTTTAATGCTGCTTTATTCCTTCTTTTTACTTTATCTGTATAGAAAAAGGAAATGGTTTAATAAGTCAACGGTGTAGAAAAAAAACCCGGGGAAAAACTGTAAAGAACTAAAAAAAATGGACACAATACGCGTATATACAAAAATCCATCAGCGGGTACGATAGAAGCAGACATGAGAGCCTTTCTGCTCAATGCCCTACATTCCAGTCACGCTCTGTTCAGGATGATTTTTTAATGAGCTTGTACAAAAGAGCGGGAATCTCTCTGCGCACGGAGAGGGTTGTGTTTAATAATTAAATAACCCGGGGCGGCGTGTCTCCAATGATTTGATGAAATGGTGCCACGGTCGACCGCTTTGGGAAATCTGACACCATTTAGACCCGCGGATAGAAGAACGGTTCCGAATTATTAAGCATCCCTTTTTATTGCTTTTTCTCTCCTGTGTTAATGGATGGAAACGCGCATTCCCTGTGCACTGCGATGCTGGAGTAATGCCTCTTCGGGACTCGTTTAGCATACGTAATGGGGAAATATTTGACATCCTTCGACGCGTTTTCTGTTTTTACTGGTTTGGGATGCATGGTTTGTTTTGATTTAAAATCCTGTTTTTATTTTGGGTCACGCTGTTGTGATTTTTCTCCTTTCCATACGTATTCCGTACGTCCACTAAGTGTGCTATGGTAACTACGAATATGGTCATTGTAAATTTATAACTAACAGTGTTATATTCAATGTGATCATAGGTGAAATAAAATTATTTTATTTTAATTTTTCATCAATTTTTTCGTTTGAAATATCTTATTTTGTATACAAATAATTAATTAATTTTTATTTTGATAATGTGTATATATATTTTTTATTTTAATAATTTGTTATTTTTTTGTAATAATTTTAATTATTGTAGGCTGATGTTATATAACAATTATTTATAATATTTTAAATTATATGCAGACAAATATCAAAAGTTAATAATAAAAGACATTCAACCACACATGAGAATCCTTGACAACTACTGAGAAAATGCAACCAGTATAAAAAAAGACGCTGCTGTCGCGATGTAGCAAGTGTTGCCAGATATATGAAAAAATGGTTGGAAAGCTGTTTTGAATTTTAAGTCTGACCTTTAAAATAAACTTATTAAAAATTCAATTTTCTTCCACATAAAATGTGATTAAAACGTGATGAACCTTAAAGGGTTTAATGCTGCTTTATTAATTCTATTTACTTTATCGGTATAGAAAAAAGAAATGGTTTAATAAGTGAACGGCCTAGCAAAATCCTTGGCTTCTACTGAGAAAATGCATTCAGTATAAAATGGGTGCTGCTGTCGCGGTTCAGTAAATGTTGCCAAATATACGAAACGATTGGTTACTAGGCTGTTTTCCAAATGTAAAGGTCTGATTTTTAAAATTAATTTTTTTGCACGAAAATTGCGATTAGAACGTGTAGTGAACCTAAAAGGGTTTAATGCGGCATTATTTCTCCTGTTTACTCTATTTTTATAGAAGAAGAAAATGGCTTAATAAGTAAACGGTGTAGGGGAAAAAAAATCGGGAAAAAACTAAAAGAATGGACAAAATACGAGCATATACAAAAATCCATCAGCGGGTGCGATAGAAGCAGACATGAGATCCTTTCTGCTCAATGCTCAACATTCCAGTCACGATCTGTTCAGGATGATTTTTTGATGAGCTGGTACAAAAGAGCGGGAATCTCTCTGAATGCGGGTGGGTGGCGTTTAATAATTAAATAACCCGGGGCGTCGTGTCTCCAATGATTTGATGAAATGATGCCACGGTCGACCGCTTTGGGAAATTTGACGCCATTTAGACCCCCGGATAGAAAAACGGTTCCGAATTATTCAGCATCGCGAGGGCCGTCCCTTTTTACTGCTTTTTCTTTCCTGTGTTAATGCATGGAAATGCGCATTCCCTGTGCACTGCAATGCTGGGGTAATGCCTCTTCGGGACTCGTTTAGCATACGTAATGGAGGAAATATTTGATATCCTTCGACGCGTTTTCTATTTTTAGTGGTTTGGGATGCATGGTTTGTTTTGATTTAAAAGCCTGTTTTTATTTTTTTCGGTCACTCTGTTGTGATTTTCTCCTTTCAATACGTATTGGATTCCACTAAGTGTGCGATGGTAACTACGTATTTTGTAGTTGCAATTCTACAACTAACAGTGTTATATTCAATGTGTTTGTAGACAAAACAAAAAATTTTTATAAGTTATGCATCTCTTTGTTTCGTTTAAAATATCTCAATTCTTATAAAAACAATTCATTAATTTTTTATTTTAATAATTATTATATATTTGTTTTATTTTAGTAATTTTTATATATATTTTTTATTTTAATAATTTGTTATATATATATATATTTTTATTTATTATAGCCGTAAGTTATATAACAATTATTTATAATATTTTAAATTACATGCGGACAAATAACAAAAGATGAAAAAAAAAATATGACATTCAACCATACAGGAGAATCCTTGACCACTACTGAGAAAATACAACCACTATAAAAAGATCGCTGCCATCGCGATGTAGTAAGTGTTGCCAGATATATGAAAGGAGCTGGTTTGGTTTGTCGCTGTACGGTCATCATGTGCGTGTGAGGGCTGAACAGATCGGGACCTACAGTTTAACGCGGATTCCGAACCACTCGTAAACATCCAAGCACAGGTTTCGAATCTGAAGCCTGGGAAACCAAAAACCAGAGCCCTTTTTTCCACGAAAATTGTGATTCGAACATGTAGGGAACCTTAAAGGGTTTAATGCTGCTTTATACCTTCTTTTTACTTTATCTGTATAGAAAAAGGAAATGGTTTAATAAGTAAACGGCGTAGAAAAAAAACCGGGGAAAAACTGTAACAGACTAAAAAAAATGGCCACAATACGCGCATATACAAAAATTCATCAGCGGGTGCTATAAGGCAGACAAGAGAACCTTTCTGCTCAATTCTCTACATTCCAGTCACGCTCTGTCCAGGATGATTTTTTATGAGCTGGTACAAAGCGGGAATCTCTCTGAACACGGAGAGGGTGGTGTTTAATAATTAAATAACCCTGGGCGGCGTGTTTCCAATGATTTGATGAAATGGTGCCACAGTCGTCCGCTTTGGGAAATTTGACACCATTTAGACCCCGGATAGAAAAACGGTTCCGAATTATTAAGCATCGTGAGGGCCATCCCATTTTATTGCTTTTTCTCTCCTGTGTTAATGGATGGAAACGCGCATTCCATGTGCACTGCGATGCTGGAGTAGAAAAAAATCCTTCCTATCCTTGATATCCTTCGAAGCGTTTTCTGTTTTTACTGGTTTGGGATGCATGGTTTGTTTTGATTTAAAAGCCTGTTTTTATTTTGGGTCACTCTGTTGTGAGTTTCTCCTTACCATAATTATTGGATTCCACTAAGTGTGCTGTGGTAACTACGAATCAGGTCGTTTTTTATATAACTGACAATGTTATATTCAATGTGTTCATAGGTGAAATAAAATTATTTTATAAGTTATCCCCAACCTTATTCGTTTCAAGTATGTCATTTTTTTTTATAAAAACAAGTAATTAATTTTCAATAATTTTTGTATTGATTATTATTTATATATTTTTATTTTTATAATTTTTGTATATTTTTTTATTTTAATAATTTTGATATTTTATTTATTTAATATTTTTTGTTGATTTTTTATTATTATTCTTTACTTTTTCTATATTATTGTTTTTATTTATTATTTTATTATTTTTTATTTTATTATTTTTATTTATTTAAATAATAATTTTTATTATTTAATTTTTATTTTTCAAACTAAAATTTTAATTAATTTAATTTTAATTTTAATTTTTAATTTTTTTTCGAAAGAAAAGTGCTTCCATATGTGTGAGTCACGAAATAGAGGAGCTTGTTCAAAATTTTACAATGTAAACTATATCTTCAGACAATCAATGTATATTCCTCATGTCGCCCTCCCCTTCCCCCTCCAAAAAGGACACTTCACTAAATATTTCATTATTAATTTTATAATCATTTATAAAGAAATATTTGTTTTCAATTGTTCAGTTTTAGCTTATTATCTTATTTCAAACCCTCAATAAGTGCAATCAGTTTTCAAAGAATGACAACTCATATACATAATAACTGCAAATGTCATCTCTTTATTGCTACTGTTAGTCATTTTGCTTTTCATAATTTACCACTCATGATATCACACTACCCATGATGCACCATAAAGGTGCTAGCTGCATTACAATCATTACAGAAAAAATTAAATCAAACAATTTATCAAAAAATTTTCAAAGGTAGTTGTCAACATATGTGCGTGCCATGATAGAGATTCCTTAAAACATCAACCATACAGTCATATTGTACCTTTTTTCAAGAAATTACTCTTTAAGCTTAATAAATGAGAATGCGACTACAGTTTTTCTTGAATCTACTCATCACTTGGTCTCTTCTTTTTCCACAATTTGGATTACGGTAAACGATTTCACAGTCCTAGTACTTCAACAAGTAACACAGAATACTTTTTATTTAAGTAAATAATTCAAGCTAACATAAAATCATAAATTAATTCAACTATGTATCCCTTAACTATAGGCCTCTTTCATGTTTAATGTTGTATATTCCTTTTATTCATCTACAGTATCGGATATTATAGAAATTCACAGTCTTGCATAAACCATTAGTTAATTAAAATTCATTTTAATTAACTAATAGTTCGAAACAGTTAATTAAACTTTGGAGTTTGTTGGAATTTTGAAATTGATTTTCACGTAAAATATTGTTGTTTTCTTATCATTTCAATGATATTTAGTATTTGGAATGAGATACTAGCTTGTAAGTATTTTTTTAATAATACACTTTCATTTTAAAGTAACCTTTGTAATCACAGCAAGTAATTGCAACAATCCTTAAACTGGCTTATAATTTTAAGCTTTAGCATTAATTTGTATATAAAATCCTAAATAGAAATAACGAAGTACAGATTAAGATAAAATTGTTTTTTTTACCCCCAGCATGTATTGTATAAAGATATTTATTTAAATACATTTCAGTACTTATCGCAAACAAGAATTAAACCATAGTATTTATTTAATTATATGTCTGACGTTCTTGGCCATAATGTAGGAATCGTACATAATATTATTTTTTTAATTTTATTAAGTTAACACACATTTTATTAAATTACCTTATAGTATTATTACACTACATTTGAAATTGAAACTTTTATGTCATACAATTTACATTTAATAGAAGACCTTAAAAATATTTTTCATTCTAATCATCTGTTTAAACTGATCTTAGTCATTTCAGGAAATATTAAACAAATTAAGTACTTCACGAATTATATGAAAAACTTATTAATTTTATTGACAGGTGTACTTGGTACAGGTATATATTGTGCATTTTTAAAGTATAATCAGTTAAAGCACAATAATAAAATATCTATCTATCCATTTATCTCTCTTTGTATGCATATATATATATAAAGACATATCCCTTCGTCATTGTTCGACCATCGCGTCTCCCTCTCATCTCATAGATTGTATTGGTGCCTCTGTGAGGCAACTGTTGAATGAGGGGAGGACAGTTTACGATCTATTGATGCAGCATAATCTACTGGACTTGGTTTAGAATTCTAAATCAAGGGGATAAGCAACAACAACAACATATATATATATATACAGTTCAGTCACATTAATGTGACCACTACCTACTTTCGACATCAGCGTGAAATAACCAATCACAAAAGGCAGGGGGCAGCACATTGCAGTGGTGTATATAAAGGATGTCCTAGGGCATCGGAAAGCATCCTGCACCTCTTGCGGCGGTCCGCTCTGCCAAAGGTGGTTATTCTGGCTTTTGACAGGTGATCACATTAATGTGACTGGACTGTGTATATATAATGCATTGCATAAATTATTGTATATAACATATTAAATGTAATAATTTGAATAAAAAATCTAAACTTATTAGTCCATTCAAGGAAAAAAAAGTAATAAAATCTTGGAAATAAACTCATTGAGTTTTTTAAGTTTAGAACCATTTTAATAGTAATGAAACCTATAAAACGTTTGAATTTTTAAAGACATTTTTTTATTAACCCCCCTCCTAAACAACTATGAGCCCCTTGTTTCCATTTATATATACACCAAGCAGTCCTCCTATGTGAAATGAAGGGAAAATTTGCATTCCTTGAAGACTTTTAGGGGCAACTGTTTTCTAAATTTTCATATCATATGGTAAAATTCCCATCATGCACCCTAGCGTCCAATCTCCATCCTTATACATATATGAGAGTCGTATCTATTTATGCATACCAAACATGAGAAATATGTATTATAAAAATCTCCTTTGGGAACCCCATTAAGGGTAACTGCTCCATATTTGCATGTCATATGTTAAAATCTAGCCTAACCACAGTTCTCCATCTCTACATATCTGTGAGTCTAGTATCCATTTATACACACCACGAACAGTTTTCCTACATGTGATGACGGGAAAATTGAGTTTTAGAAGATTTTGTTTAGACCTTATATTTACAAGTAATGTGTTAAAATTTCATATACCTTATATTTTTTACATGTCAAGTCATACTACCTTATATTGCTTTAATTTACATGATACTATGGCTCCTTATCGTCCATTCTTATTGACAATCATTTTTTTTATTTTTACCATTATAGAATTTAAACAAAAAAAATTAAATTATAACTTTTTAAAAGTACAACTCAAACTAACAACATTTTAATTTAAAATGTACTTTTTTAAAGTCATATCTTTTTTTTGTCACATCAGTTTATGTGCACAAATTATTAAGAAAAAAAAATGTTTCCAATGTCTTGACCATCGTTTATACTACTGTGCCAAAAAAGTAAGTATTCACATGTGCCCCAAAAGAAATTATTTTTTTTTTTCAAAAATTCTTTATTTATTCTTTTTATAACTCAAATACTAATGGATATTTTGATGTCCAATTTCACACAGATGTCAAGGACAGTGCCAGCAATCTAAAAAAGAAAAACAAATTGTAACTCCATAAACCACGGAATTTTAAATTGAAAAATGGTCTTACTTTTTGGACACAGTAGTACATCGACATTATACTATGGCAGCAACACTAAAAATAATCAAGTGAATCAATAAAAAAATAAAAGTTAAATTTCCCTCTTTAGAGGGCATTTATACACATACGAAACACATTTCATAACGTAATGTATTCAAACAACTGTTTGTTACCATATCACTTTGACTAATGCTTCTTAGAATCCACACAACAAACCTCTGTATACAGATTTAAGAAACACCTTTCGTTCTAAATATAGCTGCCAGTCCTCAAACATTCCCCAAAGCACTTTTTGATGCAAAAGGTCAGACCTGCTCTGAGAGGGTCGGTCACTTCTTGTGACGCAACCCATCCCTTCCGAAATGCCCCGTACGTGCCCGGGCAAGGACTTCTGCAGAAGGGAGAGGGGCGCAAAAGAAAAAAAAAGAGAAGAACCATTTTTCTTCTGGGGGCATAAAGCAGCCCTCTCTCGCAATAACCTGCGATTCTTGGAGAGAGTTACGCTTTCTGGGGGAATCTTCCGCTCGCATGAGATGTGGGGGCGGCGGGGGAGATTCTTTTGTGGACTCAGCAGATATCCTACCGCTAATATATCAGTCGAGTGTCACCTCTGTGCACGTTATTCCGAAAGGATTGTCACAAAAACTCCCCCCTCTAGGATACTTAGGGTGAAAAGAGGTTTCCAGAAAAAAATTCCCATATCTTTTTTTTCTTTCTTTACCTTTTTTTAATTCAAGGATTTTGTTCTTTGAAAAGTGTTATTAAGAAAAGGGTTTTCTTAGTGTTAATTGGCCATTCATATTAAAGATGAGTGGTGTTGAAAAAAATGATTCAGTTTTAAGTTAAAAATTTTTTCATGAGGATGTTTGAATTTTTCAACCCAGTTTATGGAGATAGAACACAAATATTTGAATTTAAGAAGCATATTACACCTTTAATTGTAGTAGAGGGTATTTGTTTAAAATGAATATAACCTAATGAGTGAATAGAATGAATAGAACGCTAATATTTAAATTTAAGTAACTTATTTCCCCTTTAGTTGTAATAGATTTTATTTTTTAATGAAAATAATTTTTAATTTATGCCGCTGTAGACTAAAGGCTGTAGTAATTTACGCCGCTGTATACAAGAAAAAAAAATTAAATTCGCACCCATTTTAAAAGTACACTTAGTAACTTACATCCATTTGTATTAAAACCAACTATTTTTTTTAAAAAATCATGTCAAGTTTAAATCACATTAGTATATCTGCAGAAATTATTAAAACAAATTGTCCAATGTTTTGATTATTGAATATCTTAGGTTTGCATTATACTGTGGCAACAACATTAAATGGGAGCATGTTTATTAATAAAGAATAAAAGATTAATTTCACTCTTTGGACAACATTTATACATTTTTACAAATATACGAATAATATTTCATAACGTAATGCAGCAAAATATTCAAACAACTATTTGTTGCCATATTATTTTAACTAGTGTTTCTTTAAATCCACACAACAAACCACTGCATACAGATTTAAGAAATGCTTTCCTTTAAAAATATAGCTGCCAGTCCTCAAACACTTCCCAAAGTGCTTTCTTATGCAAAAGGTCAGACTGTCCTCTGCTTGGAAGATGGTCGGTCACTTCTTGTGACGCAACCCATACCTTCCGAAATGCCCCGAACGTGCCCGGGGAAGGACTTCTGCAGAAGGGAGAGGGGGGCAAAAGAAAAAAAAAAGAGAGAAGACCATTTTTCTTCTCGGGGTATAAAGCAGCCCTCTCTCGCAATAACCTGCATTCTTGGAGAGAGAGTTACGCTTTCTGGGAATCTTCCGCCCGCATGAGATGTTGGGGCGGCTGGGGAAGATTCTTTGTGGAGTCAGCAGATATCCCTTCCACTAATATAACAGTCGAGTTTCACCTCCGTGTACGTTCTTCCGACAGGATTGTCACGGAATCTTCCCCCTCTTGGATACTTAGGGTGGAAAGAGGTTTGAGAAAAAAATGTCCACCTCTTTTTTTTGGTACTTTAGCTTTTCTTTTCAAGGATTTTATTCTTTGAAAAGTGTTATTAAGAAATTGTTTTTTAATGTTAATTGGCCATTCATGTTAATGGATGAGTGGTGCTGAAGGAAAAAATGGTTCACATTTAAGATGAAATTTTTTTTCAAAAGGATGTTTGAATTTCTCAACCCAGTTTATGGAGGTAGAACACAAATATTTAAATTTAAATAAGGTATTTCACCTTTAGTTGTAATACATGGTATTTCTTTTAAATTAAATATTAAAAAATCACATATTTTCTTGATAATGAACCTCGTTCTTTGCTCGAAACTTTTTATTTTTTATTTTTATTAAAAATAATCTCTGGGTTTTACTATCAAAACATGTAGTATTGGTAAAAATGGTTATATTTAAAGTTAAACGTGTAGATATAAAAGTAAAAATAATTTTAATGAATGTAAATGCAAAACAGGCTTCATTTAATTATTATTATTTTTTATTTTTTACATAAAATACTTATTGACAAATTTTTGCCAACATTAAAAGTAGTCATGCGAATTAATAAAATATAAAAGTTGAATTTCCTTCTTTGGACTACATTTATACATTTTTACTCATAAAAGAAACATATTTCATAACGGAATGCGTTCAAACAACTGTTTGTTACCTTCTTACCTTAACTAGTATTTCATAGAATCCACACAACTAACCTATGTATACAGATTTAAGAAATGCCTGTCATTCTAAATATAGCTGCCAGTCCCCAAACATTCCTCGAGGCACTTTTCTATGCAAAAGGTCAGAACTGTCTCCCTCTTGGAAAATGGTTGGTCAATCCTTCTGACGTAACCCATCCCTCCTGAAATGCCCTGAACGTGCCCGGGAAGGACTACTGCAGGAGAGAGGGGGGTAAAGAAAAAAATGAGAAGAACCATTTTTCTTCTGGGGCATAAAGCATCCCTCTCTCGCAATAGCCTGCAATTCTTGGAGAGAGAGTTACGCTTTCTGGGAATCTTCCGCTCTCATGAGATGTGGGGGCGGCGGGGGAGATTCTTTTGTGGAGTCAGCAGATATCCTTCCGCTAATATATCAGTCGAGTGTCACCTCTCTGTGTACGTTCTTCCGACAGGATTGTCACGAAATCTTCCCCTCTAGGATACTTAGAGTGGAAAGAAGTTTCGAGAAAAAAAATTTCCAGTCCTTTTTTGGTTCTTTACCTTTTTTTCAAGGATTTTATTCTTTGAAAAAAGTGTTATTAAGAAAATGGTTTTTGAGTGTTAATTGGTCATTCATATTAATGGATGAGTGGTGTCGAGAAAAAAATGGTTCACATTTAAGAAATTTTTAAAAATTAAAAAAATTTAATTTAATTAAAAAAAAAAAATTTTATAATAAAAAATTTTTTTTTAAAAAAGATGTTTGATTTTCACAACCCAGTTTATGGAGGTAGAACACAAATATTTAAATTTAAGTAGCGTATTTCACCTTTATTTGTAATAGGTGGTATTTCTTTTAAATAAACAGGTAGAACACAGATAAATTTAAATTACGTTTTTGACCTTTAATTGTAATAGATGGTATTTCTTTTAAAATAAATATAAAAAATCACATATTTTCTTTGTATTGAAACTCGTACTTCGTTCTAGACAATTTATGTTTTGTTCAAAGTAAAAATGGCCAATAGGTTTTACTGTTAAACATATATATATTGATATACAAATATTTATGTAAAAATAATTTAAATGAATAAAAATGCAAAATAAGATTAATTCATTTATTATTATTATTATTTTACATTAAATATCAGTTTACAATTGTTTGCCTGAAACACTCCTTCTTAAACACAAGAATCCAGTAACATAAACCAAATAAAAAGGTCTAACAAAATAGGGGTGATGTCTCAGTAAATGATGTATTTTATTTCTAAACGTTGGAAAAGTAATTTTTACTTTTACAAGCATATCTCATAAATAATGAATTCAATTTTTTATTGATATTTTTATAGGTAAAGCGTAATTATTTTCAATGTATTTGTCTTCATTATATTTTAGAAAATCTATTATATTGATGTTGAACATACAACATAATTTATAGTAAGTTGCAAAATATTAATAGTGAATTTATTTTGAAGGAGAGTAGTTTTTTCTTTTTTTTTTTTGGGGCGGGATAGTTATAATAAAAATTCAAAATTCAACTTGTCTGAATTTTTAAAATAAAGTAGAGCAAAGAATTTAATTTACTTATTTTCACAGAAAATCTAAAATAATAATAATAATAATAAATATGAGCTATTTCAAGATATATATAACAAAAAAAATTGAACAATTTTTTTTACCCTGCAAATTAATAAATTTTAATTTATTTATTTATATATTTTTTTTCATTAAATTCTTATATTGAAACTAATATATGGAGAAATATATTTCAATCTAACCTCAGATGTAAAAGCTGATTAACTTTAAAATTCATTAATTAAATGTTAAAAGTGTGCTTTAAAATTTTTATAAAAATAACACAAAAATTTCAAGTGTAACAGAAGGTTTTCTACGCATCTCAACTTTTTTACCGAAAATAATGCAAGATTGTAATTCACATTAAACAGACATTTATTCGTATTAAAGCACATTTTTGAAACACCATTACTTTTGCAAATTATTCATCGCCTATTTCAAAACCTTTCTGAATAAATTAAAACCAATCCATTTCCGAATGCATTTTTTTTCTCCTTTTCTATATTTTCCAGGTTTCCTTCACAATTACTACGTCATTATTTGCTCATTATTTATCCAATATCTGCTGTCACAGTCTCGCTGCCTGCATTGCTTCCAGCACTGTGTGTCTCCCTCATATGCCACCTAAATTTACATCCAGAAATCGACGAAGAGATAATTTTCCACCAAATCATTTTATACCTTCACGCTCTGCATCACACTCAATTTCGCATTAATGAGCGCCTTTCACTCTTTCCTTTACTTGATGCTGCCCTGCCCTCCCACGGCCACATTACCCGAACACCCCCCTAAGAAAGGACTATCTCTGCGATTATGGCGGGAATCTTTTAGCTGGAGGGCCTGAAGCCACCGTCCCTGAAGCCTTCTTTGACGAGGCAATCGATACTGACAAATAATCTGAATGCACTAATGACCATTCGGTCGAAGATGTCCCCGTCATACTGGTCTTTAAAGGGCTTAAATTGAGTAGTTAGAAATCAGGCTATTATTCCAACTTGGAAAGTTTCAAGATTTCTCTAGATTGGACAACCTACTTTACCTTTACTTGAAAATGGTTGCAAAATTTGTTGTTAGCTATGTATTTCTGTATTCTTTCTTTTTTAGTCGAAAATATGTACATTGTAAATTAAGACATTATTCCAACTTGGAGGGTTCTAAAATTTCTGAAGATAGTCCAGTAGATTTTGCTTTTACTTGATAAAATGTTGTAAATTGTTTTGAAAGTATCGCTCTGTATTCAATTTTTTTAATGAACAACATAGTACACTTGCAATTCAGGACATTATTCGAACTTGGAAAGTTTCGAGATTTCTCAAGATAGAGATTTGTCAACTCATTTCGAGATTTCTTAAGATAAAGATTTCTCAGTTCATTTCGAGATTTCCCAAGATAGTGATTTGTCAATTCATTTTGAGATTTCTCAAGGATTTCAGATTCTCTCAGATGGTCTGTTCTCAGTTCTCGCAGATGGTCGTTAGTGAGGGTGTTCCTTCCAAGGTAAATCAGCCCCAGAGACATCATCTATATCTGAAAAGTAGTCCACGGACACATAGTACGGACAAGGTTGCTGTCGTAGCATAATGCTCAGGTAATATAAAAGCAATGTCCAAAACATTGGAAAAAAAATTTTTCCCTTATAATTTATGCAGATAAACTGATGCTACTTAAAAAAAATGTGATTCTAAAAAGGGGATTTTAAAATGGTGTTAGTTTACTGAGTGTATTTTTAAAAAGGGTGCGATTTAATTTTTTTCTTGTATAGTCTATAGCGGCATAAAAGAAAAATTATAGTCAATAAAAAATAACATCTATTACAACTAAAGGTGAAATATGTTACTTAAATTTAAATATTTGTGTTTTACCTCCATAAACTGGACTGAGAAATTCAAACATTCTCTTTGAAAACTTCTTTATCTTAAATGTGAACCATTATTTTTTGGCCCCACTCATCCATTAACATGAATGGCCGATTAACACTAAAAACCCTTTTTCTTAATAACACTTTTCAAAGAATAAAAATCCTTGAAAAAGAAAGGCAAGGAACGAAAAAAAAGAGCTGGGATTTTTTTTTTTGTTGCTCAAGACCTCTTTCCACCCTAAGTATCGGAGAGGGGACGATTTCGTGACAATCCTGTCGGAAGAACGTACGCAGAGGTGACACTCGACTGATATATTAGCGGAAGGATATCTGCTGACTCCACAAAGAATCTCCCCCGCCGCCCCCACATCTTATGCGGGCGGAAGATTCCCAGAAAGCGTAACCCTCTCTCCAAGAATCACAGGTTATTGCGAGAGAGGGCTGCTTTATGCCCCAGAAGAAAAACCCTCTCTCTCTCCTGCAGAAGTCCTTCCCGGGCATGTTCGGGGCATTTCGGGAGGGATGGGTTGCGTCGGAAGGATTGACCAACCATTTTCCAAGAGGGAGACAGTTCTGACCTTTTGCATGAGAAAGCGCTCTGGGGAATGTTTGAGGACTGGCAGCTATATTTAGAACGAAAGGCATTTCTTAAATCTGTGTACAGGGGTTTGTTGTGTGGATTTTAAGAAACACTACATAAGGTAATGTAGTAACAAACAGTTGTTTGAATGCATTCCGTTATGAAATATGTTTCTTCTATGTGTAAAAATGTATAAGTGTTGTTCAAAAAGTGAAATTCAATTTTTATTTTTTAATAATTCACGTGATCACTTTTAATGTTGTTGTCATAATATAATGTAAATCTAATTTATGAGACTGTCAAAACATTGGAATTTTTTTTCATTCTAATTTATGCAGATATACTGATGCGACTGCCAAAAAGATGCGATTTTTTTTGTAAAGTGGATTTTAAAATGGTTTTAGTGTACTGAGTGATTTAAAAAGGGTGTAATCTTAATTTTTTTTCCGTATATAGTTTATTCTGGCATAAATTAAAAATTATTGTCATTACGATTGGGGGCTAGGTTGCATGTCATATAGTAAAACTCCTAACTGATGGGAGTTTTACTATATGACATGCAAATATGAGGCAGTTACCTCTAAAAGTCTTCCATGGGGAAATTTTTCCCTCATCTCTTATAGGAAGACTGTTTGTGGTGTTTAAATGGATAGAGACTCACAGATATACTGGGACGGACATTGGGGTTGTGTTGCGTCACAAGATGTGACCCACCCTCTCCGAGCAACTCTGACCTTTTGCATAAAAAAAGCGCTTTGGGGAATGTTTGGGGACTAAGCTATATTTAGAACTAAAAGTATTTCTTAAATCTGTGTACAGAGGTTTGTTGTGTGGTTTCTAAAAAACACTAGTTAATGTAATGTGGTAACAAATAGTTTTGAAAGTATTGTTGAATTCCATTAGGAAACATATTTTGCATATGTATAAATGTTGTCCAAAGAGTAAATTTAATCTTTTAGTATTTATTAATAAACATAATTACTTTTAACGATGTTGCCATAGTATAATGTCCACTTGATATAAGCGATGGTCAAAACATTGATAATTTTTTTTTCTTAGTAATTTACGCAGATATACTGATGTGACTTAAAAAAATGTGATTAAAAAAAAAAAAATAACCATCTTTTGCAACTAAGAATCTATTTGACTCAGTTGAAAATCTCGTTGCTCGACTATTCATTGCGGCTGCAAGCATGCTCGAAATGCCTGTCTTCTTAGGAACTGCTCGCCAATCTCTCTTTTGATTTTGCACAGCATGTATCAATTTGTGGGTGGTTGCAATTTTGAGCATTTATTTTAGACATTGAATTAAAAAAAATTGTGAATAAAAAATGTTTTCCAGCAATGTTTTTGCAAACAATGTTTTTCTGAGCAACGATATTGTGAATAAACAATGTTTTTCTTTTCTTATCTCAATTTATGTGTATGTGTCTGCACGTGACTCTTCCAACCCTCCAATCATATACATAAAATGTATGTTTTAGTAAGCTGTACCATTCCTCAAATTTGTCCAAGGGCCATTGAATCGGCTGATATTTTAATTCAGAATAAAATAATAGATTTTTTTGATATTTGGCCTTCTTGAAATTTGTGAGTGCAAAATAGGCTTTTGTTTGGGTTTATGAAACAAATTAAAGTGCCGATCAATACCAACTATGCTCTTGCCAACTATCCATTCATACGATGTCCAATTCAATGGTGTTTCTCAATCCTAAGCCAGTTCATCTGCGCAACAATTGCGCTCTAGTCATCCTATCAATCAAACCACTTCGTGCAAATAGCCTTCATTTTTTATTCGAATGTGTTTAATATTTAATGAGAGCTCTGTAAGGACACCCAGATGACAGATTACTGCCATTAGCGTCGGCTAGCTTAATGTTTTCCAATTATAACACCTACTTTGTGTTTCACAATCCTACCTAATAGGATTATAATGAGACTTAGAGTGTCACAACTACTTTCAATAGTTCAAGCTGTTTTAATAACGTGCTGAAGGAAGGATGCTTTATTTATGAATAGCATCCAATCATTCATATTTTTGAGTGAAAAAGAATTTTTCCCCTCCATCTTAGCAAAGAAAAGAATATATATATATATATATTAAAAAATACGATAGTGATAAACAAATGTACGCCGGTGTCTTTTACAGCTAATTTTGTAAAAATCCCCCACCTCCAAAACAAAAAATTAAATGCTTTTGGACAAAATTTTGGAATTTTTAACATTCCGTGTTGTGTGTGTATGGGGGGAAGATTTCAAGTGTTCATCAAAATGTCTTATTAAAGATATATCTATAATTCATTATAGTATTTTATATTAAAGTTTGAAATAATTATGAGTTTCCTTTCTCATAAAAAAAATAATCGAATTGAGATAGCATGAAAGGAAAATTCTTCATTATAAACGTTCTATCTAATGTGAATCATATCCATATCTGTATAGGATATGTGAATTAAATTAATTGCAAAGCTAATGAAAGCAACACAAACAATAGACAAATACAGCGTGTTGAAGCGATCGTTATTCTCATGAAAGTGAGAGATTTTCGCTCTTTCCATGTATACAAAAATTGACGACAAGCGTACTTGGATGTGGACAAGATGATCAAAATGACTCCTCCCACTTCCATAACAAAAAAAAATTGCCAAAATTTTTATTACAACTCTCATATGGGCCTGAATGGCCCAGTGTCTAGCGCTCGGAGGCACAGGTTACGGGTTCGAGTCCCGGTGGTGCCATGGATGTTTGTAGTGGTTCGGAATACACTTTAAGCCGTAGGTCCCGGTCTCCTATGACTGTAAGTGCGTCACGGAGCCGAAGTCAGACTTCTACCTACGGGTGCTCCATCAAAACAGAAACTGCACCCCTCTTCCCTCCTTCCATGAGGGACACGACACCAACAACTCTCATATAAGAAGTTAAGAAGTTTAACTACAAAAAGTCATACATTCAAAAATATAACAGCTCTTTTTTCCAGAAATGTAATACATATATTATACATATATATTACATTTCTGTAAAAAACAACCGTTATCTTTTTGAATGTATGAACTTTTATATGAAAGTTGAATATATATATATATATATTACAATTTGTCATACGATATCTTGAGGAAGTCTTGTTCTTTTAAAATAATGAGCATAATAATATTCACAAAACAATGTCAATACAAAAAAAAAAGGTACAATTTGATTGGTTCGGTTTAGTTTGTCACTCTACTGTCATCTTTTGTACACTTTAAGCTAATTAGACTTCAGTTTAGCGTGGATTCCGAACCACTTACAAACATCCATGCCACCGATAGGATTCGAATCTAAAGTATGCGGTACCAAAGGCCGGAGCGCTAGCCTATTAGCCATCAGGCCGCGGGTGCAATTATCCATTCTGTACAATTTGAGTTAATCAAACATAAGGATAATTGCTTTGATTGTTCGTGACCTTTTTAAATAGTTCTCAAACATACTTTTCTTAACTAGAATAGAGCCTATAATGCTCACATGTTTTTGAAGTTAAACACTCGAAATATACATCCAAAGTATTTATTTGTAAATAAATGCTCCCTTAATTCATAACTTTAAATTAATAAGTTAGCTTACTTAATAGTTAATTAGATTTTTTTAAATTATCGTATATAACAGAAATTGTCGTAAACTTCAACAAGATTATCAGAAAATCTATATCATAATATCTTTTTTAAGATAAGAGAAGATAGCAGTAAATGGGTAAGTTAATTGGTAAACAAACCGTAAATATTGACAAAAATGTTTTCACCATGTTAATGATTTCATAAATTTCAGAAATTGCATAAAAAACTTCCCAGATTGCGAATTTTTTTCGATGCAACTTATTAGTTATTTATCCATGAAAAATCACTCAGCTGTAGACTCCTATTAATCTTCTTTTACGGAGGTGGGGAGAGTTCCCTCTACTGTTAAGCTGCAATGTTGTTTTAACCTCATGCCGTGTTGTAGAATCATTATGTTGGTACATAATGACAAACTTGTCAACAACTTCGCGCAGTTTGTTTTTTTCTTGGGAATACTCCAACAGAAGAAATAATTAATTGAAGTATTTCTAGGCTTGTTTATATCTTTTTTCTCAGCATGTGGCGATTCTTGTATTCATATTTCACAAAGAATGTCTAAGTACTCTCCTTACAAGAATAACTATCGTGAAAAATTGAGGCCAAGAATATCATTTTTTATGAAGTACACTAAAGAACCAATTCGATATTTTTTCTTACAATTTATTTCTTTATAAAGATATAAAATTTCAAAAAAATAGTTATGTAATTTTTATAAAGTTACACAACTATATAATAATAATCAAAAAGTAATATGGAATTGTATATCAATGTAACTGAGAATAAATACTGATTTCAATAAAAAAAACATGACATATATGGGTTTCTTAAAAAATAACATTACTCCAAATGTAAACTTAGTTAGTTAAATGTTATTTCCCTTAATACAAAGTATTGTTAAAATTTTATGTACTTCTGGATTTGATTCTAGCTTAATGCTGGTGATATGATTTAAACATCTGAAATTTAAATGTAACATTAAATAGTAACAATTAAATTATATATTTATTTCATAGTTGCATGATTTGGCTAACATTAGGCTTAAATATAATTCATGATTTAATAAACTTTAGACGAATTCAGATTGTCAATACAAAACTTTCTATGACAAGTCGTACCGAATCTATTCAGTTTTCAAAGCAGTCGTTGTAGTGTATGTCTAACATCGTAATTGAATTCAATTTTTTCTGTATTCGAACTAGTCAAATTATGACCGGACCACGAAGGGGATTAATAATTCTTCTTCTTCAATGGTGCATCAGACTCATGGTGCGCCAAGACTGGAACATCTGCCTACTGATTGATTCCGGAACATGAGATGTTTTTCTTTTTAAGGTGTAGGTTTGTCACCCCTACGCCTAACTGTCATATTAAACCGAGACCTAAAATTTAAAGTGGATTCTGAATCACTACACCATCCCTGGCACCGTTGAACTCGGAATCTAATCTTGTGTTACCAGCTCTAGACACTCGGCCATCAGGCTCTCCCTAAAGCCAGCCACTAAGTAATGTTACCCAATACACACAACAAATATGATGGTAGCCCAATATTTGTCTTGATCTCTTATTTGACACCAGATATACATTTAGTAAACTGAATTCATTTCAGTTTTTTTTAATGCTTATGTAACTTTAATCCATATTCTAACAATGTGAATTTCTTTTAATGTTCATATTATAAATCTAAATATGAAATTTCGACCATTTCCCACTAGTAAATAAATACCTCATTTATTTAAATGATGCTTGTGACTTTGAACTTTCTGTTTAACTAAACAATCGCATTCGTAAAATTACTTGTTACAGCCGAAATACGCTTCGGACTTTTAGTAGCCAGCATTCGTGTCACGATTTAGGAGTTAATTCCACGCTGCAGAGCCAATCTCTCCCTGTCAAGTAATTAAATTTAAATGCGATTGGGAGAGCTGTGTCAGTGAAAACGATACTTCTGGGTGAGTGCATAACTGGACACTGCGTTCGGTAATGACACACAGAGTCCTGCTCTGTCGGATTGCTAATATAACAAAACTGAAACTGCAAGGAGTAGAAATTTCAGCCACAATCTCATTAATCAATGTTCCAAATGCCAATTAGAGCCCTTTCGGAATTGACAGAGAAATTTAAGCCGGACGAAATTGTCCACAAGCCGTTTAGTCCACTCGTTAATCTGCACGGGCTTTAATTAATACCAGAAGTCTTGGGCTCATAAACCAGAGGGGTAAGGGGTAGGGGAGGAGATAGAGGTCTTCCCTGGGATGCGAGAGTTAACAAGGAAAAGGATCAAGTGATTTAAGTCAAGTACATTGTGGTGTTTATCAGTGATGGTGTATAGAAATATTCAGGTTTGCCATAAAATGACTATCTCTGTTTTGGAGAAATTTCAACTAAAACTAATGAATAGAATGTGGAAGACATGTGGACTGACTATGGAAGACATGGAATGAAAATTCTGATACAAAAAAGTTTACTACCAAAGGCTGGGAAAGATTTTGGTTATGCTGCTATTTACACATTATAAAATGTGCGCAATATAGTTGCATGATATCTAATATTTACCAGCGGAATGGTTGCCTCGGTTTCCAGATATCACATCACTTAGCATTTGGCTAAAGGTGGGGAGTGGCTTACATCCAATGTGTACGTTATCTGCGTTTCAAACCTGGGTTGCTTGAAAGAGAACATAATATGGGTAACAAATTGTCTTACGCTCATCAGTCTTCAGTGGTAGTGCTATGTAAAAGACGGTACGTAACTTTGGGTATTTGTCAGTTAATGGTCAACTGCAGAGTATACACCATACATCAGATGCATATTCTGTAGACAAAGGAATTCAAGAGACACTTTGAAAATGTTACTCGGGGGCTAGCACTCTAATATTGAATACGTTTTACTGAGTGTCCTACTGTAGGTTCATATTGTATGTCATTCAATATTGTATTTATATTTTTTATTATTAGAAAATTAATTAAAATTTGCGTAATTCATTTTCCATGCGTTCCTTGTAATTATGACCCAATTTCGATTCCAATAGCTCCAAATATTCTCCAATTGGAAATATTTTGTGCTATTTTTATTACGGAATTCATCTCTTTAAATTTTTCATACGTTGGCGGTCTGGTGGCCAAGTGGCTAGCTCTCCGGTCTTTGTCATCACAGGCTTCGGGTTACAATTCTGGCAGTGGCATGGATACATGTGAGTGGTCCGGGGTCCATTTGAAACTGCAGGTATTGGTCTGTTTAGCCTTCGTGTGCACCAGATGACCGTAGAGAGACAAACCAAACCCCTTTCAAACGTTGTGTAAGAAATTTGGTTTCTTTCCATTCATTACTTTTAGTTTCAGATGTTTCCAATCAGCGAAAGCTATCTTAAGGCCACCCTGTATAAAATAATTTGGTTTCATTCTATTCATTAATATTATCTGCAATTGTTCTCATACAGGAAAAGTTATTTTATGGTTATCTTGTATAAGAAATTTGGTTTCATTCTATTCATTACTTTAAGCTTCAGATGTTTCCAATCAGCGAAAGTTATCTTAAGGCTTCCCTGTATAAAGACTTTGATTTCATTTCATTCTTTAGTATTAGCTGCAATTGTTCCCAAACAGAGGAAGTTATTCTACTGCCAGCCTATATAAAGAATTCGATTCCATTCCATACATTAGTTTTAGCTACATATGTTTCCAAACAGATAAAAGTATATAATGGCTAACCTCTATTTGCTAAGAATGCAGAAAAATGAAAATAAATTAAGTGTACATGAGAATCCAAAAACAATTGAAACCAGTATCAAGCTCGAAACAATATGTTTTCCTATTATAAAAAAGATTTTTCTGAACAGAATTAATCCTACCATATTACACGATGCGCCAAACAATTTAAATATAATTCCTTTAGTAAAAATATTTGATAATATAGTCTTAAAAGAATCAAACATAGGATCCTTCATTCATTTAAACATTTCTTTCTGAGTGAAAACAGCTTCTAGAAAAGGGCACAGGTGACCACAATTATTTATCTGGGTCTTTAGTATTAATCATCATTGGTTGAAAGAGTTGAAGAAAGAAAGAGCACAGAGTTTGGCAATTGAAGATAATTAAAATATGTCACAAAAAACATCACATCATATTTTAATACGGTGACTAAGTGCCTTTTTTTTAAAAAATAAACTAAGTCGAGAGTTATAAAGCATACATGAGACGATATGACGAATCCATGACATTTTAAAAAATATGTAGATTTAATTTAACTGAGAAATCTAGAAAAGACTTGACATTGAAGTGTTGGCATTTTCATAATGAGGGATACAATTTTAAAATGCCAACGCGATCCATAAAAATGGTATGGTGGAAAGCGATATCCTTCATAAAACTTTGGAAGGCAGCCTTCTGTCATTTTCTTGATGCATTAGACAAAATCCCGCAAAATACTTACAATGCAATCCAATTTTCAGTGGAAAATTGCACAATAAACACCAAGTAATTAAATGTTTCATAGTGCTAATTATACAATACCCCACCAGTAGAATCGGCATTACCACTGATTTTTTTTTCTTTTAACACAGGATCAATAATTGTTTCAACATAGCATGATATTAGTATCTTTTGAACCTTATCATAGAAAGAAATTATAAATAGACATATTGGCATGAGGCACTTTTTATACATTTTCCGTTCGTTAAAGGCCTATTATGCATCATGCTGGAATCATTTGGAGCAGGGGGAGGGCAATAAAAAGGGGGTGACCAGGTGCGGGCAAATAAATTTATTTTATAATGGCCAAAGTAGTGAAAATCAATGTAGTAAAAAACTAAATTATGTGTGCATCCAAATATTCAAAAATGAACTGTCGAAATTATGAGAAAAAATTAACTTGGATTTTAAAATGATATTTTTGCGAATATAGGACAGATATATGCCTGTTTATTTACGAGTTTACAGCTATGAGTTAGCAGAATAATCAAATTATATTCTGCTAAATCCTGATTCTCGCGTATCTTGGAACATCTAATATAACATCTTCTAAGTTTCACTTTAAAGGACTTCCATGATGTAGTGACCATGCCTAGATACACACAGTTGATTGTTGATAGCAGAGCAATTCAGATTCTTAGTTCAAGCTGTTAGCGCTTTCGGTTCAACTTACACCTGCGAATCGTTTTAATCGAAAATAAAATTGGCGAAACACACAGCACGCTCAAACATAAGGGACGCGATACCCATTACGATATGTAAATATCCGAATTGAGATCGATTTGTGAAAGATAAGGGAAAGAGTCGAGAAACAAATATCGTACTAGTAAAATCCTTTTTTTTCAATGATTTAATTTTTTTATATTATTTATAGTTATATATATTTTTTTATTTCATTTTTAGTGTTATGTATTTCTTTACAATGTGTGTTTAGTATGATTATTGCTATATTATTTATGTTTACATGTAAAAATAATAGTAAACCCAAAAATAATCACTCATTATGCTTCAATTTTTCACTCTAAAAAATGTCTGTAGTGGGTCTAAATCTTATATTGAGATATATAATTTTATATGCGGCCCTCTGAATTATGATGCATTTCCAAACTGGCACGCAAAAGCAGTTGGGTTGGCCACGCCTGTTCTACAGGCATATGAGACCAGTACCTACGGCTTAAAGTGGATTCCGAACCATTACAAACATGCAAGGCACCCCCGGGACACTAGGCCATTCAGGCCCCCCTAGTCACCATTTTAAACTGTAGGCCCCAGTCTCATTTGACTGTAGAACGTTGTGGCGGTAATGTTGCTCGGATCCGTAGCATACCTTCGAGCTACACGTGCCCCCTGGCTAGTGCTAAATGAGTAACAGCAGTGCAGTCTTTGCTTATGGCATAAAGACTAACTGTCTGTATTGACAGCTGAATTAGAACAACAACAGCATATTATCTATGTTTAAATGTAAAAATAATAGTCATACTAACTCATTATACTTCAATTTTTCACTCCAAAAAATGTCTATTGTGGGTCTAAATCTAATATGAGCATATATAATTTTATATGCGTCCCGCGGAGTTATGATGCATTTCCAAAACGGCCCGCAAGGTCATTCGGGTTGACCACCCCTTATTTAGTGTGTCTAATTCTATACATTCAAAACATCGTGAATGTATTTCGGTACTGGTTCCCTTCAATAACATTTACTATGTTGCGGTAAGTGTATGAAATGGCTGGTGGTTAATCGAGTCAATGTATTTAAATACCACATGAATGTTCATCCGTCTGCAGTGCCACCATAAAATATGCAGGGGACTTAAATCACTAGTCTGCTCTGGTATTTTAATGATGACGGAACCAGAACAGTATATCGCTTATTAAAGGTGACGGCGATAGTTATTCGCCGTGATTTATTACAGCGAGAAGGTGAACATAGATTTAGTTTCGAATAATTTCCCACAAATGTCTGCCCCTGGCGAAATAACCAATCCCCACCCCCTCGTAGAACTCGAGACATCCCAGTTCGAATACTCGCCTGCGGGGAAGACAATTTTCTCAAGTCGTTGATTACGTCCGGATTGCTAATATTTCAAGAATAGATTCCGTGGTCCGGAGCTTTAAATGCGTTTCTTGGGCATTAAAGTTTAGTTAGATGTCAGAAATTGCCAAGTAAATTCAATGCGGTTTTCTAGTTATCTTGGATTGAAGATGGACGAGGAATAACTGTGGTAGTGAATCTCGAATCTGTTTACAAGTGACTTAAAGGGAATCCTTTCATTTTGGTACAATAATTCTTAGCATAGTGATAGGCTTATTGACTGAAGCAGCCATCTCCTAACTTTTTTATATCTTTCTGCCAAAACGAAAATATTTAAAAGTTGTATTGTTCAAATAATATGCATACATTTAAGTTAAATATCAAATTTATATATTTAATGAGAATTTAATATGAAGAGTTCTATAGAATTTGTTTAGTAATATCAAAAATATTGGTTAAGTACACTTTGTGAAAGCAACTTGAATATCTGAATTTCATCTTTAACTTATTTCTGTACTTGTTTTTAATTGTTGTCAATGCATAAATGCTTCTTTATATAGAAGAGATAAAGACTTTTTTCAATTACGTGGAGGTCATATTGATCATGTCCCTGCGAGCAGCTCAATACAAACTAGCCTTAAAGAAAGCATGTCGAGTGGGCAGCACGGACGCACGCTGTTACTCATTTAGCACTACCCAGGGTGCCCGTGTAGCGTGAAGACAGGCTACGGACGCCAGTAACACTACCCTCATAACGTTCTACAATCCTATTAGACAAGGATCTACGATTTAAAGTGGATTCCGATCCAATACAAACATTCATATCATTGCCGGGACTCGAACACGAAAGCCATAGAACCTAGCGCCAGAGAGCTACACACTCGGACATCAGTCCTCAAAAGGTAAAGATTGCATTCGTCTAAATATGATTATTCAGTTTTCAATTCCATCCACCAATTATAAAAGAGACTACCTATTTTAATATGTCTTTTGTGCACCCTACTTGGTGACAATAAAACTGAAAGTGCAAGTGTATGTGGCATAGAATCCATTCGGGACGTCTCTAAAATCATTCTTTCAAAACAAAAAAAAGAGAAGGCCCGGAGAAAATTCTCCACGGAGTTTGCACAAACAGCTGTTCGGACTTTTCTCCAAGACGACATACACATGTGTAGAGTCATAAATAATTCTCAAAAGACATTAAATCTTCCTTAACTATTTTATCTTACTGAATCAATGTCTATTATTGTAAAGAAGTAGACGATTCAAAATTTCTACAATTCTTACTGTTAGTACTTCTGTTCAATTTGCGATTTCTTCCGTTTGGAGTCTTCTGAATCTGATCTGGAACATTTTAGACAGAAGTGTATAGCAAATGTTCTTTCTTTCAAAAGCAAGAATGAATATGTATATATGCTCATTTTGTTAAATTTGATTTTCATATTACATCACGATTTCTTCCTTGTATGCTTGTCTTCTGAACCTGGGGTAGAATTTTTTCAATTGACTTGTGTAGCAGACTTTATTTATAACGAAATAATAAATGAATATGTTCTTTATGTTACAGCATGTTTTTTTTATATTGTATCACAATTACGTATTTAATTTATAGTGTAAAAGTTTCTTTTCTGTAAAGAAATTGTGTGTGTGTGCTTAAAAATTTTATGTTGAAAAACAAAATTATTGTTATATAAAACCCTTTTTAAAACTTATTTTCATCTATGGCTCTGAAACATGGACTTTGGCAATATCTGATGAGGCCCATTTGAGTACATTTGAGCGGAAGATTTTAAGGGCTATTCTTGGAGGTGTTAGGGAAAGTTATTGTTGCAGAAGACAGTACAAAGCAGAACTTCATAAATGTTAAAAAGATCCATATATTATAAAATTTATTAACATCAATAGACTAAACTGGGCTGCTCATATATTTCGAATGAATGACTTAAACCGTGTAAAACGGCTTGTTTTGGTGGAGCCACATGGACAAAGAGGAAGAGATCGACCCAAGTTGCGATGGATAGATGCATTGCAAAATATTTTGCTGTACTTTTTTTTTTCTAATGCAGCTGGCAAACACTTAGACATGGACGTCTTGGATGCCTTAAGGCAAGCGCTGCACAGACGTTACTCACTTTGCATTACCCAGGGGGTGCGTGTAACTTGATGGTAAGCCACGGACGCGGAGTAGCAATGAACCCGCAGCGCTCTACGATTTTATTAGGACCGGGACCTACGGCTTAAAGTGGATTACGAACCACTACAAACATCCATGGGCGAATCCGGGATTTGAACCCGATATCTGTGGTACCGAACGCCAGAGCGCTAGCCATTCGGCCATAAGGTCCCTTATTTTGCTGTACTAAAGGTTAAAAATTATAGAACCCCCTGAGGAATGTATAGAAATATCTATAAATTAAAGCCCTTGTCCTACTCTGGCTGTTGTGCTATTGATGATGTTTAAAAATATGCGATAGATCTCCAATTGCTGGATCATTTAATGGCTGTTTGATAATTCTCTTTTCATTAGGCAAATTATGAATTTTGATGTTATGCAACCTTTTTATTTTGACCATATTAGCCAAATAAATAAATTTGCATTCAAAGTGAACAGAGAAAATTCAATGTCATTCCAGGAAGGAAATGGTGGAAAGGAATACCTCATATACTTTTTTTAAAGTGTTCACAAATGTATTGGTGACTCAATATAGTCGGTGTTCAATTATTATCTTCAAGATAATGTCGTATTAAATTTTGCAAAGTAGCAATTCTCTTATCTAGCAATATTTTGATGGAAACAAAACAAATTAAATAAAAAAAAAACATAAACGTAAAATTAAAATAAATAAAATTAAAATTAAAATAAATAAAATATATAAATTAAAAATTAAAACAAATTAAATGAAAAATTATATAAATAAATAAAAATAAAGTAAAAGATAAAAACAAATAAAAAAGAATTAACTAAAAAATTAAATAATATAAAATAAAATGAAAATAAAAATAAATAAAATAAAATAAATAAATGAAAAATAAAAACAAATTAAATAAATCAAATACAATAAATAAATGAAAAATAAAAACAAATTAAATAAATCAAATACAATAAATAAAGAAAAAATAAAAACTAATTAAATAAAATAAAAGTAAAAACAAAACAAATAAAATAGAAATTAAAACAAAACAAATAAAATAAAAATAAGAACAAAACAAATAAAATTTAAAGAAATTAATAGAAAATCACCATATTTGCTCACTTCAAAAGACACTGAGATTCTTTATTTGATTTACCTGTATAGTTAGGTTAAGGCGTTTAACTATCAAAAGCCAAATATTTTTAAAATTTATTGTATTTTAAATAGTTCGGAAACTGAATATCAAACAGTATAAAAACTAAAAGGTCATGAGCAAAAAATAACGTCATAGTCTTTTCTCAAGTATAGTGTAAATAGTTTCAGGAATCTCAATTTTTTAGAATTTTTTGTACGTTGTCCACTTTTAAAGCTTAGTGGTCTAGAGCACAACCACTTGAAAACAATTAAAAGACGGTTTATTGCATCTTCTAGGGTACTTAAAGACGCAAACTTCTGAAACTTCATATATTTATTTCAAAGACGGCGAAAAAAAAAAAAAAAAGAAACAATTTTATGCATGTTTGAAGATGGGAAAAAAAAAAAAAAAAAAGAAACGTCGTATTTTTTTTTTTTTTCTATTATGTTACTATACAAAGCCGACATTGTAAGAACAAAATTTAAAAATTTCTATTTATGAAATTTATACAAAAATTTAAATTAGAGGTTTTTTTTTTTACGTGTAATCAATACATGTTTTCAAAATATGTTATTAACCTTGTTTTAAAGATGGAAAACAAAATAAAATAAAAAAATTAGAATATTTACGATGCAAATTTTTAATATTATACTTCAAAATTGTCAAACACCTAAATGTATTGCAGAGTGTATTTATTTTTAATTTCATATTGGTGTTTTTATAGATTATTTTTTTTAAAGATTTAATTAAAACATAATTTATAAGTAACGCAATTTATGTTAAGATTTGGACAATTTCAATTATATCCTTTAGAAACCTTTATAAACATCTTGAATGAATAAGAAATGTGAATTGATAATTAGATTAATGATTGGTTAATTAGATTATTGATAACATTGGTTCATAAATTCAATATTTTTATTAATGTTCTATAAAACCTCAATTTTTTAAATGTCAAAAGCATATTTACAAAATATAAGTAATATCTAGTCCAACTGTTATCGTGGGGAAAGTTGTCAAATGGCCAACACAGATAATTCAAAAGCTGCATAATAGAGGGGAAAGATAAATTTGTAGGCATTTTAATTTGAGATTAAATAATTTTTCTCAATAAATAATATTTTAAATTATTTAATATCAAAACCAAAATGAGATAAAAAGTACTTTATTAACTGCTAAACATTTTCTTTCAAATTTCTCTGTTCCTCGTATGCCTGAATCTCCTTCTTAAAATATATTTGATTCTCTCAATTTCTACATTTAAACAGAATGTTAACATTTCTACCAAATGGATGGCCGTACGCTTTCTTTCCACCGAATAGCTGTTAGATTTCTATATGATAACAATAATTAACATTCAATAAAGATACTTTTTTTGCAACTACAGTTCATAAAATTTGCCTCTTATGAGTTTGTAGCGATAAATTTAAAAATTTATGTTTTATATTGAAGTTAAAGATAAAATTGTTCTAAAATCAAGTCATTTTACATCCAATTTGCAACTATTCAATGTAAACTAACTGGATTGGGATTATTTTTCTTATACTAGTCTTCGAGATTATTTTTCAGCGTTTAATTAAATAATTTGAATGGCAACATATTAAATTGCGCAGGAACCATTTTAATTCGAATTTAATATTTGTCAAACATAATAATAAATATAAAGGATAAGTAATACATTCGTTATTTAAACTCATAACAGTTTATGCAAATAAATTATTGATCTTGGAATGTATCATTTTATCCGACTTTTCTAACGCCTACATGTGTTAATTTTATAAATTTTCTGAAAAAACTTTGCGGAAACTGTACTTTTCTTTCCAAAAACAGCCTTTTCATGTTTTCTTTTGTTCTCTTTCATAATGGAAAAGCAAAAAAGAAATATTCAAAAACATTTTAAAGTTTTCTATCGAGCTACAAAATATCAAAGGAAATAAGATTTTTTTTTATCGTAAACCTATCAATAATAGCATTGTATGTTTCCTTTTCTTACTTAACCTATGCTGACATCTATTTCAATAAGAAACATGGAGGAATAGTTCTTTCGGGGTGTTTTTAAGATGAAAAAGCTGGTATAGAGGGGGGGCTGTTCTTTCATTGGTTCGTCTTTCCTTTTGTATGTCAGTCCATATTATATAAAATGATACGGCATTTTTTTGGCTTTGTTTGTAAGAAATAATTTGTTGCATAATTCGAAGTGTCTTACGTTATGAAACATATTTTCTAAATATTTATGTTGGAATACAGTAAAAAGTTATCTGTCAAGAATTATTTGTTTCATATTGTTTCTTTTTCTCCTTCTTTGTTGTTTCGCTCATGTATACAAAACAAAGGAGAAAACGCATGTATACAAAAGTTGGTTACGCTTACGTATACACCTGTTTATGCAACGTTTTGGTTACATTTGTCTATGCAACGATTTGATTGCAATTATATATATGCATATATATATATGTACACAAAGGTTCTGTTACACTTATATATATAACTGTTTCGCTTACACTTATACATACAACGGTTTGGTTACAGTTATCTAATCTAGCTAACGGTTTGATAAAAATTATACAAAAGTTTGGGTTACACTTTTCTATGCAACGATTTACACTTATATATACAATGGTTTGGTTACACTTATATAATGTTCTGGTGACACTTATATATATATATACAAAGTTTTGGTTACTTTTTTATATGCAATGATTTATTATACTTACATATGCAGCGGTTTGGTTACACTTATCTGTGCAAAGGTTGGACGGACTGCCAACTAGTAATTAATTAAGTGAAGAAATTGAAGTTTATAACTATTACGCGGGGGAACTTTCAAGTGTATTCAGCATTTGAATGTTGTATAGTAGAAAACCCAGAATACTCCTGCCAGCTATCCTAAACAGTTTAATCCGTGAGTCTGTAAAATAATAATTTAATTCAGCTAACACCAGTAACTAACACTTAATGCACTTAAAAGATGCTAAAAATATCTCTTAAAACTTTTTATTTCATTTTAGCTTTAACTAAATTATAACATTACGTAGAAATATGTTTAATCAAATCTCAAATACTCATACGTATAATTTCACAATAACAAAAAAAATTAACACCAAATTTTATCAAATTTAAAAAGAATGAAACTTCTCTGTTGGCACACTAACGTAGAATATGTAGCAACTTACCAATTCAATTTAATAAACATTTGATAATTTTTTTTTAAATCGCGTGAATTTTTTTTTATTTTATGTAAATGAGTGTACATAGCATCAAAACATACATAGTACATAGTACCAGAGCGTAAATAATAGTTTAATTCAAATAACTCCATTTACTAACACTTAATGCACTTAAAATATGCTGGAAATATCTCTTGATTTATTTCATTTTCTCTATGTTTACTTCATTTTCAGCATTAACTAAATTATAATCTTACATAGAAATTTGTTTAATCAAATCTCAAATATCCATATGCATAATTTCACAATAAAAAAAATAACACCAAATTTTATCAAGAATGTAACTTCTCTGCTTTCACACTAACGTAGAATATGTAGCAACTTACCAATTCAATTTAATAAACATTTGATAATTTTTTTAGCTATTTTTTTTTGCTATGTTAGGTAAATAAAGGCTAGTAGCAAAACGTGACGTAAATATCTTAGACATTTTACGCTTTAATTAATTTATTTTATTTGCTTTATTGTATAATTTCTATTCAATTCCCGATCTAAAAAGATTGTATGATAAATTCAACAGAATTTATTTTAGAAAAAAAAAGAAAAAAGAGGTACCTGTTCAATAACAAAACAGCTGTTTGCGTTCGTCACTAACGAAGTTTAATGGCGAAATTATTCATGAGCTATTTTTTATCGTTTTGAAATGGAAGAAAAGGGAAAGATTCCCGAGCAAATATACCGCCAGGAATAAAAGATTCCAGCTACTTTTTTAAAGAAATGGTTTAACTGAATTAAATCACGATCGCTCTTTTGAAAAGAATTTGCTTGAATTCGCTACTTTTTTTATTCGATCCAGTCTACAAGAACTTTTTATTTTATTTTATTATTTTTTTTAAGTCTTTCTCCATTTGCAAAAGAAATCTATGCTGACGTGGCTATTTGTTAATACCTTGTGTGGTTATTTTGTATAATAATTTTTAAATGTATTTTTTTTTTGTTGTAGATGATTCATGTTTCACAAATTGCAGAAATTTAAAAACAATGATGCGTTATAGATGTAATAAATTTAAAAAAGTGGTTAGTTAAAGTTTGATTTTCAGAAATAAATTAAAATAAATTTAATTTCGAATTTTTAGGCGAGACGCTTTGCATTTGAAAATGTTAATCTTTCATAGATTAATATTAGATTCGAAAAGTTTTTTCACATGACATGATAATGTAAGTGGGTAGGAAGTAGAATAGTGAAAAGGACTACCTACATCTCCACAAGAACCAAAGCTTGTGTTCCTCAGTTGGAATCGTTGCATGTAAAGAGGAATTCGACCATGACCTTTAAAAAACATGGTTTCTTCTCTTATCCATCCAGCAGAAGATGTTGACACTCTTTTAATAATTTGGTAAACAGGTCGACCCGTTAATCATTTATATAACTGTTTTTACCATTTTGAAAGGAGATGATTATTTAATAAGCTTCAAGAAAATTTCTGACTCCATCAACATAGGAATAAGATCGATACTAACCCATTAAAAAAATTATGTTTAAATTGGAAATGGCTATATTTTTGAACAGGTGCCCACATTTTTTGAATTTGGAGGGTCTCAAGCCCACCAGCCACCCTCTGTGTGGGTGTTTGATTACAGATGAACATGATTCATTTTATCTTTTACAATATGAAACCTTAATCAATACTCAAAGCTAAAATCTCACAATGAATATTCATCTGTTTGCAAAAGTTAGAATGGCGATACATGTAAATTTTTATTGGAAGAACACATGTATTGCCACATATATCTTGTGAAATGATAATTTCCAACTGTCCAATTGCCAATTGTTATCGCATAGTTCTTAACTATTTTGGAGGTTATTTATTTATGTAACGCAAAGTTTAAATAATTCCCTCATAAAAAAATTTAGTTATTTTAGATCAGGTTGCTTGTAATCCTTTCCCCCAATATAAGCTTACCATTTCGACACCTTTCTGTCCAGTCTTTTCTAAATGTCTTCACTATAATTTGTATGAGTTGCAATTTTCATACTTGTGTGATTCATTACGAACTCATTACGTACTGTGCGACGAAATTTTAAAAAAATTCTAAATAATAAATTCTAAAAATAAATTTTAAAATAATAATAAATAATAAATCACTTTTCTTCTAACGAATGCGACATAATAAAAAAATTGCGTCTTTTTTACACACGTATAAGCGAAATTAAAATTACGGATACAACATGATCTGTAGAAAATGAATGGAACTATCCTCTTCTGTTACCTGTAAAGTCACCACCAAATATGGGTTTTTATTTCTTATAATGTTAGTAGTAAAATTCATGCGCATATCGGTTTTTGGATCATGTGAAGTAACCTGCACATGTGACAAGTGCAAGTGGTATTAGTTATTTAGTAAATGCTATTTAAATTATCCTAAGCCTATCTTGATAAATTCAATAAACTCCAGCGAACCCTTTAACATATTTTTTTCGTTCATTAAGCCTTATGAGAGGCTTCTGCCACTGTAATGATTACTGATTCCATGCTTTAAACTAGTGAACGCATACTTATTATATATGCAATTCTCTTTGAAAGAGATTCGTCGTTCGGGAGATTTTTCCAGCATTCTTCGTTTAACACCATTAGAAGACGTTTAAGAAGTATTCTTCGCTTAAGTTCATTAAAAGACGTTTAAGAAGTATTCTTTGTTTAAGATCATTAGAAGACGTCTAAGACTATAAGATGTAGACGTTTAAGACCATCAGAAGTGCTACTACACCACACATCACTGTGGCTAGAGCTGAGTTGATCCTATATAGTTTGAGAATGATGTGGGTGAAATTGAACGAACACACGATGGAGGCGGGACAATTTTCTCAAAATTTACTTTCGGCATTATAAAAGGTGAACAACAACAACAACAAAAAAAAAAAAAAAAAGAAAGAAAGGACAATTAAAAAAAGAAATAATAACAAAAAATTAAAATTTATAAAAGAGAAAAATATGAAACGGGAAAATGTATAAAAATATAAAAAGAAAATTATTGAAAAAATTTAAAATTAATTCGTTGCAATAAACATAACATTGGGGAATAGAGAGAACTGAAGGAATATTCATCAAAGAAATTAAAGTGTATCGGAAGAATAATTAGGAAAATTAACAGCTAATATTAAAGTGTAAGAATTAGACAATAGGAGCAGATGCTGCAAAATTATGAACATTGGAAATATAAAAGGCAGGTAGATATAAGATCTTAGAAGAGATAATAAGCAAAGTGCATGACTAAATAATTGGTATTTACATACAAATATTAGAGACTGCGAAAATTAAGAATTGACATGTGTATAGAATAAAACAACAAATTGTTTCAAAATTAGTTTGTCATAATATAAATACATAATATATACATCCATGTAAATTATTTTATAAAGTAAATTTACCTTAAATAGATGTTTAAGATTATAAGAACTATTATTCGCTTAAGGTCATTAGAAATAGACGTTTAAAACTATTTGAAATAGGCGTTTAAGATATTAAGATTATAAGAAGTATTATTCATTTAATGTCATAAGAAATAGACGTTTAAAATCATAAGAAGTATTATTCGTTTAATGAAGCATGCGTTTAATGCCATAAGAAGTAAACGTTTAAGACCATAAGAACTATTATTTGCTTAAGACCATCAGAAATAGACGTTTAAGATCATAAAAAGTATTATCCGTGTAAGACCATTAGAAGTAGACGTTTAAGATCATCAAAAGTATTATTCGTTTAATGCTTTAAGAAGTAGACATTTAAGACCATGAGATGTATTATTCGTTTAAGACCATAAGTACTATTCTTCGCTTAAGACTATTAGAAACAGGCTTACAAAACTATTTGAAATAAACGTTTAAGATCATAGGATGTATAATTCGTTTAAGACCGTTAGAAGCTGACGTTTCAGACCTTAAGAAATATTCTTCATTAAAGACCATTATGATTTAATAATATTCGGTAAATGTAAAATTGGTTCCTGTAAATATGTTTTGCCATAACATTGACACTACATAGGTTTATATCATAGCATAGTATGGCATATATCTAGTTAAAAATTAATATCTTTAAATTTTTAATGCAGAAATAACGCTAATAAAAAAGTGAAGATATTAACTTGGGAATAATTCAATGTTATTTACTTCTCATTTATTTAAAAAAAATATCATCAAATATGTTTTTCAAATGCATAAGTAATAATTACAAGAAATCATCTCTACATAAAGTACAAAAGATATTAAATTTTTCAAATACTACTATTCTTCTGAACACTTCTGTTTTAATTATTATTTTTGTTATTAATATTGCTATAGAAATAATAAATATGCATGATTTAATTATTTTTTATTTGATTATAATATTAAATACAAAATATGATTATACTTTTTATCCATTTATCTCGAATAAATATATTATATACCTCCTACATAATCACTCCATGATTAAAAGCTAATAGACTCTGGCATATAAATAAATAAAATATTGAAATTCCCTTCAATTTTTTCGCGATGATTGTTGGTTTTCAAAAATTACTCTGCTAATGGTTTCAAAGGCTGAAATCGATGCATTTAATATAATCATTATCCATTTCTCTGGAGGCTCCTGAAAATGCCTTTTATCATAAAACTGCGACGAGAAATCTGTAATCAATGAATCTAAAATACTTATTTTCTTATCAATACAGAAACATCCGTTTTCAATGTTTTTACTTTACTATTTTTATATGAGGATAAAGGGATATCGATATTAGTAATCATTTAATAATTTTAATTGAACCTTCTAAAGTATTTTAGAAAATCATAACTTATTTTTAAATGTCATACTATTCTTAATAGTTATAAAAGTACACTTCTGACTTTCTGAATTGAATTTCTGTCATAGACAAAACAAATGGTAACTCAGGAAAAGTTTGAAGTCTAATTATTTCCAAATTTTCTTCCATTTCCGTCCATTGCTTCATCTAATTTATCCAATCTAAATTTTATTTTAGTCACTTAAGAAATAACTAATCAGTTAAGTTAATAAAGGATTTAAGATAAATATTTGAAAAGCTTTCAGCATTATACATGCACTTATAATGACAATATAAAGAAACAACTTCCACCAAAATCTTTGAACAAAATTTTTCTATAGAGGATTTTTTAAGAAACTGAAAGATAGTCTCATAGTTAAATCTGAAGGCAAAAATTGGCACAATATTCAAGACAGCTGGAGAATCTTTAACATTAGACCACATAAAGAGGTGGTTGCCAACTTTCGGTTAAGAACCGGACAAGATTGTCTTGCGGAACAACTAAACAGGATTGGTATCCTCGCCTCGAACATTTGCGCAATATTTAGAGCTGGAACAATGAATTCAGAACATCTTTTGAGATGTCCAGGACTGAACAGGGAGGCTCAGCACCAAGGAGAAGTCTTGCAATTGTATTGGGAGGCCAGGGTCCGCATGGACTAAAGTAAAGTGTCTACTCCCTTTATTTACTCCCTCCCCCTTTGATTTTTAGTGGTGTGTAAGATCGACTTATTGTCGATTACCGCATTGCTGTATGTTTGCTTTGTTCTACTTGTTCCTCCTTTGTGTATGATCCTTATTGTAATGAATTGATCTCCAAAAAAGCAAACGGTTACAACATAATGGCAGCATAATTTGGAGATTCATTAGAACAGTGGTTCTCAAAAGGTGCGCCAGGACGCACTGTGTTTCATAGAAGAATTCCAGGTGTCCCATGTAATATTACAGAGTAATATCTGTCCAGGATTATAAATAAGTATTATTATTCTTGTTTATCAGTTTTTCAATTCAAAGACAGTTTGTATTTTCAAACAACTAATTATTCACATAAAAAGAACCAAACAGTGACAAATTGCCTAAGAATGTTTTTGAAAACTCAGAGAGGTACAGTCCATGGTTACATTGAAGCTTTTGTTTTGATTTCTCACTCTATGGTAATTTTTTTCACACTTTGTGTTAATTAGACCAGAACTACAGTTTAAAGTGGATCCCGAACCACTAACAAACATCTATGTCTCGCAGCATTTGAACCTGAAACACCCAACGCCAGAGCGCTAGCAAATTAGCCATTAGAACGCTCTCAAACATTGAAGAAATCGTTGGACACTTCAGATTCATGATTTTCATAAATATAAGAATAAATAAACTCACGATGCATTTCATTTTTAATGCCATCATATTTTTGTAATATTTGACATAATTTTACAGCAAATTTCTCAGAAATTTTTACATAATGCTCTTATAATTATTTGTAGGATTTTAACTACAGCCTGATTTAAAAAAAAAAAAAGAAATGAGAATCATTACATTAGATGATTATCACGACATAACAAGAAATAAAATAGCGTAAATGTAAACAATATGACATCAAAGAGATAGAAAAGGAAAATATACAAACCTTCAAATAAGCTGAAAAAAAAAACAATCAAAAAGTCAGATGAAAACATCAATAGTAATGCTTTAATGGAATTATGATCTTGCATTCATAATTAAACATTATTTATATTTTTTTTCACAACAAAAATGTGTAATCTTTTCTTGTATAATTAGTTATTAACTCCAGCAATTAATTTGTATTCATTAACAGAATTGCTTTGACTGCTCAGAAGGCACGTAATCAATTTGCTTAAAATAATGCAATTAATTAGATAGTGTCTAATAAATTAAAATGTGAGAACAGACTTTGAACTTTTAAAAAACCGATTTACTGGGAAATAATTCTTTTTTTAAAGACTTTTTTCATTAAGGGAGAAAAAAATGTTTGGAA